>OX419199.1:9294922-9702422 GCA_948465475.1 Thalpophila matura
TTTTTTGGACATTTTTCATCATAAATGTCGAAAACTGTGAGACATAAAATAAAATAAAAATATATTTTGAAATGTGCAGATCAAGCCCTTTCATATGATATGTCACTTGACCTAGTAACCCCACTTTGAAATTTCGGACCCCCACTCCGGCCCCTTTTGCAATAAAAATACAAATCTTTTTGGATCTTTTTCATTTGCAATAAAGTTGAATAAGCATTCTTTATAACTGTTCCAAATTTCAAGTCTATAGCATAAGTAGTTACTGAAATAACCAGGTGTGACAGACAGACAGACAGACAGACAGACGAAGTCGCACCATAAGGGTTCCTTTTTTACCATTTTGGTACGGAACCCTAAAAATATGCCTTGGTTCACCGCTCCGCGCGATGCGTACGTCACGTAAGTACTCCGCGAGTTACTGTCGGGCACTCGTGTGCCCGACGACTCGTGTGTGACAGTAACTCGCGGAGTACTTGAGGAGGACGTAGGAGGGCTTTCATTAGGTCGTTGAGCCCAATACATAATGCTAGACATGCCTCCAGCCAAAAAAATACATACGGCGAGGGAGTCTTTCTTTTATGCAAAACTGTAGGAAAAGCAAGGATTAGGACAACTAAGGAGTGAAATCCTACGAGAAGACCGATTCTCCAAATTAAGTATAAAAGTGTTAAAGGAGACGCCTACTCTATCACATGGACAAAGATTCCTTGATTGCCAACTATGGATGCGGTTTACAGAATGATATTGCAGTAATGCCAGACTTTGAGAATCTTTAGCGTTTTCTGAACCGTGTACGCATCAAACCGCTAATTGAATCAAAATTTTCTTTCATAAAACGACATTCTTAACAAACTTGGAATGGCCAATTAATCAAAACAAACTGCTTACAATTTTAAACGTCCAAACCGTCATTATAAAAATGCTAATAAGAATTTCTCATAATTTTACATTGTGTAGGTATTTACACTATCTACTGACTGTTGTCCTATGCACGAAATACCGCATAACAGTAGGATATTGGTGTCGTAAGATCCGGTTGCATCACACTTTCGATAGTCGTTAATTATAATAACAATCAGAACTGACGTTTAGATACCTACCTACTGTGTAGCGCGTCAAACAGCGGCTTGGTCTCACTCGATGTGTACTCGTAAATATTCAAATCGCTAAGTTGAACAATACAAATCGATAGAGAAGCTATTATACACGACAAGAACCTTATTTTGTATTCTGTAAAAGGGCTAATCACCAGGACATCCTTTCTTTAGCTGTACACTATTCAACACGCAAACCATAGTTTAGACTGACGACTGACCCAAACTCGGTACAAACATCTGTAGTAGGTAGGCCTTTTAAATTTTTATTCAAATGTAGATCAGAATCCCTGACCTAAGTATCCGGAAACGGATATGGCCGCGGTATGTGGGTTGTGTCACGGACCAAATCCATTGTAAAGAAGGACCTACACAATACAAACAACTGCGATAAGTCATGACTCTTATATTTCGTGAACGAAGGAGGAAGGTGGAGAAGATTGAGATGGCGTGACATAAAAGAGATAAGGAACAGCGTTATATCTCGCTCAAATCAGGACCAGCTCGATTGGGAAAGTCAGACCTTAAAGAAGAAAAACCTTAAGAGGGCTCACGCATTCGGCACCTTTCTCGCTGGCACAGAACCATATTTTAAGAAAGTTAAATGAAAATATGCATTTTTGAAAAATGTAAACTGGTACAGAACTACAAAATGATATTAATTACCTATAATAATATTATAAACTCCAATTTAATGATTAAAAACACATGAGTTAAACATGTCTCAAAAACACATCGTAACCGTACCAAAATGGTAAAAAAGAAACCCTTATGGTGCGACTTCGTCTGTCTGTCTGTCACACCTGCTTATTTCAGCAACTACTAAAGCTATCGACTTGAAATTTAGAACAGTTTTAAAAAATGCTTGCCCAACTTTATTGCAAATGAAAAAAGTCTTAAAATATTTTTATTTTCATTGCAAAAGGGGCCGGAGTGGGGGTCCGAAATTTTAAAGTGGGGTTACTGGGTCAAGTGACATATCATGAAAGGGCTTGATTTGCACATTTCAAAATATATTATTATTTTATTTTATGTCTCACAGTTTTCGACATATGATGTAAAATGTCTGAAAAAATACCATTTTCTCCGGAGCGAAAAATCTGAAATATTGCACCAAAAATAAAACGATGTTCCTAACTATTACAGTTTTTTCAAAATCATCAAAATTCCTTGACAAACAAACTGTCCAAAACTGATACGGAACCCTCGGTGCGCGAGTACGACTCGCACTTGGCTGGTTTTTAACCTTGTTTATTAGATATCACAGTAGTGTTTTAATTATTTACCTGTAAAATTAATATTATTTTGTAGTTCTGTATCAGATAACATTTTTCAAAAATGCATCTTTTCATTCAACATTCTTAAAAATGGTTCTGTGCGAGCGAGAGAGGAGAAAGCCGACAAAGCCCTTAAAGCACAGTCAAATAATAACTCTTCAGTAGTGTTGTCTTCCTGTGGTGACTAAGGTCGCTACAGCTTCTGAGGGCGCGCTGTGTTGACGGCGGGGGACCTGCTTGTCCTCTAAGCTTGTGTAACAACGCGCATGTGATACTGTTGCAAGCGTATCATAGACCGGCCGTACGTCTGTTTGCCACCATGGCCAGATTCATGAGGAATAGTATAGGCTATTTAATATCACGCTACGACCCTTAGGAGCCGAGCAATGGTGGTGAAACCGCAGGGCACAGCTGGTAATCATAATAATTGTACTAGGCCCTAATACACTTCCCTATGGAACACCATACTTGATAACTTTCGTTGAAGACAAAAATGTGCACTCTGCCCTATTTAGGGGTGAGAAAATATGGGACATTGTTATTTCCTGAATAGACTAGACTAGATGATCCAAGACTTACTCGGATATATCTCTCTAGATGTGGTGGTATTATGTCATCAAGTTCTTTGTGTGTTGGTTCTGGGAGTTTCTTTTCTTCCTGATCTTCTGTGGACTCATTGTAGTCACGCTGAACCCTCTTCACAGTAAAACTCACTTGTTTACTGATTTTGTTTGATGTTTCTGAGTTCTCTTTGCCATTTTTAAGGACCTGGAACAAATGTTCTAGATGATGTGACTATAATTGTTTGATGATGTTTAAGTGATGGACAGTGCTTGTAAAGTAAGAACTTGATTTTGATAAAGAAAATGGGTCTATTTAGGCTCTTGATACTTTGCATAATTACCAAGGGACTTACAAATACTTTAACTGTATTCTATGTATAGGTAGAACTACAAAATATGAAACAATCCTCACTTAAAATTGTTTTCAGTGATTTATTTATGGCAGTAAAACAATTATGTATTAATATAAGATTCATGTCCAGCCGGCCTAGCATGACCACGATAGAAACAGGTTTTGTCTACATAGAAATAGACAAAGTGACAGATTTCATTCATAAAACGTAGAAATGTTTCTACAATCTGTCACTTTGTCTATTTCTATGTAGACAAAACCCGTTTCTATCGTGGTCATGCTAGGCCGGCTGTTGCAATAAGCGGATTTTATTGAATTGAAAAATACATGTGATGTTGTAACATTAGTAACTAATTAGTTAAAACATTATAGGTACAATAACTATTATACTGGATTCCTTAACTATGCTGTGTCTATAACCAGCAATTTCTTACATAATCCTTTATTTATGATATTAATCTGAGAAACAGTAGGTAGTAAGTATGCCTGTTATATTTTCATGCTAGTCTGACCTCAATGAGTAATGTGCGGTGTAGGCAAGACTATTGGTTCATGTGCGGCCAGAGCAATGAACTTCTGATGTCTAATCAATACTCCTCGGCATTTACTGTGCAATGAAATAGTTATGATGTTCCTGGCTGGCCGTAAAATGCTGAAGTATTTTTTTTTATTGAAAAAGCTGAAATGTTTTGGATATTAATCTGCTATGCAAAACTGGCTTTAATACTTCTTCAGAGTTTAAATTAGGGATTTATATAAGTAATTTTATTTTGTAGATATACATAATATCAATTATTATTAGACAGGTACATGATAAGTTATTTCAAAGGTGATAATTAACTAAAATTTTAATGTAAATAACTTTTTTGGATTATGTTGCAGATAAGGTAGGTACTACATTATTGAGCAGAATTCTTAGTTGAACTGGATATTTTAAATTAAAATTACTTGAAGTTCAAATATAATGAATCAGAAGAAAATTAATAGAAATTCTTACATAGTAGTATATTTTACATAAAGACACATTAAGCAATATAACAATATTGTTTATTAAATAAATAAGCTCAAAGAAAACATTAGCAAAGAGCCTTTGCAAAGAAAACTTACAGTAAAATAAATAAAGTTTTGAAGTGTACAGTAAGTAAACACAAACCTTTAATTTTCCATGACTTTCAAACACAGCGTTTTATCGTATTTTCACACAATTAGATTAGACAACAATTCACTTGATACATCAAAGAACACACCTTAGAATACCTAGGTAAATAAGTGCAAAATATGAAATTATCACGGAGAAGCCGTCCGGCGTTTGGACAGCGTACAGAATCAATACAGTGTAGCTTATCAACTGAGCTAAGCGTAGAAGAAAATCAATATCGCGATGGTGCGGTACTAGGAAAGCAGCCACAGGTGGTGGTGTTGGTAAACAAGTATGCAACTTACATGTTCTTGCGGCGGCGACGATAGACCCAGCACCGTTTTCTCCCTCTCTATCTCACGCCTTTTCTCAGCAATTAGCCTTTCTATATCAGATGAAGATAGCATTGTGCAGTTGTGCTATTGTGAACGTACGGCGAAAGTTTCACTTTCCGCGGGAAATTGTATTGAACTCAACCACCAGCTTTTACTAAATCATGATGTGATTTGAAATCTGCCGTAAAAACTTGGTTTTGTTTTGATATTAATGATATTGATGCAAATTTGAATGGAAATAAAATTCAAAATAAAAAATCGGTTTACAATTTGAATTTGACAGAGTTAACATCTAGGCTTGCAGAAAATATCGATGTATCGATATATCGATATTTTTTGTTCGATATATCGATATTTTTGGCAATTTTTATTATTTCAATGCATCGATGTATCGATATAAAATATCAAGTATCGAAAACGTATCAAAAACGATATATTTTCAGTAGTAAGACCATAGTCGCCATTGATTAAAATGTCACAGTTTTTAGATTTAAGTGATAAAGTAATTTCAGGGACACTATAAGTTGTGACGAGAATAGGTGCTGAAAGAACACTTCTAACATCGATATAAACTCAGATCATAGAAACAAGGCGTTATGCCATCATAGCAAATTAGTACGGGAACAACAATTTCCACTTTTAGTACATTTTTCAACACGATTACAAGCGCACCTTATGATTAAAAAGATCTCCCACACATTAAAAATTCCGCACACCCCCAATCTAACACTGTTAATCGTCACTCGACACTAGCACTAAACTAAAACACTGTATTTATACCATCGATCGTGTACGGTTCGTCGCCAGCGTGTACTTTTGTACGAAGCTCGTCAAAATGACCAAACTAAAGTATCGAGCTCAATAGCGCCTTGGCACAACTCCCTTGTTTCTATGATCTAAGGTTAAAAACGTTGTAACTTAATGAAATTCAGCGCCGAAAGGAATTCTTAGTGAAACGCACACTACTTTTATGAATAGTAATAATACTGACAGATTTATTGAAATAAACTTGTGAAAACAAACACAATAGAAATTCGTAAATTACTAATATTTTTTGAAAATTTCACCGATGTATCGATATTTTTTTTCGATAAATCGAAACTGATATTGATATTTTTTTAATATATCGATACTTTTTGGCACTTCCTGCATCCCTATTGACATCGATTTTCATTATTACTAGCACAAAAAAACAGGTTTTAAAAAAACCGACTTCCAAAAACTACACTAAAAGCTATGAAATAAAAAGTTTAAACTTCCATAATTAAAAATCTAAATGTATATTGAAGCCGGCGGGGCCTCTTCAGGTTTTTGTCTTTAAACAGGAAGGGTGTGCGCAGTGTGTGCACGTGGAAATTAAGATTTCCTTTTATTCCTTGTTCATCTGCAATTTTGCTTATTTTCATGCTAGGCCCCGCCGACTTCAATATACATTTAGATTTTTAATTATGGAAGTTTAAACTTTTTATTTCATAGCTTTTAGTGTAGTTTTTGGAAGTCGGTTTTTTTAAAACCTGTTTTTTATTTTTAACTTTTTAGTGTAGTGTAACATGTCATGTTTTTTTTTTATAATAATACCATAAAAGTACCATAAAATCATGAATAGAGCGACTTTAATAATATACTGCCTTTGACACACATTTTGTATGTACTTTTACCGAGATCGATTGCTTTCACGAATTTAAATAGGTACTTACCTTCTAAGATATTTATGGATAAGTACGTTTCAGTAATCGAAAACAATGTTTTTTCAGCAATAGGCTCTTTCCCCAACTTTCTATCAAATAAGACTTGAACATAAAAAAAAACTGTGTGTACTATACACCTCTGCCTAACCTTGCGGAAAATACTAGCGTGATGTTATGCATGTTTAATATCGAGATCGATTGCGTCCAGGAATTCGTGTACCTCCATAATATGACTTTTTTACTATCGTCATGATGTCATCGATATACACGAAAATTCCGTTTATTGAAGCTGGTTACAAAACTATTCAACCTAATACAATTCATATGGGACCACCTCGCGAGCTTCTTCTACCATACCATATGAAAAAAAAAACACGTAAATCGACTCACAGATCACAGAGTAATCGGTGTACATACATTTAAAAAAAAAAAAAAAAAAAAAAAAAAAAAAAAAAAAAAAAAAACCAACCGAATGCAGAACCTCCTCTTTTTTGGAAGTCGGTTAAAAAAAATTAACAAGTCACCAGAAATTAAAAAAAACCGGTCAGTTGACTTGCGAGTCGTACTCGCATACCGAGGCTCCGTTATCGTTACAAGTTACAACAACAACCAATGTATACGTAGTTTGGTAGTTTGATAGTTTAGATAGCTTTTACGAGCGGGTTCACGCAGCGGTGGGGCAACCGCTCGTAAAGCATAAGCCTAAAGCAGATATTTACACTTTAGGTACTGAATTTAGTCGTCTATTTATTAACTGATTCGTACGTCAGCGAACTTGCTAAGTGCTTCCACACGTGACACTGAATTCAGTTACTTTTTCATTTAGGACGACTGAATTCAGTAAATTGTACTAACTGCATTACTGCATATGCAGGGATTATTGTGTTTTGCTTTTGAACCACCACTTATGAGATGTGAGGTAGCGCTAAGCAGAGTTTGACGCCTTTAAGAAAATGATAGCTGTTTGCTATGCATGATGCGTCTAATTATTATTATTATTATTTACGCATCCGTATGATTGATTGATCTCGTTTAGACAAACAATAATAATTTGTGTCACAATTACGTGAACGTATTGTTTTAATCACGTGGACTGTGTGTTGAATATGGCAAGTGATAGGCTGTTTGTTGTTTGCACTAGGTACACGTTTATATGCACGTTTTTTCACGCACCGTTTTTAGGGTTCCATACCAAAATGGTAAAAAGGGAACCCTTATGGTGCGACTTCGTCTGTCTGTCTGTCACACCTGCTTATTTCAGCAACTACTAATGCTATCGACTTGAATTTGGATCAGTTATAAAGAATGCTTGCCCAACTTTATTGCAAATGAAAAAAGTCAAAAAATATTTTTATTTTCATTGCAAAAGGGGCCGGAGTGGGGGTCCGAAATTTTAAAGTGGGGTTACTAGGTCAAGTGGCATATCATATGAAAGGGCTTCATCTGCACATTTCAAAATATATTTTCATTTTATTTTATGTCTCACAGTTTTCGACATTATGATGAAAAATTTCCGAAAAAATACCATTCCCCCCCCCTTATCTCCGAAGTTGCGGAGCGAAAAATCTGAAATGATTAGAGCTGATAGGAATTGACCTGCACCAAAAATAAAACGATGTTCCTAATTAGTACAGTTTTTTCAAAATCATCAAAAATCCTTCACAAACAAACTTATTTATGCGGTCTGGTTTTTTCACTTTATAAGTCCAAAAATGATACGGAACCCTCGGTGCAAGAGTACGACTCGCACTTGGCTGGTATTTTTTTTATACATTTTAAAAAGTGGTGGGGATCGTTCTGCAATCCTATTGGCTAACAATCCGTAAAAAACCGAATTATAGGTACGAATTGAAAACGTCTGTAGTGCACAAACAGCCATAATAACCTATATCAACCATAGACGACCTCTATGATATCGACTGAAGTTTGACATTTGACATGACAAATGACAATGACAGCCTTCCTTCCTCTGTTCTGTTTACATTTTGCTCTGTTTTGGTACAAGAATAATTATTTTAATAAATGTACCTAATTAGGTGAGTAAAATAAATTAATAGGTACAAACAGACCAATTAAACGTCATGATCCTATAGAACAAAGTAACCATATCTGTATCATTCATTTATTTACTTCTTATTTCAGTTGGATATAACCAAAAAAAGAGCCATAACCTGCCCTAACCAAAAAGTAAAACGAAATAACTTTTACATACGTAACTATGGACGCAGACTACGAAAAGAAAATTTTAGAACTTAAAAGCAAAATCAAGAGTTATCCTGACTTTCCTAAACCAGGAATTTTATTTTGGTAATGCCTATAATTTTATTATTTTAATTGCTTCTAAATGACTGTAGTGGTCCCAGTTAGATAGACTGCAAGCCAGTTCATTGACTGGCTTCTACATAGCGTGTTTACCCACTGTTTCATTCATGATTAAGAATGGTGACATTTTCCTCATTTTACCAATATTTTCCTGTTTATTATCAAAGTGTTCATTTTAAATGCAAAACAAACTGAAATTCTCATTAATAGCAGTATATGCCACATACCTAATGAATGATCTTCATTATATGACATGGCCGTAGTATGCTACGGCCATGTCATATAATGAAGATCATTCTCCTATAATGTTCCCACTGCTGGGAGAGGCCTCCTGCCTGTGAGAAGGTGTGTCTACACCTACCGGGACCTACGCCCTAATATATAATAATAATAATATAATAATATTTAAGGAACTAAGCGCAATAATAGATAGATTAATAGTAAAATGAAAAGCATATTAGCAGAACTAAAGTTTGAGACTAATCTGAAGACTATCAGGCGCCTATTAAAAAAGTAGTCCGCTAGCCGGAGGTCGACATCAAAGGCATTTATTACAAGAAATAACGCAGAACAAATTAAATTTCAAGTTGGTACTAATAGAATAAACATCGAACTAATTCGCTGAACCACCCGCGCTCGGTTAGGGCGTGGGTCCCGGTAGGTGTAGACACACTGTGAGAAGGAGTGGGCCTTAATACATCACAGTTTTAGAGCAGTGGTGATGAGACAAATTGCACAATGTGTGTGCCTTCCGAGGTGCAGAGACTCACACAGGGTAATAATCTAAGTACATTTTATATGCAGTTGAGGGTGATTTTACAGCAGCGACTAGTCGCGCTTCATCTCTGATATTTCGCCGAGTCGCAGTCGCGACTGTCGCGACTTGTGCCTTTTGAATGGAATTCTTTACGAATTGAATAAACATTCTTATCTCACAAATTTTATGGAAGTCACATGTTATTAAGTTCTGTCCATTAAGATGATTAGATTGAAATCTTGCTTTCAAGGTGAACCTTTTATCATATTTGTATGTGTTGCTAAGTAAAATGTAATATATTGTGTTTTGTACTCATCTGATATCGTTGAGTGTGTGAATGGGACTGTACATAATGTCACAATACTTACATTTTTGTCTGGTTAAGACAGTGTTCGTCAAAACAACATTTACGGGACCCCAACATAAGCATAAATAACACTAGCACTTCGCCCGCGAATTCGTCCGCGTGTCCCACAGGAACTGTGCATTTTTTCGGGATAAAAAGTAGCCTATGTTACTCAGTGATAATGTAGCTTTCTATTAGAGAAATAATTTTTAAAATCGGTCTAGTAGTTTCGGAGCCTATTTGGTACAAACAAACAAACAAAAAAATCTTTCCTCTTTATAATATTAAGTATAGATAGAGGAAACATACCCTGTAGAGGTGAAGTAAAGGCGGCCATGCCGCCCATCATAGTCTGCCGCCCTGGGCCATGGCTCCCATGGCCCTAGGGTAAATACGCCACTCATATCGCAGAGAAGGAAAGACCATTGATGAAAACGCTTACTCACTAGGCATACATTATTCATCAGCAAATGTAGGCATTTGCATAAGAAGTGATCTGGGATACAATTAAATAGGTAATTTTGGTAAATAAACACATCAGCCATTCATGTGGTTACACCATGACGAATTAATATACCTACCTAATATTACAGTTTATTCATTCAATTTCCTGCGGTTTTGCCATTGTTCTTGAATGCATGTGTCAATATTTACCTGTATTGCAGTAAGGTTTTGTTTTCTAATTGTTTAAACAAAATAATGCCTTATTGACATATGAATTTTGTCTGTTACAGGGACATATTTTCGGCGATAGCTGACGGTCCCACAAGCACACTGCTCCAGAACCTGCTAGTACAAACTATAAAGGCAAAGTTCCCTGAAGTGGAAGCAGTGATAGGGTTGGAGTCGAGAGGGTTTCTCTTCTCCTTCTCTGTGGCTGCTGAGCTGGGTATCGGCTGCCTGCCAGTAAGGAAGAAAGGGAAACTGCCGGGAGAAGTCGTGTCTTACAAATATGACTTAGAGTATGGTACGGTAAGTGTGTATGTTTTAGTGAGTTGCCTGGTACCAGAAGGGTTTTATGAGGGGCTCGGGGCTGAGTTGGTATTGATATATGGGAAATAACCAAATGAATGACTGATTTCATACTGCCCCAGAAGCCTTTTTGAGCCTCTCTGTAGCCTAAACAGTTTGATGAATTACACATGAGGTGTCGTAATGTCGTTAGATTCGTCTTCTGTGGGAGTAACATAGAGTATAATATTTAAATTATATGCAGAGGTGTTTTATGTTTTTAGAAAATTTTGTTTATTTACTTTTCGTATTTTAAGTTAAAAAATCATTTTTAAAATTAGGCTGAGAATCAGAGCTTTTTGAACGTCAAGTCACAAAAGACAGCCCCCAAAACCCTTCACTCCCTAATTTTAGCTGAGATGAATTTGTCGACAATTATTTTATGGAAATTATTTAGAGGTGTTTCATAATAGGTAAGTATACCTGATTTCCTACTACTAGTATTTAAAATAGGTATAACTACTACCTAATTCGAACCTCGTTTAAATTTCAGGACATTCTCGAAATCCAGAAGAACACAATCTGTCCAGGTCTCAAGTGCCTAATAATCGACGACTTGATAGCCACAGGTGGTTCTTTAACAGCTGCCAGTCAGCTGCTGCGGTCGTGCGGCGCTGACGTCATCGGGTGCCTGCTCGTCATCGAGCTGACGTCACTGCGCGGCCGCCAAAACATTCCCAAAGGTATACCTGTACATTCCTTGATCAAGTATGAGTAGATCGTTGAAGGAATTTTAGGGAGATCATGGGCGCAAAAGCTACTTGTAACTAATTTGTATAAAATCTAAGGTCTGATTCGAAAGAGCGCTTTTTTGACGTAGAAGTATTTATACGAAATATTTCGACTGGCTTGTGTGGCCTCCATAACATGTGTTTTGAATTGTGCCTTTGCGCCCGTGTTTTTTATACAATCAACGTTACTCTTTGTTAATAATATTTAATACTACGTTGGCTTTAGGCAGTGGGCCATGCTAGCGCTAAGAACTTATAAGTGTTTTGATATCAACCTTGACGGATGTTTATTGGGGGAGTAAACGATTACACATTGGGAGACTGCCTCGTTTCGTTGGTCTAGTCTAGCAAGCATAAACAGTGCGATTATATATTAATAACGATTTTGATGACAATTAGCTGAGTGGAAGCTAGGTATAATGCGTTTCACTTATGAGTTCCCTTCGACGCTATTTTGGTTCCACTATCTGTCACTTTATCTAGGTTTTAACGTTCTGTTTCTTTTAAATTTAAGTGTTGAACGAGAATTGGTGTTGAAAGAAAACTTATAACACCGTTAAAACGTTGTTATTATATTGACATTCAGAGGGGCCAACATAGCGTTGAAAAAAAAGAACTCTCATGTGAACGTACTCTAACTAACGTTCTACCCTCTTTTCTTACTACTCCGTTTTTAACCAAAGATCAGACATTTATTACTGTCCACAAAATATTTCTTTTGATACTTGACGTGCAAAATATTTTTGCTAATTCTTTACTCATTTTATTTTTGACAAATGGTTATAATATTTTTAAATAATAGAATAAGTGACAATTCCTATTAATTATATTATTAATAGTAAGTCGACATCGACTGTACAGTGTACATACCGCGCACATAATATAAATATTATGTACAATGTACATACTACAAGTTTTTTTTTTGAGTTTTTTTTTTTTAACCCTTAACTGCTACGATTCGCGAAGAAACGACACAAAAACTACGCTCAACTGGACAGTGTTTTGGGTTGTTTTGTTTAAATCCACACGTCAAGGATATATTTTTTAGATTTTAAATTATAGAACATACAATAGCGGCAGTACCTACTTTTGCTTTGAAATAGAAGTTCAAAGCAAAAGTACTGCCGCTATAATTGTATGTCGTATATCAAACCAAGACACTGTTTGTCGAAAACAAGAAGCCAATGCCTTTGCGAAGTCCAATCACGTCTTTACCGCACTTAAAGTATTCAAGTCCATACACGTACGCAGCGGTTCAAGGGTTAAGGGCAAAGATTTTTTTAATTTTATATCTTTCATATGGAATGATTCACACGTGCGTTTTAAAAAAGACCTGTGTTAAAATGGTTAGCCGCATATTTTTTCATGAACACACTTGAAAAGTCAGTTGATTTATCCTTACACAGGATAAGCCGCGTTATGTTAAGAAGGCGCTCGTGTGTGGCAGCCCTTATGTTCAATATTCTATTTGGTCTTCGACATGGTATCTTTATAATGATAATGATTTCTATTTATTTTTATAAATATAATTGTACGTTTTACCCACAAAATAGTGCTCAATTTGAATGTTGGCTCATGTTATTTGTACATTACAACCCTTTCTACAAATATTATGATATTATTAAATGACATTGTAACTGTAAGCATTCCAGGTTGTATGATGTTATTGTATTGTTTATTAAAGTTTTATATGTAGGTACATATTTATATAATTGTTTTATTTAAATAATCTTTAAAGAATATAATCTAATGCTCGTATTACAGAACGATGCTCGAGCACATTTATCTCTGCTTGAGCATAGATTTAAAGCCATTTGATTGGTTGAAATCTATGCTCAAGCAGAGATCGGTGCTCGAGTATCGTTCTGGAATACGGGCCTAAGTTTCATACAATGTTTAACATAATTTATTCAACATCAAACATTTTCAATTTAATTTGTTGTTAAATCTTAAGATAATATACTGTGATTCTCCTAATGGAAAAGTCGAGTAATAAAAGAAAGTTAAACGTTTATAATAATAGTTATGTTATTAACAGTGGGTTGCAGAAAAGTTCCTTAAGTTTTAAAGAAGACTAACCATACAATTTCTCCTTCAAAAGTCTCCTTTAATACTTAATTACCTTTTCTGCAACTGACTGTAAGAGCAGGTTCACATGACAAGCGCCTAGCGCCGTGCCCTTAGTCACAATAGCAAACATAAGATTAATAGATTTATACAATGAAATTGGAGACCCTAATTTCATTGCACATAGGTAGGCATCTGGCGTCCTTAAACAGTGGAATGCGCTGCCTGAGTATGTTCACCGATACTTACTATCTGGGTGTCTGCCAAGTCGCGAGTGAATCGGTTTCTTCTAGACCGCATCATCGCTTAAAAACTAATATAAAATCAATAAAATGTCACCTACAATGGCTACAATCATCAGAGTTAAATAAAATCACAAAATATATTTAAAACATTTATTTATGTAAATGTTAGGTAAATACTGCATTGTTTTACACGAGAAACATCTTTGAGACGACATAAATACTTATAAGTACATAATACTTAGAAAAAGATATCACATTTCTGAAAAAAATAATTATTAATTAACATAAGGTAGGGGTACCGTATGGCGGTGTCCAAAATGATGGCCCTTTAGGTTACGCTCCAAATCTTGCGTCGTTTTCACATTTTCGGGCAATTTAGAAGAGATTTCAGGCAATTCAGTCGTCACTTTGTCTGCTAGAGGTGTAGAAGAAGCTTCACTGGTGACTGGAACAAGTCTCGGTACAGCCTTGTCCTGTCCTACACTCTTTCTGGTAGTACTTGAAAGCTCGCCTTTAGGTGTGGTGGGAACTTCACCGTTCAACTCTTTAGGTAAAACTGGGATAATAGGTTCTTTAATAACTTGACGAACTTTTCTGTTTTCTTCGTCGTCTTCCAAATGAATGAGGTCTTCGTCATTATTTTTGGGCACGACGGGAGAAGCTTGATCTTTTGGGGACTCTTCAGTTTTGTGCGAAGAATTGTTTCCGAAGATTGAATCAAGTACCACCTCCAGGTTATCGTCGCTTTCTTCCGTTGTTGTTTCGTTGGCTTTGATGTCTTTAGCATCAACACCTGATGGCACATCTGCTGGGGCAGGAGCTGGGGTTTGATCTTTGGTCTTCTGGTCCTCAGTGTCGCGGTTCAGCCGTGTTTGTTCCTTGCCTACTAAAGCTGGGTTGTTAAGTTTATGTTGGTCGTCTTTGTGTCCTTCTGTTGTTGAAGTGGCAGTTGGTTTTGGGGCTCCAAGAATAATGTCATCACCATTCTGAGGTCCTTGTTGATTGTTCACGTTAAGGTCCTTGGAATATGGTACTTGAGGGTTCTGTGTTTCTACTCCAGTAGTTTTAGGGTGTTTTGGGGCAGGTGCGTTAGCATCCTCCGGCACGGCCAACACTGTAATGCTGAAGTCGTATCCTCTGAAGACTGCGGGACTCTGCAGCTCGATGGTCACGTTCTTGTGTCCCTCTCCTCCTTCAACCACTTTGGCTTCACCATCCTTTTCTGGCCTGTTGTCAATGACAACTACTTGGCTGATGACTTCGTCGCCTGGAGTGCTCACAGTTAGGTTCTTCGTTTGTCTCCAAATGGCAGGGCTGGCGGTAGCATTTTGTTCAAATATGACTCTTCCGCCTCCGACGCCCGCGCTGAGATCTGCGGCCGAAGCCACAGCCACGAAACCGACCAGTGCAATAAGGTGGAAGTACTTCATATTCGGATGTTTACAAGCGACTGATGAGAATGACGAATCCAAAAGCTTATATAGACCGGCAGGTTAAGGAAAAACTTCAAAATGTAAGTCACAGAAGTCAGTTATATTTTATTATTACCATATATTAAAATCTTCCTACAGGAAAATACGTTTGATAAAGTACAGTCAATGACAAAGTATTGACCTGTGACCACATTATTACGTTTCAAATGACTCAGGAAGAAGACACTAAATTATTCCGCATTTCTAAAGTAGGGAATTGTTTGGACCTTTCATAAGAACAAATTAAGAACTACCTTTGTAGGTAAAGAAATTATTATGCAAATAAATTGATATTCATAAAGTAGTTAAGTTGTTAAACAATTATTTTACTTACGTAAACTAGATCTCGTTTCTCATGCAAGGTAAATAGGTATGGGCACTTAGGTACGTCTTACCTTCAGGGAAAACCGGGTGGACTTGAGACGTTGAAATGGTCTTTGATCGTGAGGAATAGTGAATACCCTTCTCCCATTTAGTAGAACACGTTCACAAAATATGTAGGTAATACTCAAATCTTTGTTATATTACACGCCAGTGATCTCGGTGAGCGATAGTTCGTGGCTGACTATTTTTATTTCATGCAGTTTTACATAATCTGGACGGTACAGTGGTTGAGCGATTGACTGCGGCGCGACGTGTAATGAGTTCGATTCCCGCACGTGCAAATATTTGTTTGTGGTCTAGGTGTTTGTGTATTGTGAGATTTGCGTTTGTAATAATGAGGAATGCGTAGTGATTAAGAAAAACTTATAATAGGTAGGTCCCTATTATTTTTTCTGACATCAGACTTTATCCATTCATTTCCTTAAGAAGTAGTCAAAGCGTCATTTTATGAATGACCATTGAACTAAGTACGACACGACACTCAAACTCCGAGCTCCTACAATTTGTTCCCAACGCCGAAAAACCCAACATACAGTGGGCCAACCCTGAGAATACCTAAAACCCAATTATGTTGTGTACCAGAATAATTAGGTAATTAGATTCGCAGGTGTATACCTGCGAATCTGTTTGTTCAAACAGTACCTCTGTATCTGTATTAAAAACATTACCTTGTCTACCTTCGGATGTTTCTGGGAAACTAAGTTAGACATTTACGGTCTTACTTATAAACGCCTCTTAATTTAATTAATGATTAAATATACAACCTATCCTTGTCATTTCTATGCCAATGAATAGAGATGGCAATTGACTTAAGAGCTATTTAATTTTAATGATTAAATTCAAAAAAGGCAGTCTTATTTATCGTGTAAGCCCTCATTCGCACGGGCACTTTTTTGACGGGCGTTAAAAAATGCGTCGTAGGCGTTTGTCAATAAGGCACATTCGATTCAACGCCCAACGCAGAGTGTTGAAAATTCAATATTGTTTGTTTGATTCGGTCGCTTTTTTTAAACGTGAGTAAAAAAGCGCCCGTGCATATGAGGGCTAACTCTATCTCTTCTGACGCGGCGTAAAGCCACTGAATTGCCTCTTCGGGAAAATGCCGATATACTAGCTTCTTACCTGAAGTGCGGTGTGCGCTAGGCCTGGTACTGCTAGGGCTGCCAACCGTCCGGGGTTCCCCGGATTTGTGCTAGGGCTGCCATCCGTCCGGGGTTCCCCGGATTTGTGCTAGTTTAGAGGACGTCCGGTAGGGGTTTCCTGATTCCTGATCAATTCCGTCAGGGGAATCCTGATTAATGAAATATAATTTTCACGCAAGTGTCTGGGGTTTTTAGAGTTTTTGTCCGGCGTCAGCAATTTACGTGATGGCAGCCCTAGGTACGGCAGAGGTCGCGGGTTCGTATCCAGTTTGGGTATTTTTTTTAACTTTGTATTTAATTAGAATAAGCATAATGACTAATCATGTTTAAAAATTGTAATGACAATGCATACAATTTTGGTGCCGACTGTACCTACTAGTAAAACTACGTGACATTTATCAGCAAGTGAATCACATAAACGCGCACGGAATTACGATTAGTAGATCTAAGTGTCAATTTTGAACCGACTATTTCCGACGTAAATATCTAGTAGTAGATACCTCATATCTACATTAAATCGTGGAGATGACGTCTTGTGCTCAAGCTCAAGTACATTATAGGCTAAGGCCCTCTCACAACATGTGCGATAATATCGCATACGTTATTGCGATAATGCGGCCCTGTCCTGTCCACACAGCTGTGTTTTTATCGTCCGATATTTCCTGCGTGGTACAGACAAATTTCTGGCTACGCTCTTGTCTGATGGTAAGTGACGATGTGGTCGACGATAGTGTACACTTTGCTAGAAGTAGGTATACTGCACAATCAAATGCCTATTCACTCTAGACTTAAAAACTCCCAACTTCATAGCTATTGGTGCTGATTCTGTTGAACGTCGCACTAAACAAATTTTAATCACACTACATCTCTTTCTTACAAATAACATTGAAAAAGGACAGAAAATAGAACTGTCAAATTGTCAAATAGTCTATACCCTTGTCATTTACGGGAAAATAGTCATGACCTTTTGTGATTTCGACTAAATTGACAACAAAACTATTCAAGTGGACTAATTTGACAGGATTAAATATCTTCTCTTTTTCTCATGTTTTTTACCCGACTGCGGCGAAGCCCAAAAGGAGGGTATATAAAGGTAAACAAGACATGCAGTCGGGACCCAGTGTTCCCGGGTAATAGTCATATAATGGGTCCCGACTGCAATGTCTTGTTTACCTTTTCTTTTTGGTGGTTCTATAACACCAGATGCGACATAGGGCAAACCGCGGTCGGGTTTTTATAATATTTTAATTTTTTTATTAGAAAGAGATGTAATGAGACTAAATTAGTTTAGTTGGTAAACAACAGAGTCGGCACCATTGGGAAACACACGGCTCCGGCAGGGAGTTCCACTTGGATTATAAATGGCGCCGCCTTTATTTAACTTTCGCTTGCACAGTGGTGCTTTCTATACTTACACCCGGAGGCGACGCCATTTTCAATACCGTTCTGTATCCGCGCGCATAGTACCTACAAACAAAATGCTTAGTCAGATAAGTGAACTACAACTGCTACACTCGTAGTCTTCTTTGTTTGTTTACGTTTTCCTTATGATGATGACTAAATCCCCTAAAAGCATTGCTGTGTAAAGTTTCATTCATGGAAGTGTATCAAGCAAGGTAAACAACCTAGCCATTCCGCATCTATCAACTCGTGTGGTCGGTGAGTCAGCACTGTAGGTACGGAGATAAAATAGGTAAAATCAAGGATATCCACAAAATAAAACCGGATAAGTGCGAGTAGATAACTCGTGTCCCGAGACTTCCGTACTAAATGTAAGTTTAATGATAATCGCAATTTTGTTTTTAGGGTTCCGTACCAAAATGGTATAAAAGGAACCCTTATGGTGCGACTTCGTCTGTCTGTCTGTCACACCTGCTTATTTCAGCAACTACTAATGCTATCGACTTGAAATTTGGAACAGTTATAAAGAATGCTTGCCCAACTTCATTGCAAAAAAAGTCAAAAAATATTTTTATTTTCATCGCAAAATGGGCCGGTGTGGGGTCCGAAATTTTAAAGTGGGGTTACTAGGTCAAGTGGCATATCATACGAAAGGGCTTGATTTGCACATTTTAAAATATATTTTGGTTTTATTTTATGTCTCACAGTTTTCGACATATTATGATGAAAAATGTCTGAAAACATACCATTCCCCCCCCCTTATCTCCGAAGTTTGCGGAGCGAAAAATCTGAAATAATTAGTACTGATAGGAATTGACCCAAATATGGCACCAAAAATAAAACGATGTACCTAACTAGTACAGTTTTTTCAAAATCATCAAAATTCCTCCACAAACATACTTATGCGGTCCGGTTTTTTTCACTTTATACGTCAAAAACTGATACGGAACCCTCGGTGTGCGAGTACGACTCGCACTTGGCCTGTTTTTTTTATGTGATGTCATGTCACGTCGATGCGCAGTAGCAGTAGCCAATCACGCTATTGTGGTGTGCTATGTGCGTCACCCCAGCAAAATGTTGTCTCCTTTCGCATTTTATTCTTGCAGATAATTTTATTAGTGCTGCATTTCAATCTGCAAGAACAAAATCTCGAAAGCACATAATATAATACTATACGTAGAGATGCCTCACTTCATACAAAGAAATGTGACCGATTTAGCGCGGGCTATCTTCGGGCTATAATTTTTTCCGTGCTTAAATTTGAACATATATTTTTCATCATGTATTTTTCCATGTTCTCAATTTTACACAAACTTCAATAACAAATCGATACATATAAAGCCATCTATTACGAGTAATTTCAACAAATGTTACTTTGTTCCTGATGAGACCCCGTGCTCGAAAGTAAAAATTTTGCTGGCGTGACGCACACCCAGTCGTGCAGTCGATAATGTAAGATTTATTATTACGGTATTTCTCTTTAATATTAGACTATGGTCGAGCTTTGTTTAGTAAATGGCTTTCATAAATTAAATATAATAAAATAATTATGGTTATCTTTTACAGCATCAGGAACAGGAAACACGGTTTATGAGGACGGCGCTTATACATTTCAGTTTGACCTTGTAGAGTGGATGAGTTCGGTGCTCTACACATAAGGAAGTCAAGAGTCAAGGTTTAAATTACGTAATGAAATTACTATTACGATCGGCAACATTCTGAAAGTTCAAGAAAAATTATGCGGTACCTAGCAATTTCGTTTCAAGTGTCCTTTTGTGTTTAGATATTTATTCAAATTTTCAACATTTAGGTTTGAAATGAGTGATTTAATGATTTTGCATCTAAATGCCGTACATAGAATCGTACCCATTATTACAAACCATGGGCCGTTTCAAAAACGATAAGATTATAGAGAGGAGATAAAAACTTTGATCAGGCTTATACTTGAAACAAAAATTTAATTTCACAAACATTTAGGCGCCACCTACACGGGCGAGTGCATTGCGACGATTTCGCCCTCATTAACATCGGGTAAACTCCACGATATAACGATAATTCTGCCAGCGTATCGTCGCGACCCGCAACGGATCGCCGCGCGATCACGACGTCTCGTCGCTCAGTTTAGTGTTCGTTGAACGAGTCGCGAATCGCAATGGACACGCGGCGTGTACGCCGCGTTACGTGGCCATATAGCTGCGAGTTGCAACACTCGCAACGAGATCGCGACTTTTTGTTTGTCAAAAGCCACTAGCCTTATCGCCGCGATAGTATCGCTGTGTGGCGACACGTTTATAGAAGAAGTGACAAAACGATAATATCGCCGCGATACACTCGCTCGTGTAGGTAGCGCCTTAGGTAGATACAATATTATCAAATAACTAAATTAAATTATTTGGACGAGGAAGCCACGGGCTTCGTTTTAGATGCCGCCTCAGTGATAGCTTTAAAGGCAGACCCAGGTACAGCTTTAGACGAAGTTTCAGGGACAACCTTTTGCGAAGATCCAGAGACAGCTTTTTGCGAAGATCCAGGGACAGCCTTTTCCAAAGATCCAGGTACAGCCTTTTGCGAAGTTCCAGGGACGACCTTTGGTCCCAACACAGGGACAGCACAGTAGTCCGGCTTCGAACAAGGACATTTCTCCTGCATTTTGAGACCTTTGTGCATCTCTTTCAAGAAGGGATGGATTTCTTCGCTGAAGAACAACCTACACCGAAACGTTATGTTAGAACATTTGCTGACTATATACGATTGGCTGCTGTGACTGATCGTTGAGGTGTTGGGTTCTTGTGAAACATTTTACAAGCTTTTATTTAACTTGCCCTGTTAGTGGGGGGCAAAATCTTGCAACTGAATTAGAAAATTAGACCAGTTTCCCCCAACCGATTGAGCTGAAACGGGAACGCATATTATGTCACTTCGATGACAATGCAATAATATAGTTACCTACTGGAGGTAGTCTCATGATGGAGCCGGGAGGCGGCTATAGGAATTCGTCAACTTCTTAACATAACTCCGTCGTGTTTGGGCTCGTTGGATTTGTCTTGACAAGTACTATAGACCTAGGTGATGTCCAGGGTCTCATGATGGTAATTATGAAATTGAAAAATGTTTTTCAATATAACATTTATTAAAGTATGATTTTATATCAACTCACCGGCACAGTATCTTCGTGATCTGCATCTGGTAGTCGTCCGCCGCTAGCACGCACTTCTTCCTTTGTTCTAACTCCTCTAATCTTTCTCGCTCCTGTTGAATGGATTCCCGTATAGGATTGATGCAATAGCTTTAAAAGTTCTTATAAAAAGACATTCACATGTAGGAGGTATTACTGGGGAGTTTGTTGCGCCGCTTCCTAGGCCCAGCTTAATAACTAGGAAGCGGCGAAAGGTGCGTTGAACTAGTGTTGCCCAAAATCGGTCTTGCAACAATCATTTTCGCAAGATCAAGACCACCTAATTACAGCAAGACTAAGACCAAGACCAAGAATGAATGTACAATACTAAAACTAAGACCATGACTATAAGTATTGACGCAGAACCGAGACCAAAGACGGGGTTAGATTCGTCTCGGTCTTGTATTTGGGCAACACTAGTGCGTTGTAATATTTGAAGTTCTAAAGCTTTATTTTTAACGTCATAATAAATGGATTTAATTTTTAGAATTTATTTTTGATTTGGCCCATTGGTCTAGACTGCTCAGCGTTCGAGCCCCGCGTCGTGTAAATTGTTAATTGATTCTTCAACAGGTAAAACTCAGTAGCAACCTAGAGTCTGGCTTTATAAGCGGTTAATGGCAACAAGCTCGTCCCCTATTATCTTACCTTTATAAGAGCACCATACTATTCGGCTGTCCCATTTCAAAATTTAATATCTATACAGGGTAAAATTAAAACCAGTGCGGATATTTAAGGTGAAAGTACTCATGAATATGATCAACTTTTAATATGGGACCGACACTGAAATATGAAAAAAGAAAATCAGCTGCTCCACATTTTACATTTTGATCGTGTCGTAGTGGATTTTTGTAGGGAACAGCTGATTTTTTTTTCATATTTCAGTGTCGGTCCCATAATAAAAGTTGATATTATTCATGAGTACTTTCACCTCCAAAAGTATCCGCACTGATTTTAATTTTACCCTGTATATAATCTTGCCTAACTTTACTAGGTTAGCAAGATAATGCAGTAAAACGATGTCTCGAAAAAAAAACCGGCCAAGTGCGAGTCGTACTCGCGCACCGAGGGTTCCGTATCATATTTGGACGTATAAAGTGAAAAAATCCGGACCGCATAACTAAGTTTGTTTGTGAAGGAATTTTGATGATTTTGAAAAAACTGTACTAGTTAGGAACATCGTTTTATTTTTGGTGCCATATTTGGGTCAATTCCTATCAACCCTAATTATTTCAGATTTTTCGCCCTGCAAACTTCGGAGATAAGGGGCGGGGAATGGTATTTTTTTGGACATTTTCCATCATATGTTTAAAACTGTGAGACATAAAATAAAATGAAAATATATTTTGAAATGTGCAGATCAAGCCCTTTTATATGATATGTCACTTGACCTAGTAACCCCACTTTAAAATTTCGGACCCCCACTCCGGCCCCTTTTGCAATGAAAATAAAAATATTTTTGGATTTTTTTCATTTGCAATAAAGTTGAATAAGCATTCTTTATAACTGTTCCAAATTTCAAGTCGATAGCATAAGTAGTTGCTGAAATAAGCAGGTGTGACAGACAGACAGACAGACAGACAGACAGACAGACAGACAGACAGACAGACGAAGTCGCACCATAAGGGTTCCTTTTTTACCATTTTGGTACGGAACCCTAAAAAGTCCCTTATTAGGTTTTGAAATTGACAGCCGTAATCCTGTATACCTACTACACTATCTACTATACCTTAAGCAGTTTGTTGTAGTCGATCTGCTCGAGCAGTTGCGACTGGTACAGCTTCCTCGCCTGCGCCTCGGTGAGCTCCTTCTGCGCCACCGGCTGTTCCAGCTGCTTCGATAGCTGGAGCTGGTATTCCACCTTACCTTAAGCAGCTTGCTATAGTCGATCTGCTCGAGCAGTTGCGACTGGTACAGCTTCCTCGCCTGCGCCTCGGTGAGCTCCTTCTGCGCCACCAGCTGTTCCAGCTGCTTCGATAGCTGGAGCTGGTATTCCACCTGCTCTGCATTCTCCTTGGCCTTCAGCGCGCGGGCCGCCTCGTTGTCTTTTATTTGCTGTACAATGCCGGCGCGGACTTCCTAAAGGGGGAGAAAGAAAGATAAGATACTTATTTGGCTACAAAAGTTGCCTGGATTGTGCTCGGTTATTGGAATAGGTGAAACGTGGTTGTGCTATTAACAGGATAAAATTAAAACCAGTGCGGATATTTTAGGTGGTGAAAGTTTTCATGAATATGATACATTTTTATTATGGGACCGACACTGAAATATGAAAAAAAAAATCAGCTGTTCCCTACAAAAATGCACTACAACACGATCAAAAAGTATGGAACAGCTGATTTTTTTTTCATATTTCAGTGTCGGTCCGATAATAAAAGTAGTTCATATTCATGAGTACTTTCACCTCCTACAATATCCGCACTGGTTTAAATTTTACCCTGTATAGGCTACATTTATGTTGGCGTGCCTTCCCGGGGAGAAAATTCAGTAGACTTAGGCTGCGTCAGAAGAGATAGATTTACGCAATAAACGCTGTGCGAGCTGAATTACACTTTATTGCATTGATACAAGAGTCCTATTTAACTGTCTTTGCCAAGATCTCCATCTGCAAACCACTGCGATAAGGAATAGTTTAGAATGCCCTTACCGCGTTGATTTCCTTGGTCCGCCTGATGTGGTCGCACCGCCTGTGGTCTAACACGTCCTGTTGGCGCCGCGCCTCTTGCTCCAGCACCGCGTCGTCCGCCGCAGTCTGCTGCACCTTATCTCGCTTTATCTTCGATATTCTCTTGTTGCATATGTTTAACTCAATCTGGTATCGTAGATAAGAATAAAGACTTAAAGCAGTATGAAAGACGGGCGGAATTTGAGTGGGTCGTGGTCTCGTGACTAAACAAGATAATTCCCGGCTGCTTAGTACTTAAATATTATATCAGCGGCAAACTATGATGGCCTGCTCACAAAGTTTATAGTTTTTTTTTATTTTTTATTTTTTATTGTTAAATTCCGCATCATGGCAATCTGTTGTACACAACAATAAGCCATTGCTCTGTCCGATATCAATTTATCTGATTGAATAATTTAGCTTGGTGAGACACTTCTCATTGGGTCTTGTCTCCTTCCGTCCTGATGAATCTATATGTTAGAGATGGAACACTGTGTCTTTTCAAACGCCTATAGCGTAGACTTTTGTCTCCTCTCAGTCCGAGAGCGAGCTCATTTTTATGTTTTGCAAGTCTTTTCTGGTAGTTAGTTCTATACTTCGTGAACAAAGTTTATAGTGACGCGTCACGATTGACAATAAGGTACAGCAATTGTTCATTCAAAAGTAGTTGAAATATTTTACGATACTTTATGAGCGGACAAACTTTAAATCGGCCATCATAACGTGCCGCTGATATAGCTGTGCCTGCGAGTTGCGACTTCGGTCGCGTGTAGGAATTGCAATCCACCAAATTGTGATGGTTTTTGTAAGTTTTCATGGTTAGGTGTCACCCCCTCATGGGTGGCACTCACCAAAGCCCCCTCCCGCCCCTACATAGGTACCTGTTTCTTCCTCCTAAGTTCCTCGTTCGCCTACGCCGGCGAGGGAATCCCACGTGTCGTCAATGAGCCGCGCCTCCGTCTGCTGCTTCTCAAGGGTGTCCTGGCGTTCCTTTATCAATGCAGCTAGGTCCGGACCGGTTTACCTGACGTGTGCGGTCTCCCTTACTTGCCCATTTCTCTGTTTATTTCCAGTTCTCCATGTGATACATACCTGTTTCTTCCTCCTAAGTTCCTCGTTCGCCCTCTCGTCAGCGAGCCCCACGCCGGCGAGCGAGTCCCACGTGTCGTCAATGAGCCGCGCCTCCGCCTGCTGCTTCTCAAGGGTGTCCTGGCGCTCCTTTATCATTGCCTTGCGCTCGCGAGCTGTTTCTAGACGCTTCTCTTGACGTTCACGTGATTCTAAATAAATAGGCGCATTCTGTACTTCAGAGGCAAAACGACATTAAGGGCGTTTACACAACGACATTAAGGGCGTTTACACATTAGGCCGCAGCGGCAGCCGCTGCGTCGCGGCGGTTGTAGTCATCCTTGCATTTTCTATACGTGCTTTCACACACGCGCCGCGGCGGCAGCGGTGAGTGATGGTTCTGCCCGTATCAAAAAAATGTATGAAAAAGAAAATATAGCGGCGCCGCTGCCGCTGCGGCCTAATGTGTAACGGCCCTAAGTGCCAACATCGAAATTTTACAGGACGGGCGAAATCGTGCACAAACGCGCCAAGTAATAGGATGTCGTAATTAGCAAGTTATTTAACTTTGATTTAGTGTCCCTAAAATTGAATGCTTTATACCAACTTATAGATCTGTTTCTGTTCCAGAGATTAGCGCGTTCAAACTCTTCAGCTTTATTATATTAGTATAGATGTAAACCCATCTGCAGTAAACAAATACAGGGTCAGAGGTAGCAGCCAACCGTTCCTAGTTAATTAATATTTAAGAGATTCTCAAAAAGCGAAAGTCGCGAGCGGGATTTGAACCCGCGACTTCTGGCGTACCGTGCCATTGTTCTGATCCAACTGAGCTACCGCGACTCGCTCGGTTAACTCGAAATTTGAGATCCCTTTGTACCGTTCCTACATACTTTACATGATTTTAACACTACAGTACCTGCGTCTTCCCTATTCCTATGCTCTTCAAACAAGGCCCTCATCTTGATCGTCTCCTGTTTGAGCAGCTCCTGTTCTTTCTTGCGCTGTGCTTGCCTCATCGCGATCTGCTCGTCGCAGTACTTGATACACTCGTGGTCGCGCCGCTGACGCTCGATCGCGTCCAGTTCCATGCGGGCAGCCTGTAATAATTGGGTGAAGTCGCGGAATGTTCCGAAAGTTGTGTTCTAAAGTCCATGTCAATTGAAATTGTGAACTTTGTAAACAATATTAGAGGCCCTAGACAAGTTGCTTTTCTATTAGCGTTCACGCCAAACGCTATGGACAAAATGTATGGAATTGACATTTGTGAGTCACGTGACTTTTCCGCAGGTAATGTCATTGCCATACATTTTGGACGTAGCGTTTGGCGTGAACGCTAATAGAAAAGCAACTTGTTTAGGACCTCAGTATGGCCAACTGTCAAAATTTGATGAATTTGTATAGAAAGTTTGTTTACATAATTTACAAGTTCTATTGAAATGGACTTTAGTGTGTTACTAGGCTGATTTAGGGTGTGTTATTATTATTATGTGTTACATGTTCTGTTGTGTAGGTAGTAGGTACAACTGGGATAACTAATATTTCATTTATTGTTCTTATAACACAGCAGAACATGTAACACACAATAAAACACGCCAAATTAGTAACACCAAAATACAACTTTCGACGATTTCAACCAATTATGATGATTGGAGTGAGAAGCTGGGGCTTTTTGGGTTAGGTGACGATTGAAAATAGTATCAGAAACAAATCCGAGCTACGTATGTCTTGTGTCGGTGATTCTACTGCCCTACTTACGCTTTTATAAGTTGTGTTGATTATGGTTTCGTACCTCAAAAGGAATAAAATAAAATTTAAAAACTCAACCGCGGTTTGTTCTACTTCTTATCTGGTGGAAATAAAACTACTCAAAAGAAAATCGGGACCCATTAAATGAATATTACCCGGAAACAGTGGTTCCTGACTGCAATGGTCTTATTTTATGATTCTAGTAAAAGCTGAACTGAACAGGAAACTTCGTCAAAACTGTTATGTTTGTAGTCGTGATAAAGGTACACTTCCGAGGCTAGCGGCCGATGCGACAGACGCGCGCGCCGACGGCTGACGGCCGACAATACTAAAATACTAAACATATGAAAATATATGGCGCCGCTTCCGAGCCCCGCGACTGACGCGCCCGGCCAAATACACACATTTTCATAGACTCGGCCGCGCGCGTCTGTCGCATCGGCCGTCAGCCGTGCGCGTCTTCGCATCGGCCGCTAGCCTCGGAAGTGTACCTTAAGACGATAAGCTACTCTACTCCTCACCAGAGCTTCAGACTCCTTCATGGCGACTTCGTGCCACATCTTGTCCAGTTCAATCTCGGACATTTTCTTCGCCTGGTTCTCTTTAATCTGGTAAAGTTGTACCTCCTGCGCTTCTTTGGCACGCATCTTTACGATGCACGGATGTACGTGCACACATTTAGATCTGGTAACACAATAATATTAGAATTACCGTTAAATACTTATCTATTACGAAAAGTAGATTACTGCTATTATTTATTACCAGTAAAAGTGCAGAATAGCTCCTACGCATTTATGCATAATATTAAGTTAATAGATACGTTAATAGCAACAATACGCTTGTCGTTTCTGCAGTTCGGCCACCGACATATTTTTTTAGAGTTTGTTTTCACGAAATCGTCCCGGCCTAAGTTTCTGAATAAACATTTCCAAAAATGGGTTAAAAACAGAACTGTTTCCTCCGTAAAAACCTATACTTATAATTTACGGTTTTTTAACAACGCCTATCAAAATATTTATAGCAACATCAGATCATCGTAATAGCTCTTACATTGGGATATCTCTGTATTTGTCTTCGTGTTCCTTCTGCCTCTTAGCCAGCAGGTACGCGAGGCGGTCCTTCTTGTCCTGCCACAATGACTCAGCACCCGCCTGAGCCTGCTCCACGAATTTGCGGATGTTCATTTCTTCTTCTGCGGTTAGTAGGTCTACAAGTCTGCAGGTAAAGTGCTTGTATTCGTTTAGGTGTTGAACTTATCATATAGTTTAAAGTCCTACTAATATTATAAATGTGAAAGTTTGAGAGGATGGATGTATGTATGGATGTTTGTTACTCTTTAACGCAAAAACTACTGAACGGATTTTGATGAAACTTTACAGTAATATAGCTTATACATCAGAATAACATAGGCAACTTATCCCAAAAACGCGGGCGAAGCCGAAGGCATATGCTAGTATAGGCGGAAGCTAGTATTTAATAATTTGGTTAATTATTATTATTGGAAACATGAATAAATAATTAAATATCACATGTGGCAAGCTGTTAGGTTGCCTGAGGAATATCTACAGGCGTTAACTGTAGAAAATCTTAAAGCTAGCATGAACTAATCAACATTTTTCTAATTTGCTTTACTAAATAGAAATACTTATAGAACTTTACCTCTGTCTCTTCGCCTTTAGGTCTTCTTGATAAGACGTCAAACAGAGATCAACTCGTCGCGCCACGTCGTTGATAAGAGATCTGTAATTAAACGGTGCTATAACAAAAGAACATTATAGAAATTGAAAACTTACACCAATCCTAAGCTAGCTGATTTGCTAGTCCTTTTACCAGGCATGGGCTATAATCGTATAGACATAGACGGAAGCGATTGTAGATAAACCGTCTGTATCTCCAAATCAGTTTTATGTTGAAACAGGGACCGAAAAGGTAACCCGTATAGGGGTTAACCCGGGTTATTTGTTTTTGGGTTAGGTGAAAAACCTTGCATAAAAGTTAACCCGTATTCTGGGTTAATCAGCCTAATAATAACCGGTTCACGCATAGAGTTCATTTTTGTTCCTTTTTTTCATCAGCAATATTAGCCGGTAACAGTATCCGTATTAAAGGGTTAACCGGTTACCCTGCATTCAGATTAACCAAACATATGGGTTAGAGATTTAACCGGTAACCTTTTAACTCGATTAATCGGTCCCTGAAAATATTTTTTTCAAAACAAGCTTATATAATGACCACTTCCCAGCTCCTACATGAGACCCTGAACACTATCTAGGTTCATAGTACTTGTCGAGACAAATCCAACGAGCCCAAACATGACGGAGTTACAGTTATGTTAAGAAGTTGAGGAGTTTCTATAGCAACCTCCGGTTCCATCATGAAATCACTTCCACGGTACTATATTATTGCATTGTCATCGAAGTGACATATTTTATTATGCGTTCCAAATTTCCGCTCAATCAGTTGGGGGGAACTGGTGTAAAATTTTGTTGCAAGATTTGGCCCCCACTAACAGGGAAAGTTGAATAAAAGCTTGTAAAAAGCAGACAAACCTGCGATCGCATCGTATGAAGAAGTCATTGTACTGTTTATCTTTCTGCTCTTTGAGCGTGTTGTCAGCACCGCGTCTCTGCTCTTCCTCTAGAGCCCGCAGTTTCTTTACGAACTTCACATAGCGGAATGTCGAATCTCGGACGCGGGATGTCTGAGGAAGATACCACGTATAATTTCTAGGAATGAAGTAAAAACTTGACTGCAGAGAGAAGGAACTAAAAAGTATTCTTTTGTTAGTGCAGATTGCACTAACAATGGAATACTATGTATGTTACTCAATCACGCCAGAACGGCTGAACGGATCTGGATGAAATTTGGCAGAGAAGAGATAGATTATAGTCTGGAATCTCGTGGTTGCCCTTGCAAGCGCTGGCTGACGTCGTCAAGTCCGACATGCGAGCCAATGGCCTGACTGAAAAGGATGTTGAAGATCGGGCAAAGTGGAGGAAGTTCAGTCGGAAGGCGGACCCTGGCAATAGCCGGGATTAACGCCTGGTAGAAGAAGAAGAGATTATATAGTCTGGAATAGCACATAGGTTATTGTACTTTTTATCCCGAAAACATATACATAAATTGACATAACTATGTTTAGTATAGATAAAGGTAAAACTTGAATTCAAATCATTTATTGTTTTGCGAAATGTAGACTTACATAGTAGCAATCGGGCCAGCCTCGTGGACCGTAGCCATCCTTGGGCGCCGTTTGTCGAGGCGGGAGCGGTTCCATTGCAATATTACGCTAAAAACGAAATAAATTATTTTTTTACAAACTAGGTATCTGACAATTAATTACCTATTGCGTCACTCAGATCATTGTCAGGTGTTTGATTTTTTTTTGTATTTTGACTATCTGGCAGACTGAACGTTTTCTGTGAATGTCAATTTTGATAATGTAAACTCCTTATTATTTTATGGTACATACCTAATAGAATAAAATTTGTCAAAGCTTACTTCAGATGTTGTGTTGCCACTTATAGTGAAGAAAAATTTAGGAAACTCAATCATATGCAGCCGGCCTAGCATGACCACGATAGAAACGGGTTTTGTCTACATAGAAATAGACAAAGTGACAGATTGTAGAAACATTTCTACCGTTTCATTCATAAAACGTAGTATACACAAAGTTCTGCATTATCAGTGTTTTGTCTCGCACAGGCAAAGGCGCCTAAATTACCTAAATAAAAAATATTATCTCGATTAAAAAACTTTATTTTGATAAATCAACCTTAAAACTTAACAATTTGTTATCAAAATGCATTGGCAATGATTTCGCCGCAGCAACGTCGGTGTAGGTAGGTACTATACCCATTAAAAAGTTAAGAAAACTTCCAAAAAAGAAAACAAATTAGCTTGTTGAGAAAACATAACAATATAAAAGAAAAACAAATAAACAAACTTGTGTTTAACGTGATTTTAAAATCTTAACAATCAACTGGTAATAATTAAACAATCAACAAAGTCTACTCAATATTCTTATTTTTAAGAGAGGTTTATATTAAAGGCGCGATTCCATTAGGCAAGTCTTGCATGCAAGTACGACGTCACATTTGCAATTTGTATAGTGGAAACCAGAGCATGCAAAGTTGCAACTGAAATGTTCAATTCAAATCACTTGCACACAAGTGTGACGTCATACTTGCATGCAAGACTTGCCTAGTGGAATCACGCCTTAGACACACAAGTTGCGCGTGGCGGACACGTGGCGCGGACAAAATGTCTTCTCCATAGACTGTATGGCGTTAATAGCGACGTAACGGAATTTTAATGACAACCTTATTTACTACGTCGTAAAGTACAATTTAGTATGAGGGAGACGTGGCCTGGGAGAGTATCTGAAGATTCATTGGTCCGTGCCACATCTCCGTCACTCGCCACTTGTTTATAAACCACGCCTTAGATTAGCATCACATTAGAACACTTGAGCGGTCTGTTATAAAACATTTTTGACCTTACTATAATCAAGTCAGCCTTTTATTTTGTAGAGTATTTTATTATAGCTATAACCTTAATCGCTAGATATAAGTAGTTACAAGGCGGTACGTTCAAATTAACGTTCATTTAAATTAATATGTACTTAAATACAATATTTATCCTATTTGCTATAAGTCTTGATCTCACTATAGAAAGAAATAGGAACTTTTACAGGCTGTAACCTGAAATCCATGCACATGAAATTACATTAACAGCATTACGATAATACATTAGTACAGTCGCGGATACGGTGAGGGGGGGGCTTTATTTTGACCAACACTAACATTTTGAAATCGTAATGGCTCGTTTACACGACAACGCTACCGCGTCGCCGCTATATTAATAGTATTAATATTGACCGCGTATTAATTTAATACGCGGTCAATATGGATATCAATTATGAAATCACACAAAAATTGCCTCGCCCCTCCATAAACAAAATCCTGTATCCGCGCCTGCATTTGTATTGTATTTATCACATCACGTCTAAATGCTAGCTATAAATTAGCTCTTAAATCTATACACTTGTAAACATAACCTATATTATGGCACACAATTTTAGGAACGATGTGTAAATTAAGTATACGATATACTCGTAAAAATTGAGTGAAAAAGTGATAAACTAAAACTCGAAAGGAAAAACGTAAATAAATAGTATTCTAACAATATGGCAGCCATATTGAAAGTCCTGTGACGTAAGAGAAAACATAATAAACTTGATTCAGGACTAATCCATGATTAATCCAACGGCACCTACTTGTGAGATTCTGTACCTCTTGGCTCAACTATAGTCGGGTGATAACAAACTAAACATTTTACAAAATAAATGAGTTACAAAACTAAGAAATGCTCGATCTTTAAAGGTATAAACGTCACTGTTTAAAACATAAACTTGAGTAATCCTTACAATAAGCGCTAACTGTGGATAGCTGACGATAAGTTGGAAGTGTATGGCCAGCCATTACACCTGATAAGTACATTATGTATCATGATAATTTGATAATAGCATAACCAGCCTATTATGGTACCACTGCTGGGACACAGGCCTCCTCTGTAGAGGGAGTGGGCCGTAGTCCACCACGCGGGCCCAGTGCGGGTTGGTGGACGTCACATGTCTCCGAATTTTTGGTTCTAGGACATGCCGGTTTCCTCACGATGTTTTCCTTCACCGTTTTTAGAGCAGTGGTGATGAAACTCCACAAAGTGTGAGTAATCACTGCTCGTGGTAATTATATCCTAAACACCTTAGGCTCAAACTAAACTAAACTATTTCGAAATATAAATACCTACTCGTTTAAGTGAACGCAGCCTCATACAACAAAAAAAAACTGATTCATTATCTAAATTCTAACTAATCTAATATTGTTGTAACAATAAAATGTAAATGTGTATGTGCACCAGACACAATAAAGACCAACTTGTCTTCGTGAGATAGAATATCCTATACCAGAGCGCCTAACATGCGCGCCGCGACAAAATTTTGTCGACGCTTTTATCGTGCATTTGTCTCGTATTCGCACGAGTAAGAGCGGTCGGGCTAACATGCGCGCCGCGACAAAATTTTGTCGACCGTTTTGTCTCGCTCTTTCTCGTGCAAATACGAGACAAATGCACGATAAAAGCGTCGACAAAATTTTGTCGCGGCGCGCATGTTAGCCCGGCAGGACAAATCAGTCGACAAAATTTGTCCCGGCGTGCATGTTAGCCCGGCTGGTTTCAAGTTAGCGCTGTTTGGTAGACGGTCCATGTGAGATAGTTGCAGTCTCAAGCAATATATTGCAATCTTCAATCAAAAATCTTGACAATCAAAGAAATTTGTATAGTATCGAGCTCAGGCTGTCCCACTACCACTTTAGTAGGTGAACGTATAACCAGCTCTCTGTTCACAAGTTTCAAGTTAGCGCTGTTTGGTAGAAGGTCCATGTGAGACAGTTGCAGCTTGAAGCAGTTGGGGTCGTTGTCGTAGGGCATGCAGGGCGGCAGTTCGGTCACTTCGCCCTGCCACGTGAAGGGCTCCCCTGTCACCTTGTTGTAGATCGTCATGCTGCCCGTTTTCGGGGTGTCTTGGTCCGATGATATTGTCTGTGGGGTAAAAAGTAGAAATTAGAAGTGAGTGGTCATTGAAATGATTTAGGGATAAGTTAACTTGTGTCAAATTTTTTTGGGAATAAATTATGTTTGGGGATAATTTTCAGTAGAAGCCTAGGGCATGAAAATTGCGTGGTATAGTTATATTGGGCGTGTTGAGATGGGACTGACTGCGTGCCGATCCTACTAATATTGTAATGCGAAAGTTTGTGAGGATGTATGTATGGATGGATGTTTGTTGCTCTTTCACACAAAACTACTGAACAGATTTTGATGAAACTTTACAGATTAACTTATACGTCAGAATAACACAAGCTACATTTTATCCTGAAAAACGCGGGAGAAGCCGCGGGCGGAAGCTCGTTATCTTTAATGCGAAATAAAGAAAAGTGGCAAAGGAGTCACGTGCCTGATGTCGGAGTAAACTAAAAAAAAACCGGCCAAGTGCGAGTCGTACTCGCGCACCGAGGGTTCCGTATCATTTTTGGACGTATAAAGTGAAAAAATCCGGACCGCACAACTAAGTTTGTTTGTGAAGGAATTTTGATGATTTTGAAAAAACTGTACTAGTTAGGAACATCGTTTTATTTTTGGTGCCATATTTGGGTCAATTCCTATCAACTCTAATTATTTCAGATTTTTCGCCCCGCAAACTTCGGAGATAAGGGGGGGGGGAATGGTATTTTTTTGGACATTTTTCATCATATGTCGAAAACTGTGAGACATAAAATAAAATAAAAATATATTTTGAAATGTGCAGATCAAGCCCTTTCATATGATGTCACTTGATCTAGTAACCCCACTTTAAAATTTCGGACCCCCACTCCGGCCCCTTTTGCAATGAAAATAAAAATATTTTTGGACTTTTTTCATTTGCAATAAAGTTGAACAAGCATTCTTTATAACTGTTCCAAATTTCAAGTCGATAGCATAAGTAGTTGCTGAAATAAGCAGGTCTGACAGACAGACAGACAGACAGACGAAGTCGCACCATAAGGGTTCCTTTTTTTACCATTTTGGTACGGAACCCTAATTAATATGATTTTTTATCTTCAATGTTACTTGTAAGTTGTAACCTTATAAACTAACCGACAGAGCGGCCATGAAGTAGTCCGGGTCCTCGTACTTGGCGCTGAGCGCGTAGAGCGCGCCGCGTCGCTGCAGTACCTGCGACAGCCACAGTGTTCCTGTACTCACAGACAGAGCGGCCATGAAGTAGTCCGGGTCCTCGTACTTGGCGCTGAGCGCGTAGAGCGCGCCGCGTCGCTGCAGTACCTGCGACAGCCACAGGCGGCGCGCGGCCAGCCCGCCCAGCGTGTACGTCGCGCACCACTCGTTCGACTCGCACTGCACTATCTCGCTGGAGTGGTCCTGGGAACGTAAAGGTGTGTACGGACAGCATGTAGGTACATTGGTACGCGTATCCTGGAACGCAATGTCCATACTTGCAAACCGTGCACGCGTTCCCTAAGAGTGTACGCGTAGCTGCAAGTAGGATATGGCGTTCCAGGACACGCGTAACCGATTACGCATACCAATGTACGCGCTGTCCGTACACACCTTAAAGACGGCTATTATACAGGGTGGCAGGTTAGACATTGGAAATATTTTAAGGGGTCATTGTACTCATCATTATGAACAACTTTTATTATGGGAACAACCCTGAAATCGCGAAAAAAAATCAGCTGTTCCATACTTTATGTTCACATAACTCAACAAAATGTATGGAACAACTTTTTTTTTTCGCGATTTCGGGGTTGGTCCCATACTAAAAGTTGTTCATAATGATGAGTACAATGACCCCTTAAAATATTTCCATTGTCTAACTTGCCACCCTGTATACGTGTTGGCCATAGCTCGCCAAGTGCGGCCGAGCGCCAACGTGTATACAGTTCTCACCTATTGCAAAAATATACTGGTGGTTCGCCCCGAACGGTGAACTCGCGATGTACCCCCCTTACAACCCCATATTTCTCGGCAACCCCTTGACCGATTTGGCTCATATTCCTACTTAAAAATTACTTTTGTCTCAACCTAATTTCACGACGTTCCGATCGGCGATACTCCGTCGAACAAACATTTATACATAAAAAGCTAGATTGTTCCAGTAGACTCCGAAAACTTCGCTCACTCGTTCAAATATTCATCACCCTGTAATTATAAATGTGTATTGCCTACCTTTCTGATATGGTATTCGAGAATGATCTTGGGTCCCGCCCAGTTACACAGGATGCACTGCATCCGTATGTCCATTCCTATACGCTCCATGTAGTCCTGGAATGTGATGTTCACCATAAGAACACATTGTGTAAAAGTTGTTAGTGTTACAAGTATAGATGGGCAATCCACCGGGTGTTTTCTGGTAAACACCCGATAATCACCCGTACACACCCATTTTGGGTGTTTATCGGGTGTTTACCAAATACACCCGGTGGATTGCTTATCACAGTGGAAATATTTAAAGGGGTCGTTGTGCTCATCATTATGAACAACTTTTACTATGGGACCAACGCTGAAATCGCGAAAATAAATCAGCTGTTCCATACATTTTGTTGAATTATGTGAACATAAATGTATGGAACAGCTGATTTTTTTTCGCAATTTCAGGGTTGGTCCCATAGTAAAAGTTGTTCATAATGATGAGTGCAATGACCCCTTTAAATATTTCCACTGTCTAACCTGCAACCCTGTACCTATAGTTACAAGTAACAAGACTATGCCCGAGGTAACTGACCCCGTCCTGGCTGATAAGTTCGAGTGCGTCCTCCACCATCTCCGGTATGGTGACGTTGGCGCCCAATTCTTGCTCCTGAGAGGTAACTGTCTCTACGGACGAGCTCGAGCGCCTGAAGTCCACGGTTGTCGTGTCTGTAATGTACAAGTATATCTGGGAATGGATCCTCCATTGAAAAGGGAGGGTCCTCCCACCAGACAATACCACCGGTCTGGCAGGAGGATCCTCCCTTTTCAATGGAGGAACATTCCACCTCGTCTCTCGTCGGTCGACCAACTTCTACTTCTTATAGCATTACAGGAGATAAAATCAGCTCCAAAAACATAATATCTAGAAAGTATGAAAATATGGGTTAAATGTCTCATTTACGGTCGGTAACCAACTGCGTCGATTCATTTACGTTAGGGAAATAGGCCCGCATACAGTCAACTGAATCACAATTTATACTAGTCAATTTTATGGTGCTACTATAAAATGTAAATAAAACTTACTGTTCATATTTTCTTCGTCACAATGGAAGTTTCTAAAGAAGTCGTGCACGCGTGGTATGTCTTCATCATAGTTCAGGAAGTACGACTGGCTATCCTGCGACGGTGCTGCCAAATGTTCAACAAATTATGCTATGGACTTTTGTGCAACACAATGTGTACAAACCTTTCGTAAAACTTCCGAATTTTGACGGAATTTTGTGAAATATACCTTGTAAGAGTAACTTAAAGTAAAAAAAGTAAGTAAACTTAAAGAAAGTTATTTTTATGACAATCCTAAGAAAAACTATTAAAATGTTAGGTAGGTAGGTACTGCTAGAATAAGAATAAGGTATGGAAGGCCGAAATAGCGCTCACTAGTCGCACGATACGAGGTGATGTAGAAATATAAAACTTATACAGCACAAAATAAGATGCATATTTCTGTATAAGGTAAAGTATGTGATTTAAGATATGTGCGAGTTGCTTTGTTCCGTCGTGCCACCAGTGTGTGCCAGTACTAAAGAGTCACACGTGTCCAGTCTTTTGCCGTAGTGTCGAGTTTAGTGATCACTAGTTAATTTAACACTTCTTAAATTGAAACATTATTGTAGTAACTAAACCTACTTTGACTAAAGACTGAGACATGTAAACATTAACCCCCTTACTTATAGACGCCTCTTAACTTTACACATACAACTATCCTTGTCATTTGTATGACAATGATAATGAATAGAGATGACAATTGACTTAAGAGCTGTTTAATTTAATCATCGTCTATAAGTAAAGTGGTACATGTGTTAGTGGAAAAGAAGCGTAACTCACAAGCAACGTCATAGACGTCGTTCACCGCGGTGGAGGTCGGCTGCGGCTTGCTGCAAGCAACACATGCAAGCTGTAAGCTTCACACAACACCAGCTCTGTCTTATGGCAGCCTGGTAGCAAGCGGTGCAGTTATTTACATAGAGGCAGGGAATTTAATCGAGTGGCGACTGTGGCGAGTTGTTTAATAACTAAACATGTGTAAACGAAGATTATTTAGTTGTAGGTATCATGGAAAGTTGATAATAGGTAGTACCCAAAAGTCGGTCTAGAAAGATAAGATATTTTTTATTTATCTTATTCGAAGTGGTATACCTCTCGCACATGCATACGTAATAGAAAAGGACACCACTATGTATTAGTGCTATTTTCTAGGATATTTTTTTCGTACATTTGTTGGTAATGCAAATAAACTTTATGTCTAACACAGAGTTTATTTCTTATAAATTTTTGAAACAGCAGCCACTTCATGAGTCGTATTAAATTAGTTCCTTTGGGCTATCATTATTGCCACTTAAAAATATTCGCCACTCGACTGAATTTCAAGTAGGTATGACGAGAAATTAGCATTATGGAAACGAAAATGTTAAGCACAACTGAAAAAAATAACTTTTGAAAAATTCTTGTTGGTGAAATAAGAAATAAGCATGTCTCTAATGAGACCACATCGGGTGTCTAAGGCTGAGAAACTTATGAATCCATTTAAAAGTATACAAAAAGGTAAAAAAATATAATGCCCGTGCAATCAATGACTGCAGTCACCCAAAGCTGAAAGCATGTGCTATGCCCAGACCTCAGATCATAGAAACAAGGAGATATGCCATCATAGCAAATTAGTACGGGAACCACTGTCACTACTTTTAGAACAGTTTGCGACACAATTACAAGCGCTCTTTGTGAATAAAGATCTCCCACACATTAAAAATTCCGCACACCGTCAATCTAACACTGTGATTCGTCACTCATCACTAGCACTAAACTAAAACACTGTATTTAAATCATCGATCGCATTCGGTCCGTCACCAGCGTATACGTTTTAATTATGGTCAATGTGACCATATCAAAGCGTCAAGCTCAATCATCATCTCCCTTGTTTCTGAGGCCCAGACTATTCCCAGCGCTGGGCCGCGGCAGTACTCACGCAGTAGATATAACAGGAGTGCAGTACACGGTGCGGGTGTTGGTCGTAGTGGAGATCTGAAGCAGCGGCTGGGACAACACATTCACGTTGTAAAGCTTCTCTAATGCATTGGTGCCCTGGTACTGAACGCGAGGCTCCGGGATGTATGGCAGGTTTGAAGCTAAGGATAAACAATAAATAAACCTCTAAACTAGTCTAAACAAGCTAATTGTAAATGCGAAAGTAACTAGTCTGTTCGTCACGTTTTGTTAAACTGCTAAATCGATTATGATGAAATTTGCCATGGTGATAGCTTGAACTGTAGGGACGGATAGAGCCAACTTTTTATCTCGGTACATAGGTACAGTTGTTCCCCTTGGATGAGAGTGAAACTGCGGGCAACAGCTATATATAGTATTTCTGACTCCAAAAATAAGAGGTTCTGCATTTGACCTGTATGTATGCTTGTCTGCGATATTCTTAAAACCTAATGAACCAACCATATTTTATGATTTTTAATAAATAAACAATAGGGGTTATGTCATCTTCCTTGGTCAAAAGATTCTTAATGATTCTGTACAAAATAGTTTAGTGTAGAACATAGTTTTTAAGACCTTTACAACTAACAATTATATGGACATCATTTTTGGTCTGAAATAAATGTATTTTATTTATTTATTAAAAGGTATCATTATGAGCAATAAGTATGTCAGAAACAAAAAACTTACCAATCTCAGGTTCACTGTCAACTTGCACATATATTGGCTGAGTCACATCCCTGCTATACACACTATTAAATTTGCTGAACACCTCGCCAATTTTCGGCAGACCATACTCATTCTCCACACTCCTGACAGTCTCCCTACTCCTCAAAGACCTCACTTGTTCAGCCCTTATCTTCTTGTGATAGTACACCGCATACTCTTCCGAGTGATTATCCTTATAAACATTTGACACATTCATTTCTTCAGAACTACTGCTGAAGCTAAAGTTGTTCTGTGGCATTTCTGTTACTGAATTGTTTGATGCTCTGTACGAAAAACTAGGTGTAATTTCAGTCATGTTAGGTGTTCTATAGCCTAAATTCTGCGCTATTTCTGATATATTTGGTGCCCTCAAGCTTATATTTTGGGTTGATGGCCAATAGTTCAAATTTGAAGTCATTTCACTCATATTTGATGGTCTGTAGATTGAATTCTGTGGCATTACAGGTGTATTTGTTGCTGTATGTGATCTTTGGTTTCCTTCTATGCTTAATAAAGACCGATTTCTACTGTTGGTTTGTCTATCCAAGTTGTAGCGTTGGGTCAGAGGCTTCTGAATAATAGCTTTGAGTTTTGTAATACTGCCGTCTGCCCGTCTGACTGCTACGTTAGGCAGTTTGACGTCTTCAGGGCGGAGGGGATAGATGCCGCTTAATCTCCGCTCTCGTCTAGCTAGCGGTGGGGGTGATATGTTCTGTAATGTGAAAAATGCAAGATGGCACCTTAAGATTACACTGGGCAGTTTTATAATCATTTCGGAAAAAGTCATACCAACACTATAAGTCACCAGAATAAGTTAAAATAGAATTATGAATACTATTAGTTGACTGGTAGCTGTACCCTGATAATATTACACAGAAATACTCTAATGGCAGCAAATCATGTTTCATAGCAGATTTCTTATAAGTGGTTCATGAAAACATGAACCAAATATACCTGCCCACCAGTGGCCAAGGGTCAGTTTTTGTAAGAGGTAAGCCGGAGCTACATTAAATGCTTACCTGGCCACGAAAAGTTAATTACTGAAAGTAATACAAAGGCAATACTGACTGTGCTATTTTTCAAAGGGAAGCCGGTAGGCATCGTATTGTTGGACCCTTCGCCACTGCTGCCCACACATTATGAACAATCTTACTTACCGCACTCCTTGGTACCGGCACAAGCTCCATTCCGTTCCCCCAGCTGTCATTACTACTCCTGTGGTAACTTCTTTTAACTTTCCGGTACTTTTCCTCCTTATTCTCAATATTAACCCTAGTCACATTTCTCTCATCTGGACCAGGCCCTTTAATCAAACTTAACAGAGTATTATTAATTAAGTAACCCGGCTTTTTAGCCCGATTGAAGCTACGTAGTACTCTGTCACTGCTACTGAGAGGATATTTCCTTGATGGGCAGGTCCGAGCGTAGTTTACAGGGGAGTTCATTTCAGGACTGTACCGTATGAAGACGTGGCTTACACGCTTTGGTGTTTTGGTGATAGGCGGAGAAAGGCTGTTGCTTGTTGAAGAGATTTCTGTGCTCTGCTGAAAATGTAAGAATTGTAAGATATTTATTGAATATATTCTAGTTTTATTTGTAGTGTGTAAGGTGTTTAGGATCATTCTTTAATAAAAAAAAAATATGTTATATTTGCATGACCCTCTATCCCCTCTCCATGACATTGGGTGAGATTGGGCTCGACCCCCTCCCCCCCTAAACGCCTGACGTAATTTATGGACGACCCCTTATTAGGTACTTAATATTTATTTTTTTCTCCAGATTTTTTGATAATGCAATATTCAATACAATAATCAAGTTACCTGTACATAATATTTCTTCCTGCGGTTCTTGGCTGCCTTCCTGCGTACCTGAGCGAGCTGTTGGCGTTCCTCGCGCACATGCCTCACCAGGAGGTCTATATCCTCTTGGGTGCAATACTTCTTGGTATTTATTAGTTGGATCAGGTACACCTTCTGTAATATTTGATTATTTATTTTTGCAATAAGAAATTGTCAGTAGCAGCTTGGATTTGTGCCCAGTAAATGGCAACAGGCTGTAACATGGGACTTAAACCATAACTAGTGAAATGTGGGTGGACTAATACACCTTTGCCTAACCCTTCTGGGATTTCCATAGATAGTTTAAATAGGAATCTAATAGGGTAGTTATGACAATATGACATCGAGATATGTACCTACATTTCTCTTGTTTATACATGCAGATGAAAGTTTATAAAAATACAAATAGGTACCTACCTAATAAAATAGGATAAACAACTTTAATTCCTTTTTCATACAGTGAGTTTCCCTGTAAAACGACACTCCTGACCTTATATTGTTTTGATAAAATTACCTAAGCCACATGCAAGTTTACAAAGCGATTGCCTTTTAAAAAAGTATAATTTTACCTACCTTTACATTGGATGGCAAGCCCATAGCTTTGGCAGTTTGTTGCAGGTGTCTGTATGAACATCTTTCTAAGCTGGTTCGGGAGATTTCTTCATAGTCTTCCATGGTCGCGAATTGTCGATTCCCGGATTCCGTCACAGTATCATAACACGTGTGAGAAAAATATTGTGTGTCAAGACCACCGACTTCAAGCAAATAATTACATGTCGTTTAAAGTTTTGTTTAAGTACCGTCAATTTAGTAAAATCTTTTGATTTTACAATCACAACATTCACAACTTGATCGAAAACTTTGAAAAGTTCAATAACTTTCGTCATATCCGGTATCCAGTATAATAAAAATACACGTTTCATTATACTTTCATTACAATTCTTTGTTTTTTTTATGTTTCACCTAAATATTTTAAGCGATTTATAAAATACCTATATAGTAACTTAATTTAATAAAAATATTATTTACCTCTATAGAGGTTTTAATAATTTTGTAGTTATTAAAAATAGAAAAGTACAATAATTTTCCAATATTTTGGCCATCTTATTGCGTGAAATGTAAACTAAAATAAAAAGATGTAGGATGAAACCGGATGAAACTGTTCTGCCACCACAAGAAAATTTGAAAACTAGTACCCCAAATACCCGGTAGATGACACTGTACACATGTTTCTAAATTAAGCCAATAGATGGCGACCAAGGGATAAAATAAAACAATAAAATTGTCTAATAAAATGTAGTTTGGTTTTTAAATTTTATATTGGAAGTGTTATTCATTATGTATCTACAATAATGTACAGAACCAATGTATTATCCTATTGACGGCAAATGAAGAGATTTCTTCTTGTCTTTTGTCTCCATTAATCTTCGGAAGGGGTGAACAGGATTTGTACTGCAAAACATAGTTTAATTAGATCAATAGGTAGGTACCTACCTTAGCCAGAGTAGCATTTTGTTGTTTTGATATTTATTATAACTATTATTTACCTAGTTCTTGCCGAAGAACTTGCATATCTGTTCGCCATAACATCTTTAAACATTGCTGCCTTTTTCGTGTACGTCCTGTCTTTATTTTCAATGTTTAATAGTTCGGATTCCTGAAATTTGAAATTGCTAAAGAGACAGTATTGATTTCATGCCTAGAAACTTACCTACCTACTAACATGCACTTTAATTTTTACTGGTACCTAGGTATTCTTAATTAAGTCTATACCTACCTACTAATCAATAGGTACCTACCTACTAATCAATAGGTACCTACCTACTAATATTATAAAGCTGAAGAGTTTGTTTGTTTCAACGCGCTTATCTCTGGAACTTCCAGTCGGGTTCGATTTTTTTTTGTATTGCATGATAGCCGGATTTAGATTGTATACTCTTTGGCCAGATTCACGCTACAACCGGAGCTGAACAACGGGCGTGAAACCGCGGGGAACAGCTAGTAAGAAAATAATATAATTTACTCTGTCTCATTTCAAAGCGATACCTAATGACTAAGTAGGATATTGGTAAGGAAGCAGTCGTGAACTCACCAAATGTTTCTCATTCTCCCTGATCTGGGAGCTCAGACTGTGTCTATAGTCAATCTGTTTCTTCAGCTCCTGGTTGGCGCTGTCGATCTTCCGCTGCAGCTCGCTCAGCGCTGACCTCTTCACGCGTTCCATTCGCTCGTTCCTCTCTTGTTTTGCCCGCTCCAGCTCCTGGTTTCTGATTTGAATGTGACGCTTATATTCTTGAGCAGCTTTCTAGAATGCGATCACAAATCCTTAGATTATTAGGTGTCCACTTAGATTGTAACTTTATTTTTTTCGATACGTAGGTATGATTTGGGAAAAGAGAAAGTAGGTAGGTCGGTACACCTAGGTACCGGCACCAGTCATGAGCACAAACGTCACCTGCGCACTAGCTGATTTTTCGGTCTCTTTGGCGGAATGAAGAAGACCGGGGGAGCCGAGGCTGCACGTGATTGGTTCGTCAGTTGATGGCGCATCACGCAAAAAGTACTGAACGGCTTTTGATGCGGTTTCCAGAGATCGATAGCTTGGGGTTCAACTTAAAATCTAAGCTACGTTTCATCTGATTTCGGTGAGATAAACCAGAGATACAGCTTGACCTCTTGGTACTAGCCACCCTACACTACGAAGGTAATTTAAACTAGTCATTTCATTGTAGTCCACGCGGACGGAGTCGCGGGCAAAAGTCTAGTGATATCATATAGTTGCTCACCTCCTTACAAACTCGCTGCTCCTGCTCGATCTGTCGCAGGTGCTCGTCAGTCTTGTTGTGCGCCTCTTGCTGCCACTCGTCTGCCACCATGTCTGCTTCCTCCTGCAGAGCTGACGCCATTCTCCTCTCTCGGTTGTAGTTCTCAATGCAGTTCTGTTTGTCCAGTTGTAGGTTTTTCTGTAAATTAATTTGGTCTTGGAAATGGAAATGTTAGAGGATTGGTAGGTACGAGTAATCTACTTATTTATGCCATAAGCAAAAGTCCATAATATTATCTACGAATAAATCAAATCAATAATCTTGCAAATGAATTTTCATCCACTGATTTTTAATTTCATCCATCGTATTTATTAAAGTTTTTACACACGTTATCGATCTAAGAGGTTGTAGTCGGATAAAGCTTGTGTTTTAGATTTACCCTTACACTAGTTGTTTAAAATATGTATATAGTTACCATCTGTATTCTATTCCTTTCTCTTTCTTTCCGCAGCTCTTCTAGAGCTACCCTTATAGTGCCGTTGTCTATCTCTCTCGCTTTCATCTTCTCATTTCTTATTCGCGTTAGTTTCTGCTCGTGTCCTTCTATGAAGTTCTTTCTGTTAGTCTCCTGCTGCTCTTTCTTCTTTTTGATTGCTGAAATAAAGATGGTTAGGTATTACCTGTAAGGCTGTAAGACATCTCTATGGCTGTCATTACTATGGGAATTAGCTCAAAACTAAGAGATTCTATCCGGTAGAAACATAATATTATCATGCCTAGTTTATTTACTGTCATATAGATCGAAATGCTGAATAGACTAAACATGAAACTAGCTTATATAATTACCTTCATAATGATCCTGTTCCATTTTCTTCTTCATGTTCTCAAGTCTTCTGTTCTCTTTCTCCCTCTCCTGTCGGATCAGTTCCTGTCTCTTCTTGATGGCGCTCGCTATTTGTTCGTCATAGCATCTCCGCCTTTCCAATGTCTCTCGTTGTCTTTTTTGGGCTGACAGTCGATCAAGATATTGCTAAAAGTTAATTTCATCAGAAATGAGCTCCATTACTGTTATTACAACTGTATATAAGTAAGTAATGCACGGCTTTCTTTAGGATTCCTACAGTTTCAATTATACTTTACCTTCCTATTATAATCGTCTATTAAAACATGATGCCACATCATTTCTCTCTCTTGTTCTTCTCTCTCGATGGATTTCTTTTCTTCCATTTGCATTTTCTGTAGTTCCTTGAGACGTCTTTCATCTTCCTTCGTACATCGCATGCCTTGCGCTCTGAAATCACGAAAAGTACGTTTTCAGCTATCTCTAAAGCTTCTTCTGGTTTCGTCTGGTCTATCGGATAGAACTATCAGAAACTTTTACTCAAATACGATGGTAAACAGTTTTGCTACTAGTATATCGTTCTGTTTCTTTAAATCAACATAAAATAGGAACATTTTTGCTACAATCTAGATTATATGAAACTGTTCCTGCATAGTTCCTAACAATAAATACGTTATTGCTATACGTAGGTACTCGGCACCGAGCCAACAGCGCGGCTTGCGTTGTTTGCTTTGCTTAGCTAACAGTAAATTGCATACTTTGTGATTTACTTACGTAATGAAACTAAGAGAAAACGATTTATTTGTTTCCTAGGTCTGAATATTAAAATTCAAACCAGCCTCCAGACCTAGGCATTGGTCGTCGTGCTCGCATTGCAAGTTTTTTATTTCTTTCTTTTTAGGATCTCTAACAAAAGATATAGGTACACGCAGATTTACAAATATTTTTAACAACTCTGTACCTATGTATTGCATAGAATATTAAATTAGTAATTCGTAATAGTTTATTATTCCTTATGCTCCAGCCACCAAAAGGTAAACTAACAAAGTCGATAAATACTACGTGTACGTACCTACTTAATTAAATGCATACAACGACAGCAAATCCTGAAATCGATAAAACCTATTAGAAGTGTTTTTCACTATTTCGATTCGCCTGCATTAGGTACCAAACTTGTACCCTCAAACATACTCACATTTTCTCTCTCTCCAAAGCCTTCTGGCACTCTCTTATTTTCTCCTTTTCAATTTCTTCGAGGTAACCTTTGTTTTTCTTCTCCTTCTCTTTACAATATCCACATTCTTCCATCTCCTGTTTCGTCGCGAGTTCCTGTATGAATGCCTCTTCTTCTCGTTGTAGCAGAACTTTAAGTTTCTCTCTTCTGTGTCAGAGATTAATTTCTTCTTGGTTAAACAGCTCTTTGACTTTTTCTCCTGTTCGATTAATTACTAGTCTGAAATGTATAGACAGATAAGTAATTAGATTACTAACTATAAAGAATAAAGGCTATTCTATTTTATAGAAATTTTAGTTTTTTGCATTGCCATGTCTTTTGCCCATTACTGAGTCAAAAAGTAGTAAAACTCATTAATTTCAGTCTAGACTTCAAAATGGCAAATTGTTTTTGCAAATCTAAGCGATCTCTGCAACTTTAAATCTGGACACTAATAGTTCTAATCATGCAATGAAATTAATGGTTTGGTACCTACTTTTGTAAATGTACTAGATCGTAGTCTACCACGTCTGTCAACCTCTTCATGTCTTCTACATCGACTGTTGCCTTCATCTCCTGTCTTTGTCGTTCCTGTAATGTTAGAAAAGATACGAATGATAAATTATTTCATTTGATTATCACGATATCCCGTCATTGGCATGCAAACTGTGAATTGATGCAATATTTTTCTCTTACGTATCATTAATTGAGAAATTTTTGTCATAAATACTCGATTATACTGCGCAAACACTGAGGGGTCGAACCAATAGGACGGAGTACCTACCTACCTACCGTTGATGTGCAGAAAATGAAAAATGATTCGTTAAAATATACCTACTGTTCAAATTAACTAGTATTGAGAGTAATTAAAATTCGTTATGATAAAATTAATTTTGAAGATCCATTTATCATCTTCTCAGTTTAATGTATTCTCAGTTTTTAGGGTTCCGTACCAAAATGGTAAAAAAGGAACCCTTATGGTACGACTTCGTCTGTCTGTCTGTCACACCTGTTTATTTCAGCAACTACTTATGCTATCGACTTGAAATTTGGAACAGTTATAAAGAACGCTTGTTCAACTTTATTGCAAATGAAAAAAATCCAAAAATATTTTTATTTTCATTGCAAAAGGGGCCGGAGTGGGGGTCCAAAATTTTCGAGTGGGGTTACTAGGTCAAGTGACAGGGCTTGATCTGCACATTTCAAAATATATTTTCATTTTATTTTATGTCTCACAGTTTTCGACATATGATGAAAAATGTTCAAAAAATACCATTCCCCCCCCCCCCCCTTATCTCCAAAGTTTGCGGGGCGAAAAATCTGAAATAATTAGAGTTGATAGAAATTGACCCAAATATGGCACCAAAAATAAAACGATGTTCCTAACTAGTACAGTTTTTTCAAAATCATCAAAATTCCTTCACAAACAAACTTAGTTATGCGGTCCGGATATTTTCACTTTATAGGTAAGGAAGGAACCCTCGGTGCGCGAGTACGACTCGCACTTGGCCGGTTTTTTGTTAAGGTAACAGAAATAATTAAGTATACCTATCTAAGCTGCATATAATAGTCCCATGTAAGGTATAGTCCACAGAGTAGGGTTAGTGACTATTAATCAAATTGTTCAGGTTTCTCAACAATGTGATCCTCAAGTAATGTTCGATTTAGGGTCTTATCACAGTAGCGATTTGCGAGGGAGTTCAATGCGATGTTCACTGTTCACTGTCTATTGTCTATTGGGCCAAAAATGTACATGACATGCGCGACCTGTGCTCACGACTCACGCCAAGTAATAAAGTATACTTAATATTTTTTGCCTTATCCACAAGTCACCGCTCGCGCGTGACACTAAGTACACAACTCAGTTCGCAGACGGGAACCAGACGACCCATTTTGCGCGTAAATAAATAAGTATAATTATTTAAATGTCGTAGGTTAGTTTCGACCTTAGTCTGCCCTTTGAAACATTATCTTTTATGTGTACTTGGCACGGCATCTGGCAGACTTATCGGTCGCTCGTGCAAGGTTACGTCTATCAGCCTTGTTATCAGTTAAAGCAGTGGTTCCTAGCCTTTTCAATCTCGTCACCCCTATGACATATTAAAGAAACTCATTTTACCCCCCCAGTCCACGCCTTTAAAATGTTATCACATGAAAATACATAGTCTTCACTGATCACAATAAATTGCGCAAAAACTTATTATTCATTACCAGTCCTATTACCCCCGCAAAAAAGCTATTTTACCCCCGAGGGGGTGGTTACCCCCAGGTTAGGAACCCAGGAGTTCAAAATTACTTATCAAGATATTTTATCTATGCCAATACTTGTTTTCTTCTCTCTTAATTATTATCATTGATAAATATTCAAGTATACTTTTAATTTTTCTGTTGCAAATCGGCTGGTAGTTTCTTTAGAAATAAGCAGTAGGTACCTATGTTTCCTATTATTTGTTGTACTTTGTGAGTTGTGACTATATAAATTTGGAATGCTTCGTAGTACGAACATTGATGACAATAACGCTTCGTAGTACGGACATTGATGACAAGAACGCTTCGTAGTAGAACATTGATGACAAGAACGCTTCGTAGTAGAACATTGATGACAAGAAGGTCCCTGACTGTTGTAAAACAGTTTTGCTTAGACGGATTACCTTGTATACCTAAATACTATCTATCTAAACAACATTGTGGCATTACTCGATGCGGGAAAGCTAAATGGAATGATTATGAATTTCATCAGAGGCTATGTATTTGTTTATGTATAGTTTGTTACTTTACCTATAGTTTAAACAAAGAGGTATCGTATCGCTGGATATATTTCTGATCCAAATAAGTCTTATGCTTTGTACATCAACTCTGTATAGCTACCACAGTCACTCTATTCTCAAATTCGAACTAACAAAAATTTAATAAGCGGACACTCCTCATCAAAATTTTAAACTTACAATCCTAGATGAATGTATATTAAGGTACTGTGACCAAAGATGGCCCAGATCCTATCATAGCCCACTTTAAAAATATTCCGGTGTTCCGGTGGGCAAAGCAATTCTGTGTTAATTTTAAACGATTCACTAATAAACGAATTAAGTACTTGAACCAGTTGCTTACCTTAACTCCTCTATTTATTTAATTTACAGTGATTTGAAATTAAGTGGGCTTTATTTGGCGTCTGCACCTTACTACATAGGTAAGGTATAGATAGTAACTTAGTAACGACTACTATTTCTAAAACTAAAATGAAAATGATTAAATAGTTTTAAATCAAGATCGTACCTTATGTACAATGTATAAAGCTTAAATTTAAATGAATAAGTCAGAAAGTCTTCGTTAAGTACAAAACCACGTTTCTAAGAAGAACGACATAATTTATTTATAGGTACCTTATTTGGTACTTACAATATTATTATACTAGTGACTAGCTGTCACAGGCCCACGTGAATACATTTAAAACGAGAAAATGTTTTATGGGAAAAGATTATGGAACACTAGCTTTGCCCGCGACTTCATTCGCGTGGAACACAATACAATTTCTTATTTTCTTCATACAAAATGTACAACCTCTTTTCACACCATAAGAGATGGAATTTTAAAGAAATCCCTCCTTAGTGCATCTGGAGGGTACTCGGGGAAAATGTCCCCCAAATTTTAAATCTCTAGGTCCACCGATTTAGGCTATCAGTCAATCACGTTACTGATTGTAAGACATAGATTGTAAAGTAGTTACTAAACACTTAAATTAATATTAGAGAAGACTTATCCAATTCGGAGCGCGCTAGGTAAGCTGGCGTAGGTAGGTCCTTGTTTCGTATAATTTAAAGTCAGTATAACTAGCGTTATTTTTCGCAAGCCTTGGACATAATCTTGCACCTAAATTTTAGTTCCTCTCAACTAATCGGTTGAGAGGAACGCATATGTCACTTGGTTGACATTAATGTAATAGGTAATATGGTACCATGGAGGTGGTCTCATGATGGAGCTGAGAGGTGGCTATAGCAACTCGTCAACTTCTTAACATAACTCTCCGTCGTGTTTGGGCTCGTTGAGTTGTCTTGATAAGTAGGTACCTACTATGGACCTAGATGATGTCCAGTGTCTCATGATGGAGCTGGAAAGTGGTCATTATTAAAACTTATAAACTGTTTTTCAACATAAATCTTGTTACCTAGTGCCTACCTGCCTACCTACTGTGGCACTAATCTAGCGTTCTGCTAATTGGATAGTGTAATGTGGGCATATAGAACCTCCTCTTTGATACACCAAGTCAAAAAACAAAAGAAACTCGCTCACCTTCCAAAACTGAAAGGGGTGTCCAAAGTACACGGGCTGTTTGTTCTTAAGCTTCGTTAAACCCACCATGTCACTTTAATATATTATCACTTGTACGGATTCACGGTAGACGCCGGTAGTGTAACTCATGTATCGATCTAACTTGTTGCTCCGGTGACGAATAACGACGTCTGGTAACCAATAAAACAGAAGTACGCATTTAATTTGCGTTTGAAACGTTTTATTAAGAAGGAAAACTAATTATTTTGTACTAATTTGAATATGAAAGTAAAGAGAATGGTTGAGTGAGTGGATATTGAGTTTACTTTAGATTTTCTCAACGTCTTTGTAGGTGGGGCAAAATATAGTTAATATTTTTGAACAAAAAATAAACACTAAATATTGACACTTTTATTTTTTTCTTATATAAAATTGAACATAGGTAGACTCATGGATCAAATGTGGCGCTAAGTAAGGTACTTATGACGTTTTCACTTCAGAGACTTGTGTGTGTGTGTCGTGACTCGTGTGTCATCCCAGACAAGACAGTTTCATGTACCTACCTTTAGGCTGCGTTTCCACCAGAGATGTGCGAGGATGCGTAGCGAGGGATGTGTTTGTAAAGAACCAATAGAATCGCTTCATTTACCTCGCCTCGGTCAGCACAGCTCTGGTGGCTCTGGAAACGGCTCAGCGGAGCTAGATTTTTGCGCATACAAAACAAGCGAGGGATGTGTGCTAGGGATATGTACGAGGGATGTGTTGCGAGGGATGTGTACGAGGGATGTGTACGAGGGATGTGTTGCGAGGAATGTGTGTTACTACGCTCCCACTAAACCGCACCCCCGTCGACACATTTCACAGCTTCGCAACGCATCCTCGCACCACACATTAATGCGCATTTTCACAGCTCCGCTACACATCCTCGTAGGCACATTTTCATCGCACAGCTTTGGTGGAAACCCCCACACATTTTCACAGCACAGCTAGACATCCTCGCACGACACATTTCCATCACACATCTCTGGTGGAAACGCAGCCTAACAGGCTGTAAAGGTACAGTCAGCAAAAGAATTTGGTATACAAGCAATCAATAAACATATTTTCACTTGCAAGATTCATTGTCATGGCGTGTGTAATAACTTATTCAACAAAGACACACTCAGATGTTAAAGATTTGAAAACTTACTCGTGCACAACATGGTGTTAAAAGTATTTAGCTGCCTGGTTGCTTATCTATTTTTTTGACTTTACATACAAGGTGATTCGATCTCAGTTATGACACAAATGTCAAAGTCCTCATCTCCCGATCGTCAATGACACTAATTTTGTCAGTCAGAAAATGGGTTTGAAATTCTGTTTACTACAAAGATGACAAAAAATAATCCAATATCCTATTGTATTAGTGTTATGAAGCTCCGTGATCGACTCATAAGCCGCTACGTATTACAGGGAACCAGCCAGGGGTCCTTAAATAACGGAACAAATGGGCCGCGTGCTTTATCGCAGGTGCTCCTTGTGGGGGCGATCACCATAACTCACGGCATATGTTGTATACTACATTTCTTTTGTATCTCCGAGAATGTAAACAAAGGATCGAAACTGATATTTATATTATTTTAGCCTTCAGGTCAGATAATTTAGAGTTATTGCGGTTTTGGATGTACCTATAGTTATCTAAAAAAAAAATATCTAACAGTTTTTGTCCTAGATTCCTACAGTTATTGAGTACTACACAAACATTAAAATATCTACCTTAGAAAAGGGGATAACCAAATAATAAAGGCAACTGTACTTACAAAACATTACCGTTGTCAATAAACGACGGAACGGGCAAACACTTAAATCAATTCAGCCAAAATCACGTAAAAATCAAACAGAAAACAGACGGACCTTGTTCTTTATTCTTCGACCCTTGTTTACATTGTCGCAAAAGGCGAAATAACAATACTATACATATAGGGCAATAGTACCCAACTACCCACCTACGGTACCTAGAGGGTACTCACTGGGGTTGCCCACCCCTATTACAGATAGTGCACAGACAGATTTATAGCAGTATTAGTAGTTAATTTACTTAATAGTTAGGGGGTACGTAGGGGTGGACTGACCAAGTGTTAAGACTGGTCATTTATTGGATTTCGACGTTTAATTTTCACACAATGTTGTTTTATTACTTTTTTTTTGGAAATAAATAATGATAAGAATGTTGGTGCAGGGTAGTGGGTTGTCAAGTTCACAAAAATCATACTAATAGATATTAGAAATGCGAAAGTTTGCGTGTGGGTGTGTGTGTGTTTGGTACTTCTTCACCCTGAAACGGCTGGACGGATTTGAATGATATTTAACAAAGAGGTAGCTTGGTATCTAGAGAAGACTACAGTACCTACTTTTCATCAATTTTTACGCAGGCAAAGTTGCGGGCAAAAGCTAGTAAAACATAATTATTACTTCCTTACATTATTTATTGTACAAACGGTATTATGTTTTTATGTAGGTATGAAAGTCAACGCAAAGGGAGTGATATTCATTTGTTATCTATGAATATCGTACTCTTAAGTCGTAGGGGTACAGCGACGGGAATCTTTGATGACTACGTGACTACAGAATAATGCTTATTAAATTGTAGCTGATGAGAAGGTACTTGCGTCTTAAATTGATAACTGAGCGATATTCATGACATGTAGACTTGTAGAATTCTATATTAAATAGGGTGATTGATGATTTGAAAAGTTTGATCGTAAAAGAAGTTTAGTTTTTAAATATATTTTTGTACGTTAAGTTATTCAACTCATAGGACCAACCTTTTGGAACTCAAATGCATGGTTAACTAAGTTTATGGCATGTAATTTTATATGCCATGAACTTTACATGGTTTAAAAGAATTGGTCCTAAGAACCAAATGAATGAACGTACAAAAACGTTACACAAGTTTCCTCACACAAAAACTAAACACGTTATTTATTAGATAAGGAAAAGTCAATGAATACAACGCCGTAGGTACTAAGTGTAAAGCCCGTGATACACGTGCCCGTAGTTCGCACAAAAGGGGTGCGACTAAAGATTTCTTAAATCTTTGGGTGCGACACTCTTTTTCGAAAGACACATGCTCGATGAAAGTTTGTTCGAAAAATTATGTACCGAATCCCAATTTGTTCGAACAGTCTTAGTTTCGAAAATGACAAAGTTTCGAAACACTATTCATCGACGAACGTTTGACCGAATGAACTTTTTAACGAATAACCATTTGTTCGAATAGTTTTGATTTGAATTTTACCTCGATACGAAACACTGCTTGTCGAAGAATGTTTGATCGTATTATTTAAGGGAGATTCGTTAAGGTTGAGCGCGATATTCAAAATATCATGCCAGATACTAGTGAGTGCGAGGTACTAGCACGTGTAACGCGGGTTTGCTAGTACCTATCTCGTATTTTAGTATTTAGCATGGTCGCATGCCGATCGCAAGACATTTGATTTCAGGGGAAACGGGGAGCGCTTTAACTTTACGAAGCATTTTTAGAAAATGGCGTGCCAGCTACAAGAGTATTGTCTTAGATTGCTACCAGTAGCCGACATACAAGTTTGCCAGTGCCTTGTATGCTACCTACAGGCATGTGTGTCACAGCCTTAATGTTAAGTGTTCCCCATTTCGTCCCCTAACAATATCTTTGAGTGGTCATCATTTCCCAGACGTCGTTTGTTCCACCCAGCGAATTGCTGACGTTCCCTGGATAACAATCATAGTTCGGATTACGACCCTACTATACATTTTATCCTTAATTAATTTACATTAAATCGTCGTTACAGATTACAGCTTTGATAGCGAAATTGGTATATATTAACAATTTTATGTAAAATCGATGGAGTGCAGATTTCGTTGCGTGTTTGGATTCCGTAAACATCGGATTGTATCTGTGCACTAACAGCAGGAATATTTACATATTTATGAGATATTTTCGTGTCTTACTTAACTGTTCGTCTGATAGAGGAAATATACTGTAAGTAATTTAAGTTTAAGAATAAAAGTTTAAGGACATCAGTTCTGGAAGACTCACTTCTAACATTAAAGATCAGGATAAACATACACTTAAATATTAGAACGGTACCTAATATCTAGAATATACACAAAACATCACGCCTCAATTTTTCCGAAGGGTTAGACAGGTTATGTTATAATATATCTTAGGTTTTCGCGATCACTACACACAATATAGTTAAGTATGTTTAAGTCCCATTAAATAGGGTGCGAGCTTATTGCTGATAACCGGGTACAAATACTGACTCCAGACTGCTACTGACAATATCCTAATGACATTTCCCGATCCAGGGATTGAACCCACGATACCACGCGCTGCAAGCACGCTTAATACGCCTACTAGACCAACGAGGCAATCAAGAGCAAACGAAACCAACATAACTGCTTATAACACCGACACCTCTCAAAGTTGAAATGCCGAGAGTCCACCAAAGAACGACAACAAGCACAACAGAACATCAAGCTTGTACGTAAGCCTAGATAGTTGTAATTTCACATACTTATAACAACTCGAGAGCGCACAACGCAGCACCGGCTTCTTGCCTCATCGCCGCTTTTGTTTCATCACAAAAGATCCCAGACGGCACAATTTTATCCGTCGGAGTACAGTCTAGACGAGGCGTTAGCACTTGAGCAAGGTATTAGGCATGCTCGAACCATTATACAAGTTGTGTTTCACTGATAACAACGTACCACGCGCAAGTTTTAACATTAATTATTTCTGGTTTAAAGTACGGAACACGGGCTTGAAAAGTTAGCGAAATAGAACAACAAAAACCTAACGGACAACCAACTTTCCTTAGGGATTCCGTAGATTTATGAAATTTTATTTACAAATTATATGAAAACTTTATGAACGCTGACATTTGCTTGGGGCTACGTAGATTTAGAAGGTAAAAATAATATGGAATTCTAAACAGTTTTGTAGCTTGTTGCTGTACTGTAATACATAAACAAGACCTCAAGTGGTATTGGGTCCAAAATCCAATACATATTATTTATTTATATTGAATATTCCATCATAACAATTTTTATTTTCCCAAAGACAAATTAAAATCAACAAAAGTAAAATCAGAATTCGGTTTTCAGATCATTCAAAGTAAATAATTTTGTTGTCCTCGGGGGTTTTATTTCATTTTGTGTACATTGAAAGGCGGGGAACCCTCGGTAGGAATTATTTTACCGCCCACTGTCCGTATAATTACGCCACCGTGGCCTGCCGATACAATAACCTTCATCTTGGCTATTGAATGTTCCAATTGTATCTCTCCATGGCTCCTACGTCGCGTAGTCTGTGGGCGGTCGTAACCGGGCGGACTAAGGCGTTATTCACAAAACCTAATATATATTTATTAGCTCTCGTGTCGTACGAGTAGTAACTCCCATACGTGGTTGTGGGAACACGAGTTTGATTGATTGTGTTCACCCGTCTTCGGCTTGCTCGTTATTTGTCACGTCATGACTTATAACTGTTATGAGGATCGCTGTTATATTTCTTTTTGGGTCTTCTCTTGTCTTATTTTTTATGAGAAACATTGGACGTGTAATATATGAAGGTGTAAGGCCATTGTTTGCGTGATGTGAGGTGTAAGGTTTTTGTAAAAATTATACTTTTGTTGCAAGCGATGAAAACAGGTGGTTTGTTCGTCGATTGTTGGTAGGGTCAATAGGTTTTTGAGTTAATTTCTTGCTTGACTCTCAATTTATAAAATAAAATTACACACAGGTTTAGTTAGCATATAGTATAACCAGCCTATAATGTTCCACGGCTGGGACAAGACCTCCTCTCTGTGAGAGGGAGTTGGCCGTAGTCTACCACGCGGGTCCAGCAGTGCGCGTTGGTGGATGTCACATGTCTTCGAATTTTTGGTTCTAGGACATGCCGGTTTCCTAACGATGTTTTCCTTCACCGTTTTCAGAGCAATGCTGATGAAACAAATTGCATAAAGTGTGCGCTTGCCGGGGTTGGAACCCACGACTTGTAAGTCCACTAGGTCACCACTACTCTTCCTTAGTCACTTCTAATTAGACCGCACGGTTGTCGCAGTGGCTGAGAGATTGGCTGCTGCGCAACGTGTCGCGGGTTCGATTCCCGCATTGCACATAGGTCTGGCTGTTTGTGTATGTGAAATTTGTGTTTGTAAACGCACCCACGATACAGGAGAAATCCTAGTGTGGGGCAACGTATTATAAAAAAAAAAAAAAAAAAAACTGAAAAGTTTTAAAATCCTTCGACAAAGTTAATCATACGCGACCGTTGTACAAATATAGTACCTAGCTAGGTACTAACGCTAATAAATCACCGTCTAGCAATATATCACTCAAGTTCGTTTACATTTTAATCTCAACATAACAGTGCTACTTGTAGCTTGGAGAATTGCCGGGGTATCAGGCATTAATGCACTTAAATTTCCATTCCCTGTGATTGAAAATTTTTCACGTTATGCTAGCACAAGCATAAATATTTAAATAGCCACTCTTAGAAAACGTTCACCCTGAAAATATCAGAAATTAAACAGTCCAAGTCAATGGCCACAAAATTTAATAAAATTCATTACAGAGCTTTTACATGCAAAGATGACGTTCGAAACGATTTGACATCATAAAAGAACAGATTAGAGCTCGTAACGAGGCCCGCCATTTTAAATCAGCCATTTTGAAACAGGATTTGGAAACTTAAAAAGGTTTCTTCAGTTGGAATTGAAGCTGGCATCAATTTCGTACCCTCATCACGAGGTGAACAATGGGGAATGACCTTAAGGTGGTGGTCGCAGGGCGCAGGCGCAGCGCACCCCAGCCGAAACTGTCATGGCCGCTCAGTCCGCGTATTGACGCCGCCGAGTCGCGCGTATCCGTCTAACCTTGCAATTACCATTCCCGAACACCCATAAAAATCAAAGAACCATATAAATTATATTTGCGATCTGTGTTTGAGTGATTTTGTGACAGTTGCATATTAAACGTCGCGCGTTGCCGCTGTGTTTTTCTCACGTTACGCTGTGGACGCGGAGACCACGAGAAAACCGGATTTTTCTGGATAACACCAGCTATCAGCCGATTGTGAGTACTAGAATGTAAATTAATAAATAGTTTAAAAACTAGCAAGGGATAATTAGATTTAAGATAGCGCGCCTTTTGTACGTGCTCGGTTGATGTGTGGGTGTACGTCCGACACGATTTACGAATGAACGTAACCGCGCGTGTGTGTGTGTTACGTCGAAAGAAACATTAATGTCTGCTTAGAATGTTTATACAGTTTATTGATTTTGGAAAGTTTTAGCTCGTGCACGCCTCGACAGTTTTTAGGGGCGTATGTTTTTCCGTTGGGTGCTTACAATTAATTAGTTTCGGGTAGACGGGGAAACTACAAATTATCGTTCTTAATTTATACGCTGCCTGTCTGGCGTAATTTATAAGGTGCAAATTAGAATTTGTTTGATGCTGTAAAAACAAATTTTGTATTTATTTCTATACTTATGTAATAAGGATTCAAAATATACGGTACCTATTAATTACAATACATACCTACTTATAATAAAAAAAAATATTTTTTATAAAATTTTCTACAGGTCTATTTTATACATTTTCACAGGTAGGTATTCTACATTTTATTGGAAGTCATAAAGTGTTCCGAGATATAATGAAATTCGTAGAAAATGTTATTATGCTCCATTTTTGCAGCGAACTTGATGGTGCAATAGTGCACATTTTTTCGTATTATTGAAATAACGCAATTTTCAATTTCGAATTGATGCTTGTACCTATTCGTAGGGAAGGTGTACCTACGCAATAATTGAGAACTAACAAATACAATATTTTTCTAGAATTGGGATTATAAGTATGAATCTAATAATATCTCCTATCTTATTTGATTTAATAAATCTCAGTATCTTATTATAATAAAACAAGTTTAAACGGATTAATCGCGTATATTACAGAGTTTTCCTGACGTTTCGAACACTTTGCAGCGTTCGTGGTCGCAGGACGACTGAGGTGGTAGGCGTCATGACAGCTAATTTATAGAAAAATTATTCTCGATCTACCCGCACAATCGATTCAATCGATATTATTCGAATCGTACTCGTTTCGATGCACACAATAATCGCTCACGGTGTCTCGATGTTTTGTAGTCCGGTGTGAAGTTTGGGACTTGATTATTTTAAGAACTGGATTCCAAACAGGTGGTAATTGCCAACCATCCTCTCTATTGAAATTAGGATGTTTTTTAATTTCAATAGCCTCGCGAAGCATTCTAGGTACATATCGGTTCTCCTTTGCGAGGATTTGAGGTTGATCAAAACGTAGGAAATGGTTGGTAATATACGCGATTAATCCGTTTAAACTTGTTTTATTATAATGTGTAATAATCGCGAAAACCTAAGACATTATTATCTCAGTATCTTATTTTATCATTTACCTACCTAAATTCTAAAGCTACGTTTAGACGAAGCGCTTGACGCGCATCTGATTAAAAACGCGTCGACATAATATCTACACACATTATAATGTTAAGCCCGCTTGGCTTAGCCAGACTTAAGCTAGACATGTTTTATTACGACACGTCTAGACGGCATTGAAGAAAAAAAAATGTTCTACTGCTTGTACTTTTTCTTTTAGCTTTTATCAAAAGCAGTCCAGAAAGGGTTGCAGCGTTATTATTTCTAGTAATTACAGGGAGCTTCGTACGTGGTGACTTTTTTAAACGACTTTTTTATGTGATGAAACGGAGTTCTTATTCTCAACAGATTTTTTTTATGCTTCGTTGCAGATTTTTTTGGTATTTTTGTGTGTGATTTAATTATAATACGAGTGATCACTGGCTTTTAGTAGCCTTACATGCGTATGCTAACTCCACATAAAAGAAAAAAAAATATACAACGAAATGAATAAAAACTTTCAATAACATTTTTGCTTTAGAATTTTCAAGCGACAATAATTCATTTAGACAGATACAATAAAAATATGATATTTTTCATTAGTCTGCAAAATATCTGGACAATGAAAGATTTATGTCTCATACTTCACTCAATAATCTCGTGTAGCTATCGTAATAAGCGACTTAGGGATTAGTACGGATGGAGGAACCACATGAAGCAATCCGCTAACCAAGCGTGGATATTACGGCTCTATCAGGTCATTCAATGGATTATCTATTTAGAAGGCCGACCTAAGTGCATTATAGTAGGTAAACATGTATAATAAACACATGCTCTCATTTATTCCTAGAATGAACACATGAAGACGTAATAATCTCAGTGCCTTTGGTGTTCACAATTATTTGTGTTAGGTTATCTTGTCACGTGCGTATCCCATCGCGACGGGTTTTTTCGGTGTAAGACAGCAGGGGTAGTCGGTTCCACTGAACATCATTTGAAGCCTCTCTGCATGTGCTGAGCACAATCTTCGCCTTCCTCTAGCGTACATTAAATATGAAGATTTCCTTACGAAAAAAGAAATCATTTAGTCGCCTTTTACGACCGCTACTGTCGAGTTACAGAGAAAATAATAAAGAAAATGAATGACGGTATGACCCCACACTGATCTGTCGCGTGTTTCATAAGAGCCTTATGAGAGTCGGACCACTATTCAGTAGTTCAAAGAAAATCTCGTCATATTTTTATACTTAAAAGATTACCTACTTATGCTTTGCTCACATTTCCGATTTGCCTTCCGATTGTTCGGATAGAATCGGATCGTGAGACTATTTTATACTCCCGATAGTTTGAGTAGAACTTTATTAGTTTACTTGTTTGCGTTCGATTCTAAAGTTCCACGTCCAACTTGGCTGAAACGACCGATGAATCACAGGTGTCACACATTGTTGATAGAGAATATAATCGTCTTAATTTTATCGGTCACCCATTATTGGTGGTCATGTGACACCAAATTTATAGTAATGTTCTATTGAGATAAAGTTTGGCACGATTCTGAAAATTATTTCACTAATTAAATAGGAAGCTACATTATACATTTTTCTCAAAAAAAATGTACGATTCCTGTGGGTCACACGGACAAAGTCGCGGGTAAAGTGCTAGTTGCCTAACTTCAAAGAAACACGTTTCCAATATAATACGAATATCGAGACAGTTTGAATATACAATTGTTTCCAACCTTTAATCATTCCGTATCCGAAACGAAACAAGAATTTTAATATTGATATTGTTCAATATTGTTTTTGCAAAGAATTACAATAACTGATATGTAAGGTTGGGTACACAAGTAATACAGCAAATTTATTCATTGCCTACCGAGGGTTTGGCGACAGTTTAGAAATATGAAAGATTTATCCGTCGCACGATCGGTGTATATGAAAGTTTACACACATAAATCGTTTATTTAATCGGCGTTTATTTACCCTATCCGCTTTATCATAACCCGGACAATGCCCGGGTCAGGTGCAGAGCGGAATGTTTGAGCTTGTTAGCAAAGTATGCTACAAAATGTGTTGGTAAGTTCTGCAGTGAATTTTTTTTTTTAGGATAATTGCTAACAGTTTACAATGTTTTTAGTATTCCAATTAATAGTTATCTATTTATCTTTAGATATTTACTATTATAAAACTGTAAACATAACCCGCCGTAGCTGGGTAAAAAAGCCGTGTTTGTAAATTTAAGATATTCAAGAAAAACTGTTGGGATAGGGTAGGTACTATGGACGTATGTAATTATGACAAATAAAATATTTTTTAAATTTTTATCCGGTTATTTGTTTGTGCGCTCATCACACAAAAAGTACTGGAACTGATTTAGTTGGTAGCTTGGGGTCAAATTTAAAATCTAAGCCACATTTCATCTAATTCCAGTGGGATGAACCAGAGATACAGCTTGACCTCTTCCTAGTACTACCCACCCACCTTACACCAAGGAGGTCATTCAAAATGATCAATTTATTACAGTCCACACGGACGCAGTCGCAGGCAAAAGTCCAGTACTCTAATTTTATGACATAACTTTTTTTAATTTTATAAAACCAATTGCTTCTAGCAAATATTGATAGTGACTACGTAATAAAGGGTAACTCCGTAACTAGCGTACAATATTGAACACCTAAATACATATGGTTTCTAGTTAACAAACACTAATTTATTTTGAAGTGAAACTAACTTTGCGGTTATGCTGTCGGCGTTGAAAAGGGTTTCAAAATGCCGTTTATGTATTTCGTTAATCGGTATACAATATTCTATGAAATCGGCCTCATTAATTCGTGTTAATGAGATTTACGGTCGGTTGCAGAAAGATAATTAAATTTTAAAGGAGACATTAACCATACAATTTCTAACGTTAAAGTCTCCTTTAAAACTTAACGACCTTTTCTGCAACTCAGTGTTAACCTCTCTCTATTCATTTAATGATAATTTGAACGACACTTGTCAAATGCTTAGATCTGTGGCATAAAATAAAATCATCGGTAAACCATATTATTATTTATTCGATTAATGGTCTTTTTCCAAAACAAATTATTATCGATATTGATGTCAGGTTAAATATTGCTTTGAGATTTGTCGCGCAAATCACCCTTAGAAAATAAACGATCGATATTTTTTCAACCTCATCATTATCCTCTTGTTCCTAACCCAATTTACCTATTAGAATAAAAACATACTCAAAATCGAAGACTACAAAACGGTTGAGACGAGTTGAAACGAGTGATCGGTGTTCGCTGTTCAAGTGTGAATTGGATTAATAACGAAGACTATTTAAGTGTGAAGCAACCTACATTAGGAATTTCTCCCGTATAGTACACAAACTCTCGGATCATACAAATTGTTTCGTACGGGATTGAACTCGCTACACGTAATGCAGAAGCCAATAGCTCTGCCATAGCACCAACAGATATAGAGTTTATTTGTAAGAATAACAACAACTGTTGAAACGAAAACTGTTGCTGTAAAATAAGCTCCTGGGAAACAGTAAATGGTGTATGAAACGTAAGTAAGTACGTAAGTACCTTTATGTAACCTTTAGTTAATTTTTGCGGTGTTACAAAACTTTTTAGTCCAAATTAATATGAACTTACTTTGTCTGTGTTTCCAACTAGTTTGTGGAAGTTTATTTATTGGTGAGATCAATTTACTCAGACTACTATTCAAATGCGTATCAGCAAAACGCGCGTCTATCTCTCCCCGTCTGAACTCAGCTTAATAAACGGTTACTATTCTAGAATGTATTGCGTCGAATTCTCTCATTTTTTCTCTGTTGCTTTTATCACATATTTGTTCCAATTCCGATTTTATTTTTCACAGAGAACTGTTACCTCGATACGTTCTCAAATTATCGCGTCGTTGAGGCATGGAAGCCTTGAATATAAAATAAAGTGAATTCACGATAACTGCTGCCGTATGCATGAATGCAGGACTTTTGTTGGAATATTTTTGAATGTGAGCTGTTCAGTGCAACGTATTAAAATGTAAAACAGGTCTGCTAACGAGGGCCGCAGAATAAATTTAATTATTCGCGATACGGTATATATTCGTGACAATGTGAATATTCTTATATGAATGTTCATGCTACCTTTATTAAATACTAGTTTTTGCCCGCGAGTTAGTCGGCGTTTCCGTCGTTTTTCGTAAAAAAGTAGCGTATGTCCTTCCTTACGGTTCAATGGTTTTAATGTAACAGACAGATTAACTTTCGTATTTTAGTAGGGAAATATAATATGTCAATCCACAATACTGTTGAAAAAATAATATCGCAATAAGGAACCGCAGGATATTATTATTAATAGCTGTGCCCGCGACTCCATCAGCGTGTAACTCCTTGTGTGTTATTAAGTTAATGTATTAGTAATATTGTTTAGATCACTTTCACATGAGGCTTAAGTACCAATAGAACGAAAATACTTCAGCGCAACGCTTCCGGGTAAACTATGTTGAAAGTTGACCCGTCCGGCACGTGAACATAAAAATTTCTAGAACTGCTAACCCGGGAAAGAGCGACGTATAACTGGCCATGCGAGAGACAACTGACACCTACTCCAGCAACATTAAAAGTCTGCCCTTGAGCCTTATTAATTGTAGAGTAAACAAATACAATCAGAAAGCTCCGAACTGCTAAGCTATCGGGAGTTACACGTGTTATTGTGAGTCAACCATAAAAGATAGACATATGCTGTTGTGGGATATTTTAGATAATTTTATGAAGAACATTTCCGTCACACATGATTTCTATGTAGCTTTAACCATTAAGGCTGCACACGCGACGGAAGCTTAAAAAATGGAGTAACTTCTCCCGTTTTCCCAACATTTCCCTTCACTGCTCTGCTCCTATTGATTGTAGCGCGATGAAAAGTATACTATAACCTGCCCAGGAGTATGAAGAATAATTGTACCAAGTTTCGTTAAAATCCGTCGAGTAGTTTTTGTTTCTATAAGGAACATACAGACAGACAGACAGACAAAAAATTTACTGATTGCATTTTTGGCATCAGTATCGATCACTAATCACCCCCTGATAGTTATTTTGAAAATATATTTAATGTACAGAATTGACCTCTCTACAGATTTATTATAAGTGTAGATTATGAGCTTAGGCCATTTATAAAATATGGTCTAAGGCAGATGTTAGGTTTGTTATGTTATTAGACTATTTAACACATTTATTGTGATTGAGATTTTTATCTAAGTTTATTTTTGTATTCGATTATTTATTGCAATCGACTAATTGTGCTTGTAACACCGAAACGATTCTATGGCCGTTATGGACGGAAGCGGGTATGTCAATTTTTTATAAGCTGTCAGTGTAACGTAATGGCCGGGAGCGGCATTTGAAACCCTTCTTGTTCCGTTGGCGCTCGTCGAGGTCGGACGTACAATTAGTCTCCATTCGTATACCTAGCAGTAATTAGTGGTCTAATTAAGTAAGATATCTTAGTTGATAGTCCTAAGGAAATAAAGCTTATTATTATTTTACTGAGGTGAGGAGTTTTATTACACTTCAGAAGTGGTAAGTACACGCCTATTATACATAAATATTATACCTATGTCGTTGAAAAGTTTTTTTTACACACGTTTTAACCCAGTGATAATATGTAACGATTTTTAGATTTGTATTGTTAAACTTTAGTATTAGAATGATCGTTATATTTTTTTTTGGTAATAACAAAACTTTGGAGGTGGATGGAAAAACAATGTAAAATATTTTTTTTGGTGTTAGCATTCTTAACTACTGTCGGGTTTATAGAAGTAGAGAAATTTTTGTTTTGAGTTTAGGCACGCCGTTTCCGAGATCATTTCAATGTACCCGGCATAGCTTTCATATTTTTTTTGTGTAATTTAGTTTGCTTTAGTAGTCCTAAAATTATTTTTATTTCTGTTTTATGGACTTCGCATCATGCCACGCGATCAAGGGACTAGCTCGCGGCGCCTATCAACGCCGATGAGAGGTCAATCGCGCCGCACAGCTGAAGCCAGATCGACAGGGCGTAGCGGTGGCAGTGCGAGGCAAAGCAGTCACAGGCGCATTCGAAGTCGAAGTCGCACTCGAAGTAGAAGTCGCAGTCGTCGCCGGAGCCCTACTTCCCGGAGTATACGCGAGAAGGAGAAGGAGCTGGAACGAGAGCGCGAGCGTCTCAGAGCCATGGAAATCGAGGTGAGCAGAGCACGTAGTCGTTTATCGTCAAAGCGACGGTATAGTCCGCGTTCTCGTGAATCCTCCGTACATCGCGAAAACCATGCGAAACCAATTTGTCGTCATACGAATAGTCGTAACGGTAATGAGAATGTTACTAATATAGTAGAACAACCTGAAAGATCAAGTAGCGTTTCCTTTAGTACTAAAGATGTAGCTCACTTGTTAAGCACCATAAAACAACTTGCATCCCAGCCATCAACGTTAGCTGCACCGACGAACCGAAGCAATGATTCTAAAAACATTTTAGCAGAATTTAACCCTTCGATGAAAAATCAACGCATTGACGTATGGATAAGGAAGGTTAACGAGTGTGCTTCCGTTTATGGATGGGACGAAAGGACAACAATTCATTACGCGATGCAAAAACTCCGGGGGTTGGCCAAAACCTGGTACGAGAGCTTAAATTCTATTTTGTTCACATGGCCAGAGTGGCAAGAAAAACTATTAAGTGCATTTCCTTACGAACAAAATTACGGCCAATCCCTGGATGAGATGCTGAAGCGGAAAAGTAGATACAATGAACCCATTGAAAACTATTTTTATGATAAACTAGCTCTCTTAAATCAGTGTGATATTTATAATAAACGCGCAGTTGACTGTATTATTTATGGCATTAGTGACAAGACTGTAAAATCCGCGGCTTTAGCTTTAAGGTGCAGTCATCCTGATCAGTTACTACAATATCTGATGAGCAGCAAAGAGAGTCTTAATGTAGGCGAACGTGTAACTAATTCTCGGTTTAGATCAGGGAACGATTCAAACGTAGCAGCTAAGCCAGCAAACAGAGCCAATGGGTCCTTAAATTTCCACTGTTTTAATTGTAAGGAAAAGGGACACATATTTTCTAACTGTCCGAAGCCTCTCATAACGTGTACCAAGTGTAGTAAGGTTGGTCATAGTGTTGAAAATTGTTATTCAAATTCTGATAAGAACAAAGCCAAGGATTTGAGTAAAACCATGCTTATTTCAGCTTCGAAACCAAATTCTAAATTTATTAAAACCATTAAAATTAATGATCGGTATGTAAAGTCCTTCATAGATTTTGGCAGCGAAGTTTCACTGATTACAGAGTCTCTCGGAATGGAACTAGGACTTCATCATGACGGTGTAGAAACAGTTTTAAAAGGCTTTGGTAACGAATTAGTAGTATCTGTAGGAAAGGTCACCGTTGAACTTTGTGTAGACGATGTACCAGCTAACATTTCTTGTCGTGTGGTGAGCGACAAATACTTGGATGTGCCAGTTTTAGTTGGTCAGACTTTCACAGAACTGCCTCACGTTGTTGTGCACAAAACTGCCACAGATTTGCAATTTATGAACATAAATAACGAAATGCCTTTTCCACAAATGCATACAGACAGAGATAATGTGGTTAAAGTTAGTGTGCCCGGCTGCGTGATGTTATGTGGAAGAGCTTCGGTGAGAGTTTCGGTAGAACCTAGTTGCGAAGGATACATTTTGCTAGATGGCAAGTTGATCGGTAAGCCGCGGCAGCAGTGTATTGTGGCGGGTGGATTGTACTCAGTTAAGCATGGTAGGACATTTGTCGATTTAACGCCCCTTAGCTCAAAATCCTCGTTACCTGTAGGGACAACTCTAGGTCGGGCAGTTGTTGTTAAGGTTGTGAATCGAATCGTTGCACCAGACGTCTTAATTTCCTCGAGCGTCCCTAATTGTTTTGACACTAGCCAGGTTCGTGTCGGAGAGTCGGTCAATGAATCGGATAAGTCTAAGCTATTCGATCTGTTGCAAAAGTATAGGCATTGTTTCGCCTCCTCCTTTGAGGAACTAGGTTGCACCGATGTTGTAGAGATGAGCATCGAGGTGAACAGCAAAACACCGGTCGTTTACCGTCCATATCGATTGTCCTATAATGAGCGTCAAAAGGTTCGCGAGATGGTGGATGACATGCTCGACGCAGGTATCATTAGAGAGTCTGCATCCGAGTATGCAAGTCCTATCGTATTGATCCGTAAAAAGGATGGTAAGCTCCGGTTATGCGTTGATTATAGGATGCTCAACTCTATAACGGTGAAGGAACGTTACCCCATGCCAATAATAGAGGACGAAATAGCTAGGCTGTCCGGACAAGCCTGTTTTATCTCCCTCGATTTGGCATCTGGTTACTACCAGGTGCCCATCTCCGAGAATTCGAAACCGCTAACTTCTTTCGTGACGCCGGACGGTCAGTACGAATTTAATCGTATGCCGTTCGGCTTAGCAAATGCGCCAGCAGTATTTCAGCGCATGATGAACAAGGTTTTGGGGTCTGCGCGCTTTAATGAAGCTACAGCCTACCTAGATGATCTCCTTATTTACGGAACGAGCATAGATAACTGTTTAGTCAAGTTAGAGCACATTTTGAAGTTACTTGAGAAGGCGAACTTAACGCTTAACTTGAGCAAATGCGAATTTTTAAAGGATAAGTTAGATTATCTAGGCTACGAAATTAGTTCCGCGGGTGTAAGACCTGGCTCAAGGAAGATACAGTCGGTAACAGATTTTCCTCGTCCTTCGAATCAACATGGTGTGCGCCAGTTTTTGGGGTTGGCGAGCTACTTTCGCAAATTTATTCAGGGATTCGCTCAGATTGCACACCCTCTGAGTAAATTATTAAAGAAAGACGTTCCCTGGGCATGGTCTTGTGAGCAAGAGCAGGCATTCAATACCCTCAAAGAAAAACTGGTCGCAAGACCAGTGCTGGCAATTTATGATCCGTCTGCCGAAACTGAGTTGCACACCGACGCCAGCAGAGTTGGAATCGGTGGAATTCTCATGCAACGCCAGTCTTGTTCAGAGTCTTTTAGTCCTGTGGCTTTTTATAGCCGCCAAACTTCCCCGGAAGAAAAAAACTTCCACTCATATGAGCTGGAAACTCTGGCGGTCATCTGCTCTTTAAAGAAATTCAGGGTATATTTATTAGGGCAGAAATTTAAAATCATATCGGATTGCGGAGCACTTCGTACTACTTTTACCAAGCGCGACTTAATCCCTCGAATTGCTAGGTGGTGGCTCATGATGCAGGAGTTTGAATGTACCATTGAGTACCGTCCTGGTGTCAAGATGTCGCATGTTGACGCTTTGTCTAGGAATCCTATAACTGAAAATCAGTCTAGTGAAGTTGATCAATATCCTATGGTCATGTTGTTAAATAGTGATGATTGGTTGCTTACCCTCCAGTTGGGTGATTCAGAATTGAATAGGATTCGCGATATTTTGCACACTAAGTTGGACCCGGAAGGGCTAAAGTACATCCAAGATAATTATGTTATTAAGGATAATGGGCTTTACAAGTGTATCGATGGTGACACCTCCAAAATTCGTTGGGTAGTTCCAAAAGGAGCGAGGTGGCAGCTATGTCGTCTTAACCATGATGATATAGGTCATCTTGGTGTTGAAAAGACTATGGAGCGTATTAAAAGGTCTTATTGGTTTCCTCGTATGGCAAAGTTCGTAAAGAAATACGTGAATGCGTGTCTTGAATGTGCGTATTCAAAAAAGGGGTCAAACAGGTCGGAGGGCCTATTACATCCTATACCCAAAATAGAGATCCCTTTCCATACGCTCCACATAGACCACCTCGGCCCCTTCATAAAGTCAAAGAAAGGTAATTCTTACTTGCTGGTAGTAGTCGATGCCTTTACTAAATTTATTTTTGTAAAACCGGTGAGGAATACGAAAACTTTGACCGCTATAACTGTGTTAATAGGCATTTTTGACATTTTTAGGGTGCCCGATCGCATAATTAGTGACCGTGGTACGTGTTTTACCTCTCATGCGTTCAAGAGATTCTGTGCCGAAAAAGGCATCAAGCATGTGTTGAATGCAGTCGCTAGCCCTCAGTCGAATGGGCAAGTAGAACGGTACAACCGTACAATTCTGAACTCCTTGACGGCGCAGAATCTCGGGGATAATGAGAGGGTTTGGGATACCAAGGTTGGCAAAATTCAGTGGGGTTTAAATAATACCGTACAGAAGACGACAGGGAGAACCCCAGCAGAAGTAATGTTCGGCACTCATATGAGTAGTGAAATAGATCCACGTCTAAATGAAATTCGCCATGCAACTAGGGACGCGACTGATATCATAACTATTCGCGAGCAGGTAAAGGATAAGATTGACGAAGAACAGACCAAACAAAAATGTCGCTATGATAGGGATAGACGTCCAGCTCGTACGTACACAGTAGGAGAATTAGTAAAGATTACGAAAACTTCATTTAGTAATGACGGAAAAAGCAAAAAGCTTCTTCCAGCTTACGTAGGTCCATATCGTGTAGTTGCGTCGCTTGGGAATGATCGATATGAGTTAGCCGCGATTCCTGGATTAAGTAGCACGAAAAACAAGCGTAAAACAGTTGTAGCTGCTAATAGGATGTTGCCATGGGTTCATGTAGCTGCTTTAGAGCTTAATGAGAGTAGTGCATCTACTGACGAAGATGAAATTGATAATTAATTGTGAATAACATTAGAATAATTAATCTGATGTATTGGAAAATAACAATTACATGTTGTTGTTGTATATAAGAGATTTATATTTTATATAATTTTTATTTTTTCTCGCCTATATCAGTTGTTTTGAGATCTCTCTCCCTCTCTGGATATGTTTACAATAATAATAAAACAAAATAGATACATATATATATAATTTTAATTACATACATATTACTTTATTACATTTACATGACTGATGAAATAATGCCGCATATTATTTGTCATGGTTACCTACTTATCAACATTATGAGATGTTTGATATAAAAAGAAAGATAAATAAAATAAAATGTATTGATTAGAATTAGGTACTTATGAATTAGTACTTGTATGATACCTACATAAATATAATTGTATGATTTCTATGATTGTATTGAAATTAAATAGATAAGAACGGTAAACTGTTTACTGTACTAATTTAATTCACGTTGAAATGTTTAAGGAACTCCAAAGTTGGAGACATGTGGGAATCTCCACAAGATGGGGAAGCTTAGGGAACTCCAAAAGTTGGAGAACTCCAAAAGTTGGAGACATGTGGGGAACTCCATAAGTTGGAGAAGCTTAGGGAACTCCAAAAGTTGGAGAACTCCAAAAGTTGGAGACATGTGGGGAACTCCATAAGTTGGAGAAGCTTAGGGAACTCCAAAAGTTGGAGAACTCCAAAAGTTGGAGACATGTGGGGAGCTCTATAAGTTGGAGAAGCTTAGGGAACTCCAAAAGTTGGAGAACTCCAAAAGTTGGAGACATGTGGGGAACTCCATAAGTTGGAGAAGCTTAGAAAACTCCAAAACTTGGAGACATATAGGGAACTCCAAAAGTTGGAGAAGTTTAGTGGAAGAAATGTTGGAGATAATTTTAAGTTGTGTCATTAGCTCCTTGATTATGTACCTACTGTCGTGTGCAAGTAAATTATAATTATGTAAGTATTGAGTAGAGTATAAGATTTCAGTCTTTACTTGATACCGTGTATGAGGACATACACGTTGTCAGGATGGACGAGTGTTAGGTTTGTTATGTTATTAGACTATTTAACACATTTATTGTGATTGAGATTTTTATCTAAGTTTATTTTTGTATTCGATTATTTATTGCAATCGACTAATTGTGCTTGTAACACCGAAACGATTCTATGGCCGTTATGGACGGAAGCGGGTATGTCAATTTTTTATAAGCTGTCAGTGTAACGTAATGGCCGGGAGCGGCATTTGAAACCCTTCTTGTTCCGTTGGCGCTCGTCGAGGTCGGACGTACAATTAGTCTCCATTCGTATACCTAGCAGTAATTAGTGGTCTAATTAAGTAAGATATCTTAGTTGATAGTCCTAAGGAAATAAAGCTTATTATTATTTTACTGAGGTGAGGAGTTTTATTACACAGAGAAGGCGAAGCTTTTTACAATTGCTTGCACTTTACTAATATGAAAAATTAGGTAATATGGCTATGCCGTGCATATCCTAGAAAAGTAAGGAAAATAAAAACGAATCTAACGTCATATGTTGAATCCTATCAAGGTGTTTTAGCTACAGAGCATCCTAAAGAAATAGACATACATACATACATACACACATTACACACACTCAAAAAACATTTCCCCTCCTACTAGGACAGGCGGGTAAAAAATATGTTTTAGTAAATTCATATTTGTATACATCGCAGTTACAGGGTTCACACACATCAACATTTAATTACACATGAGCATAACGATAGGTACTTGACTTCCTTAAAGGGGAGGGCAGACAAGCGGTCCTAATTAATGTTGACATCTCCGGTACAACTCGAATGCTGCTAACGTAGGGCTGCCATACGTCTCGGTACACCGGGACATGTCCCGGTTTGAAGCCTTGTGTCCCGGTGTCCCGGTCAGTAAGTAATTTGTCCCGGTTTGATAGTTAGACATGCATAGTTGCATACACGAAAGAAAAGCATATCTTCTCAAAATGTGCCCATCTCTCTTTGTGATCCCAGACCACAATGTTCATGTGGAACGAGTGTTATCATTGACTCCATCGCAGTGGACGAATAAACGAAAAGGGTGAAAAGGGGTTAGGTTAGGTAGGTACGTAAAAAATCAGACTTCAAGAAATATTAATGGGCAGAAAAAGCTGCACGGAGAACGTAGATTCTGCGTAAAAAAATTAGGATGTCGTTTGTTCAATAGATCATCGTTGATTTTTCGCATTTTATTAAGTTTTAATATACATATATAGGGTCCTACCCTTCATACTCGAAATATTTTAAGAGGCACATCTATAGGTGGTAAAGATGCCATACAAACGAAAAAAAAAAATTATCTGAGTATATATTTTTTTTTATATTTTTCAAAAATGAAATGTAGAATTTTCTAAACTAGGTGTAAAAAAACTGATTTGATTTTTTTTTTCTATTCCAAATGTCCCGGTCGGCGTTTCAGCATTTATGGCAGCCCTATGTTAACGAGATGTTATCTCCCCTCCTATCGTTCAAAACTGTCTTGAACTCCTGTCTGAACACTGATTATAATTGGACCAATATTGCTAACAATTCCTAGGTAGGTACTCCAAGTCATGGCAGAGAACTCACGCTTTGGCTGTTCGCGTGTGTTTATTTCACTCAAAATGAAAAATAAAAAAACTAAAAAGTAAAAATCACCTTGAAAAAGATTTTTTTTACTTCTTGATACGGAATCCTACACTGTGCATGGTTCGACACGCTATTGCCCGGTTTTTTTATTTATAATTATTGTAGCTGCTAAATAATTTTAATATCATTCAGTCTGATAGATGCTGAGGTAAAATGCCGAGTTCAGTATCGGATGCCGAAACTGGTGTTTGCGGTTAGAATCAGTGTCCAGTTGTCGGTGTATTTCAGATACGTTCAAATTGACCAATCACGCTTAGTGATTTCACGTGAGCGACGCTAAATGTGGCTTTAAAACGTAATTTAGCGCTTATATCACTATGGCTGGTCAGAGAATAGGGATTAGTAGGGAATGCACTGTTGCTACGGCGTAGCTGATGTGGTGTTGCTACGGCTACGAAGGCGTAGCGAGTGGGCTACGCTTTCGTAGCTAATGAAACAGTCCCTCTACGCCGATTATTTTTGAAGCTTTTACTTTTTCCGTCTTTTTCTAGTTTTAAAGTTAGCTTTTATTTGAAAATCGGAAGAAAAGCTTAATCGCCGTAAAAATCGGATCTGTTGTTTTTGAGTTTTGGTCAAACTTCCATAAATACATTGACTGTTCAATTAATTACCCTTCCTTTCCTGTGAAGTCGTGTAATAAATTTACATCAAACGTGTATTTTGCCTGTAACTATTTAATTTCAATTAATTAATGGTCAGTTTACATTTTAAATGAGTTTGATAAAATTATAGGCCCTCATCCATGAAGAAATAATGAAAACAATAACTCAATATTTCACAAGCTTCTGAAAATTGCAACAATAATGCACCCGAATGCTGGCATTTTAAAACGGCTGCAGCAACAAAATAAATTAAAGAAAAATATTCGAGATTAAAATGACAAAATACGTTCCGGCACGTAGTGAGTATAAAGAATGAAATATTATTCATGCAATGTAAAGTAAAATGGTTTCATATAGCAAAGCGGGGAGATTCATCAAAATGTTTTAATTTGACGGCTTGAGCATACGATATTGCTTCAGTGGAGCGTAGGAGATGGCGCCATGGTTGACCATTTTGCCTGGCATGATGGTACAATATTATAAGGTCTTTAATAATGGCTAATATTTTAGGAGGTGAATCTATAGTTTACAAAGATGCTTTTTAGCAAAAAAATAAGATTTTAGGACATACCAGTTTGTTTACGATGTCTTTTGATAAAATTGTGTACTTAAAGTGCATGCCCGCCTCAGTTCAAATAAACGACCTACAGCCCTACAGTCGTACCTTTGATTCTAGCTTCGATCATAGAATTAAGGGAGATATTCCAAGGTGTAGTGGAGCTTGACGCTTTGACATGATCAATGTAAATAAAATAAAAGTGAATACTTAATTATACTATAAACATTGACCTATATGTCCCTAGACAAGCAGTTCCGAACAAAAATCATGCCCCACACGCGGGTACTTGTCTGTTGCTTACCGCATCAAACGTCAAAGTGAATGTGAAGCTTGTGTTGTGCCCGCACAACACTTGAGTGCGACATGTTTCAAGTTCGGAACTGCTTGTCTAGACATATATTTTATTTGCAGTTCTAAGTAAGACCTCGTTATAATTAAATAACATTGGTAGGTACCACACAAAGTACCTACACCCCTTTTCACCGTAATATAAGCCCGGAATGTGCGTCGAAATGACTCTCTTTGTATTACAGCGGCACCGTATCAAAACAAGCACATTACAATAAAACATTTGCTGGTGTTGCCATTACAAATATTTACTTTTGACACATTCAAAAACACATACCCGACCCTAGCCGGGATTCGTTCAAAAGATCTTTTTTTTTAATTTGCCCCGTGACATTTCTTTTATAAAGGCATACAAAGGTTCGCCAGCCAAAGGTTGGCTTTGCGTTATGAAATATCAGTTTTCCTCATAGAACCACAAAATCCCTGTTTATTATGTTTGTTTTAGAACAAATAATGCGGGTAGAGCGCTGATTTCATACATTTTGAATGAAAGATAGTTTGATATTTCAGCTCCTTGGAGTCAGTCAGGATTAAGTATCTATCAAGCCAATAAATGTCTGTCTGTGATTTAAAGAAATGACAAAATTTAAGTCAAAACTGCTATATACACGATGCCTAAATACACGACCGTTTTTAGAATTTTTGTCCATCTTTCTACCTGAAAGTTTGTCTCAAATAGTTTCCAAAACGGCTCAACGGATTTCAATGAAAATTTTAGGAAATTAAAACATGAATTTTAACAAAAAAAATGTGTTACAGGGTTCTTGTATTTGTAAAGGCTATTACTGCCATCTAGCGGTTATCATGACCAACATACCGCGCCAAAAGTCCCGCGCAAAAGAAGTCGCGGGCACAGCTAGTTACAAATAATAATGTGGGGCGTTTTAACAGAGCCTCAGTGACAAATTTCTCTGGATCTCTGGAGTCGTGATGACTCCAGCCGGCCTAGCATGTCTAGCAATCTCTTACTTTGTCTATTTCTATGTAGACAAAACCCGTTTCTATCGTGGTAATGCTAGGCCGGCAGAGGTAGATACTTGGTGCTACCAGTGTAAAATTGGGGTGGGTCACTAGTTTACTAATATAAAGCTACAAAGATTACACCGCCTGAAATATTCCATATATCTCTTTCACAAAATGTTTCAGAAAGCTCAAAGTATATTTTTAATTCCAAAGTTTTATACCATCTGGCCTGAAACAAAGTTTGGACAATCCGCTCTCCAAAAGCGCTGAGAACTGAAATTGCCTAAAACAAATTCATTTTCGTGCTTCGTAGAAAAATTTTTCACAGAAATTCAAGGCATTAGCGAACGTTTCCAGTTTTAGCTTTTTGATACTTTCAGTACAGGCCCGTTAGGAAAAAGTTTAGCTTACATTATAATTATGTATCTTCTTAAATTTCGTTTAGAAAAGATTTAAATTGAACAATGTTTGTAAGAAAACACAATTATACCTACTTTGAGTTAAAGATAATATTTCGTCCACATACAAATCCCGTATTTCGATAAATTAAACAATCCACATTGCCGAAAAACTTATTGGGTACTATGGAATTGATAAAATGTCAAAGATCATTTTGTCAATATGCTTTCGCCCTTATCTAATATATTTATTTATTTATTAAACTTCATGTACATTGGTGGTACACAAGGTGGACTTAATGCCATTAGCATTCTATACCAGTCGACCTTTGGGTCAAAAATTGAGCACTTCGAAAGTGGTACAAAAAAAGATCATTTTGTATAGCAAGTAAACATTTTATAGAGGTTTTACAAATATATGCCAGTAGTTTCAAAAACCTGACACAATTAATACTGACTGAACCCATCACAGCTATTACTGAAATTACTTCAATGAAGAATAAAAAAACCGGCCAAGTGTGAGTCGTACTCGCACACCGAGGGTTCCGTATCATTTTTGGACGTATAAAGTGAAAAAAACCGGACCGCATAACTAAGTTTGTTTGTCAAGGAATTTTGATGATTTTGAAAAAACTGTAGTAGTTAGGAACATCGTTTTTGGTGCAATATTTGGATCAATTCCTATCAACTCTAATTATTTCGGATTTTTCGCCCTGCAAACTTCGGAGATAAGGGGGGGGCAATGGTATTTTTTCAGACATTTTTCATCATATGTCGAAAACTGTGAGACATAAAATAAAAAAAAAAAAATATTTTGAAATGTGCAGATCAAGCCCTTTCATATGATATGTCACATGACCTAGTAACCCCACTTTGAAATTTTGGACCCCCACTCCGGCCCCTTTTGCAATGAAAATAAAAATATTTTTTGACTTTTTTCATTTGCAATAAAGTTGGACAAGCATTCTTTATAACTATTCCAAATTTCAAGTCGATAGCATTAGTAGTTGCTGAAATAAGCAGGTGTGACAGACAGACAGACAGACAGACAGACGAAGTCGCACCATAAGGGTTCCTTTTTTACCATTTTGGTACGGAACCCTAAAAACCGTCGTCACTCCACATTAATCGTGTTAAAACTGAGCTCGTGCTGAAGGACCTTTAAATAGGCCCTTTCCTTTAAGAGCCTCGTGATGAACGACATTAGCTAAATTGGTTCTGTCGTCACCCTAGGATTATACGACGGTGTCGCGACGCTTCCAAATTATTATTTAATCTAGGCCATTGTTTAGAAGGCTTTTAATTAGGACGTAAAAATATTAATGTCGTCAACTTTGAAGTGTGAAACACAAAAGAATTCATGTGAAATTGAGTCGAAGAAACTATAGCACAGTATTTTGTTCTGTTAATGTTTGGTATGTGTTTGTGGTGCACGTTTTGATACCGCAATTAATTGCGTAACAGATTTTTAAAAGTTGTGGCGCAAGGAACGGATTTTGACAGATAAATAATTGTCAACATGATTGTGTAACAAACTTACACTTGCTTTAATTTTACCAGTTAAACATAGTAGTTAGTACAGTAGTCAAAAAAAAAAATCTAAAAGATCGGTGCAATGACCATGTCAAAGTCAAAGTCAAAGTCAAAGTCAAAACATTTATTTCAATTAGACCATTTACAGGCACTTTTGAATAGTCAAGCAATAGTTGTCAGTCAGTTTGTCCGTTAGTTGAAGCTAGTTGTCCGTTCCAAAACGTAGATTCCTATGGAGAAGAACGGACAAGAAACTCCATGGTTACTCTTTTTCAACTAATTCAATTATACAATTTCTTTGTTTACATTTATGCCCTAACATGTGAGAACAATGTGAGATATTATAAAAATCCCTTAGGATAAAAAATTAAATCAAAGGTAGGTACTAAAATAAAATAAAAATCATTTAAACCTGTAAAATGTCAAAATATTGCTTGAGCAGTCAAGAGATGACCAGTACCGACTGACAGCTCCCGTTCACGGACATGACGCGTGCATCAGCACCGTTTAACTCAACCATTATGGAGGGAATCGAACGATCCAATACACACGCCACCATCAGCGGTACATTTAAGCGAGCATGACATGCTCTCAACTGCATACTACAATCAGCTTAAAACATTGTAAATATCTACATGGTACTCACATTCACAAATCTCAAAGAAATTTACTTAAATATACACATGCTTGAAACTTTCACTGTTTAAATCGTATGGCGATTGCGATTACATTATAAAAAGTTTTCTCCAAAGAAAATATACCTAGTGTTTTAATTATAATATTAGGTATACTCCTACTATCTTCACAAAATTATACCATAACACACTTACCTGTGGGCAGTGGTAGCCGCGAAATAAACGGAAAACCAATAGGGGCCGAGAGTTTTGTTCGGCCGTTATGAATATTTGAATGGGACCCTGTAAAATTGGGTCCAGTTATGAAGGAAACACCCTGTACAATTACGTGGTTATAAATCCTCCGTAACATCCAATAAGCGAGCGCGGGATCATAATGGCGGCAGTAAGAAGTACAGAGTGCCCATATTTTGGCTCTTAGTTTATGACAGGGTATAACTACTAACCACATTATGAGCATAACATTTTAAACGATTTTATGTTGACTAGTCGTCGAAATTCGACCGTAATTCAGAACATTTTTAAGTTTGAACGTTATTGAATTTTGTTTGGAATTCTGCTTTCCTTCTCCATATAAATTTTTACTATGCGAAATCACACATTCCGTGCGCACAATACGCTTAAGGGGTACAACATTTTCTCTTCATAGATACTGAGAGTATAGGTGTGTTGAAGGTTGCGAGCGGTCGCATGATTGTGATTATTCATTTGCAAACAAACGATAGTGATTCGAAAAGGCTCTTTGGAACGTGACCAAAGATAAATTTAGTCTCTCGACCCAATAGATATCGCAATACAGGTATCGCAATACATCGCATGCCGCTCTGTTGGGACAGCTTATTAGTCAGTAATACGGTGGCATGTGACCACGGCTATACCCATGGATATTTAAACGTTGATTTATTTAGTTTTTCACAACACTGAATTCCTTATGTATAGAGAAGAATTGCAGGCTGTCGGACAGGAATGTTTTCTTGTTTCATGCTTTTCAGGTCGATTTTTATCGTCTTCGGGTTTTAGTTTTTATTAGACTATCTTTTTTTGTTGACAATATTTAAGTCCTTTAAAATCAAAATATTATTTGCCATTTTCAGGCAACAATAAATTGACAAACATTTACAATATTTCTGTGTACAGTCTATATCGTTAGCATTTCATTCCCCTCTTCAATTCACAATAACATAAAGTTGACATTTTAAAGCTCAAATGCTTAAAATAATTGGTTTACGAATTTTATGCTACGACTTTTCGCTACAATATCATGGCTGTCTACGAACAGTGCTACGTCATTACTACGCCGTAGCGCGGGCTACGGACCGTGTTATTTTACCTGTTGGGTATAAAGAACGAAGAAACGGCAAAGAAACGAACGTTAAGGGTCATACAGTAGGTACTCCAAAAATCTTATTACTTCTAATTCTGAATATTCCTGAAATATACATTTTGCTTAGAAAAACAATGACATAGCTAAAAAAAAATTAAAATAATTTAAAATCACAGCCCAGAGACCAATAATAAATTAATGCATGATTCTATAGCTATGTTTTGATGAATTAATATTTGGTGTTCAAGATCATTTTTAGTGCCTTATCCAGATAACAAAAAATTGCATGAACTAAAATCCATTAATTGTAAGATTTGATTTCTGAGATAATCTTAAACACATAGTTACATACATACACAATCTATCCTCGCATTCCTCGATCAACGTACCTAATTCAGTTCCATTACAAGTAATTACGTCGCATTTAATATCTATTAGGACTCGTTTCGCAGCACTTCGAGCGACGGCAAATCATTAAATGAGATTACACGGTGGTAGGACATTATGCAAAAGGGTGGTTAGTAAAGGTTTGTTAGAACGAATAATAATTAATATTTACTTAATTTAAAGAATCTATAATACCAATAAATAAAATTGAAGTGTGTCAGTGATTTCAAAATAGTGAAAATTGCTATTAATACGATGCCTAATCATAAATTACCGTTTTGAGAACGTTTGTCTTTCTATCTGTTTCAATGTTTGTCCGGAACAGGCTCCGAAACGGCTTAATGGATTTCAATGAAAATTATAGGGATTAAAACAGAAATTTTAACTTAAATTTTCGTGTAACCCTTCCTTAGCAGTCGGGTAACAAGGGACATACAGTATCATCATATCATTGGAAAGACGTCCAAACTGGATATAGGCCTTCCCCAAGTGTCACTATAGTGAATGTATCGGCCTTGGCAAGCCGGCTGTGGGTCAAAAGCACAAAGCTTGTATCCTGAGATAAGGTATACAGCAAGCTACAAAAGCGCTGGCGGGGAATGGCTGGAGATTTGGAATTGTTTGAAGAATTGGATCACAAAATGTTGGAATGCTTTCCCGGGCAAAGAATTAATAATGATTAAATTAGAATAATAAGGAGCTATCTGCATATCACTCGTGTCACGAGAGAAGAAGAGTCAACAATTAAGATTGAAAACACGTTTTTCAAAGAGAATTTTTCTTTTAGATTTTTTACGACAAAATTTCAATCCTTACAATACAAATCTTTGAAATCAAGTAGGTACGTATCCTCTTAATGGCAAACTGGTTCAACCAATTTACTCTCACAAATAGGTAGTTCGAAAACTGCGAACTGCGAAAGGCTTCCTTTGTGATCGCATGTATGTCGTTATTCGCTACTCCATCGCACATACATATTTATGTGTTTTTTCGCTTGTAACCCTCGCTGAAGCTGTAAGCCTTTCGTTATCCTGTGTTTTATTCTCAAAAAGACTGTAAACAATAAATATTTATACTTTTGCACGTATATGGGTTGTGAAGCTGCTGTTTTTGACGCTAAAATGATAATGGAAAATAGTCTTGTTGTTTCTAGCTATAATTTAAATGTATAATTTATTTTCACGAATTGTTATTATGATTTTTATATTTACCCGATTGCTCCATATCGAGGGTAATGTGTTTCGAGAGTATCTATTTCTATGTATGCTTATATTTCACATTCTAAATGTAATAATGATAGCCGTGGATTTAATGGACCAAAATTTCCATTCGTTGCCAAAGGTACCTTTATAAATTTTATTTTAAAACCTCTGTTATAAAAAGGATTAAGAATCTACAATTTACGAGTCTTATAACATGTGTACCTTTTACTTACATTAGTTCATGATTTCTCCCTGTATCTATTTGCCAGCAATGTATTAAATACGCCAAGAGAAAACTTTGTACCTCTTTTTAAGCATATTGTGCGCACGGAGGAGTGTGAGATTTGGCATAGTTAAAGTTTATATTGAGAAGGAGTGCAGAAAGCTAAAATTTTAATTTATTCCAAACAAAAAACTTTAACAAACACAATTGGTCGAATTTAGATCACAGGCGGTACTAGAACAGTAGTATGTAAAATCTACCAACAAATTAGAGTGCTTTAAACCAGCACCACTCACGTATTCCGTTTGTCCAGAAATGCATATAGAAATAAATAATTACATTTAGCACGACGGGAACAATTGTGAAAGAACGCTGAGAGCTATTCTTGGCCTGCTTTCATCTTGTATGTAAAACACTTTTTGATGAGTTTCGCTTTGATTTTAGATTCTGTTTTGGTATTTTTGAAGTAGACACGTGAAGACTTGATGAGATTTGTACGAGTTAGTTAATCTTGGCTACTTAAGCGGTAGATTGATGTTATTTTAGAAGCGTGATTTTGTGATGTGGATCTTATTACTGCTACTTTTGGTCAAATTATGATTAAATCTGAAGAGCTTCCACGAGCGGTGAGTACTGGAGTACGTTGGGGAAGTCAGCATCGTTGCCAGCATTAATGGCTGGCTAATTTATTTACAACGGCAAAAGCAATTACCCCTTAGCTCATGTCGACATGAAGGGAATATTCTAAAACACATTTGCCTCAACACTCCAGACATATTTGTGAAGCAAAACAGACATAGACACTACCAATGTGTAAATCCTGGCTCATAGCCAAGACCTCGCATGTTGTCTGTTCCTCGACTAAGTATTTTCTTAGACATCCTCTACAGACAAATAGTTGGCTCTCATATCAACTTTTCCCAACTTCTAAACAGTTTAACTACATCTTACAATACTTTGAGTGTTGCCAACAGGCTCACATCAATAGCACGGTTGTCAAGTGTGAGTTGCTTAGTTTTATTAGAATCAAACTGTGAGAACTACGTTACTGACTCTGAATGTTAATGTAATAAGTAAAATTCTTAGTCGAGAGTTATGGGGAGAACATTATATTATATCCTAAACATAATTAACCTTTTCCAAGCAATCGAACTGTACACAACCACGTCAACACGTCATGTCGTCCAAGGATAGGAACTTTGAACAAAACATATCGACGAATCTTCCAGTTCATTGGTGCAAGTAAATTACCAGTTTGTACTCGTTTGGGGACGCAATCAGTTGCACTCACGCACACACTGGAGACGCGAGGACGAAAAGATTGCCGCGGAAAACTGGGATGTAGTGTGAGGTTAAAGCGGCAGCGGGAATTATAGCTTATTTATCATTTTGGGTGATAACAGTCCTACGTTGAATAATAATGAAGTGTTTTATTGCTCTGGCGATTGTTTAAGTTTTTCTTATTATATTTTGACTTGCTTTTGAGAACTTCTCAGCTAGTGTTAAGCAATGATCCTTGGTCGACGATGGTGCACGCTCACCTAGGAGTTTTCAACTATTCACTCGTGACTTGAACAGTGCCAAGTTATAGCTATTGGAAAACAGTTTAGTCAAAGTAGTAAGTCTGGGTAGGTAGCCTGAAGTTCTTGCCTGGCACTTGACAGTTATTTGATATTTCGCATTCTACCACGTTACGGGTTAATGTTAAGGGAATTTAATTTTGTCAATTTTTAGTTGAATATTAATATAACTTCTGGACTTGGTAATATTCAGATGTATCATGAATGTAAGCCGACCCCAACTTAGAATACAAAGATTTTAATGATGAAAATCTATCTATTATGGAAGCGCAAAAATCTCTTAGCACACCACACATAATCCTCAGTGATTTCAGTAACAGTAGTGTGGTATAGCTATAACTACATGTCGCACAAACCACTCGTCCTAGGGGTTATTATCCGAGGGTGTCGCGACCTAGGGGTGTCAGTCGCTGCCTACAGAGAATCAATTCACTTCTGGTATTACGGTTTCGCACCAAAGACGTGAAAATGGTTCCCTTTGGTTCAGGCAGAGTGTGCAAAGGGTTGTTTTGTTATTCGGGGGTGACGTAAGCTAGGGGTGACAAAACTGCGTCGCTAGCAACATTTAATTAATTATTCGTGTTAGGTAAAAAGGAATTTATGCTTTTAAAGTTTTAAATGTTCGTTTTAATTGTTATTAGAAAGTTCAAAGGGATACAATGGCGTATCGTAATTGTGTGTCGGTAGGATTCTTATTCTTAGGTCGATTGCTATTAAAATTGTGTTCACCCAGAACTAGTTGAGCCTATGCTTTCGAGACTTGTCCTCTTGTACGTAAGCTCTGAACTTAACTACTTATTTAATTAAACTTAGTTATATGCACACTATATGGTACACAAGGCGGACTTAATACCTATATGACGTACATCTCATTTACATTATGATAAGAGCTGTCATTGTAAAGGGTTCTATGAAATGTTCAATAAATGATTTAAATTATTTTGTACTTTCTCTATATCGGTCTCATGTTTTGTCGAATACAAAAAAGACTATTCTTTTATGTTTTCTATTCCACGTCTTGTCTGTCAATAAAATTACGTCAGAACATTTGTGTAACATCTGACGAGGGTTCCATCACTCTTTTTGTTTATTTTCCTCACATTTCGTGACGCGATGAGCTCCTAAATTCATATTAAATTGTGCGTATACAATCTTGTTAGATGCGAAACTCTTTTGCATTGAAAAAGAATTTAATACTCGGAATAATTGACTGATCAGACCCTATACAGGTACGTGACTTTTTATGCGTATAAGGAGATTTGGCGTTTAATGTGTTCATGTGAGTTTGTTTTGGGGTATTTTTTTTTTATATCAACCTAACTTTACTAACATTAGAAGTACCTAGATAAAATCTAAAATCTGTCTGTAAGCGTACAACGTTAAACATAGGCTTTCGAATGGCTTTCCGATGACCACGCTGGGCAAACTGATTGGTGGAAACAAACTTTTCTTCTTATCCTTTTGGAGTACATCTACAACCCCTTTAACGTCACCCATTATTGGGGAAGGGAGTTGTATTATTTGATAGAAACTATACGGAACCTTGAAGTAAGTGAATTTTGCAAAATATGTCATTGCATCAGCAGGGTGCCGACCCCGTAAACTCAAGAATGATGACTATTAGGACAACACGACACCCCAAGCCGATCTCCCGCGGCGTAATTACACCTGCAATGTTTTGAAGTTACAATTATTAGACGTATGACACATTGCGCCTGGTGTAACGCCGAATTTTGGTCGGTGTAATAAGTATCCACGACATGGTGTGTCGTAGCAACTGGTTACACTGAAGCGTAAATTCAGCCGCCTAATTTTGGCGACGTAATTTCGGTAGGTATTGCCATTTTCCTAAGATAAGTATAATACATCGGCGTACGTCTCAAATGTCCTTTTTTTTTTTTTTTTTTTTTTTTTTTCGAGGTGGAAATCCTCATGGATGTCCCCCGCCCTGGGGAGGGCGGAGGGGTCTGTCAGACTCTTACTGACTAAAACCACCCCGGTGTTCCTCCAATTACCTTACGCCGGGGGCGCGGGAGTCGCTTGCGCATTCGTCCGCACCCCCGGCAGGTATTGGCCCGCCAAATGAAGGCGGGCCCCGTCACCCTATGCGGCCGTCATGCACGGCCGCAATTCCTCTAGAGAGGCGCGCGCGGAACACGTCGCGCCACCGTCTCGGGCCTGTTTCCGTTCGGGCGACGGACGCCCCAAGTCCGCCGCCCGCAGGCCGCACCCTATGGTGGCCGGAGGTCGTCGGCCGCCCTACGGCGCCCGGTGCGTCTGCTGCGGATGGGGAGAGAGGACACCGCCTCCCTCTCCCTTTCCGCCGCCTCCTTGGCGTCCATCACCTCCTCGCAGAAGGAGGCGACGGCGTTCCAAGCGCTCTCGCTGCCGACCATGGCCTCAACCACGGCCGGGAGCGAGAGGCCACCCGCAGCTCCGACCGCCGCGACGAGGTCACGGCGCTGCACTGCCCAAGCTGGGCACTCCTCCAGTGTGTGCTGCGCCGTACGTCTCAAATGTCCTGTGCCATGTTTAATTAAGAGCAAATAGGCATTGATATGTTAACAGACATACATACAAACTCAAACATTGCATGTTCATACACGAATGATTGTAGTAAGTAGTGTTGTTCGCTGGCGGGTACAATCTGGGAGTGATGCCAAATTGGGAGCGCTGCCAAACAGGCATTCCTGCTCGCACACCAGTTACTAACGTTCCTAGTTCACTTCTCGACTTTTATAATGAAGTATTTAATCAAAAGCTTGGTGAATTTGTTTCAGTGCTTCTCATGACCTTGAATCATCATTTTGTAGCTAGGTATGACGTTTTATAAATAATTTTAGGAGCGTTCTGCGTTTTCTAATCCAAACAAGAAAAGTTACACCAAAGAGTGCTAAGGGTGCATAATTATAATATACATTAAGTAGCTAGAATATCTCCAAAAAAGTTAAATTATTCGTGTTAATCAGTTCACAATAAACGGTTATTTTAAAAGAAAATAATAATTTAAGAATAATGCCCATTGCAGAATATTTTTTTCTATGAAGTAAATTGCAACATTTAAAACTTTATTGTAGGTACCCTCAAAAATATATTGTGAAGACAATTTAAATATCAAATTAGACAATATAATAAAGAAAGAAGATTGACACATATGCACATGATTAATCTACAAGATTCATCATCTATTGATCGTTTTTATTAACCTACCTATTCATCGGCTCTTTCCTTTACTCGAGATTAGATAATTTTGACAAAAGCTTTAGAGAAGTGACGTCAGAATCCTACTTGTACTAAGCAATACGACGGATGGATACACGATTGAAAACGGCCATATTGTCTTAACAAAACGTACTTTTAACCTTGGGACCAACTGTTTCAGGTAAAACTTCGTTGAGAAGCCATATAACCCTTAAAAGAAAATAAGAGTAACTAGGGGTGAAACACCTTCTCACTTCACATGTTTTAACTTCCAAAGCAGCATGTTACCGTTATATTTAAATAATGACATCAGATTACCATAATCGGTTGTTATGTTGCCCGGCCCACAATGCTCGTATACTTAATACTCTTGTGTGTGTACTTTTGTTATTGGATTTTTAATGCGAATCCAATTTTATTTTGTGTATTTAATATGGCAAGGGTGCTTGAAACTGACAGCAAAGCATAAGCATAAGCATAATCGGCCTATAATGTTCCCACTGCTGGGACACAGGCCTCCTCTCTGTGAGAGGGAGTGGGCCGTAGTCCACCACGCGGGCCCAGTGCGGGTTGGTGGACGTCACATGTCTTCGAATTTTTGGTTCTAGGACATGCCGGTTTCCTCACGATGTTTTCCTTCACCGTTAAAGCAAGTGATAATTAATTTCTAATACGCACATGACTTCGAAAAGTCAGCGGTGCGTGCCTCGGGATCGAACTCGAACCATTCGCCGTGGGAGGCACATGGTTAAACCACTAGGCTATCACTGCTCAGACAGCAAAGAGTTGTTATTTAATTTAAATTGTGAATTAACGTTGGAGTTCATATTAATTAGCTTTATAGACTACATCGATTTTCTTTTCAATTGGGAAGGTGACTTTGCTGTAGTTAAGAGTTTGTTTGGTATATTGCCTATCAAGTTACTATATTAGAAAACATACCAAAAGCAATATCATTATAACATAACAACATTCCACTATGAAGTTTTCAGTTAATCAAAAACGTCGTTAGTTAACAAAGTTAATCAAAACGAAGTCAGAGTTCTCTTGACGACACTTTATTTTAACTGTTCTTCTCTCAGCGTCTTATTTAGTTTAACTTGATGAATTTTCGTTACTTTACAAGTTTATCTAGATAAATACTTATGTCATTCCTAAGAAAATCTGCTGTCACATAAATAAAATATTTCTTTTTACTCGAAAGATGCCGAGCGTAACTGAGGTACCTACTAAATATTATGTACACTCGACGCCATTTACGGTCGACCACTTTTCGCCCTTATTACTAAGAACATAAGGGTGAAAAGTGGTCGACCGTAAATGGCGTCGAGTGTACATAGCGAATAGGGCTACAGACTACAGATTAATTTGCTCCGTTATTTGGCATTTAGGTAAGCATGCGACGAGATCCGAGCTTAATTTTAACATCTTTGACAAATGCTTATTCGACCCCTAAACTACGGAACAAAAAGCTTAATATCTTAATACGTCAACACATGGCATCAATCAAAACATACCTACCACATATTTAAACTTTAAATCAAACGTCACCTTACCAACCTAAATCAAATCTAAAACTTTAAATTACGTTTAACGAACTGTAGGAAAGTTCAGTGTAACATAATTTTTCATCTGTCATAGTAAAAGTAGTCTCAGAGTTCCCCTCGAACAATGGGGATTGGGCGACCCCACCGGGGCGTCGCTTTGTTTAACACAGACCCACCAGGGCCCTCCACGCCTTTGTAAGAAAAAGCTGGCTCTCACTGCGAACTATGTAGTCTAGCTATGTCAATGATTAAATCTTTTCTGTAAAGAAAACTTACCTTTTTTGTCGAGCGTCTAATAAAACTGAAGTCGCAACCTTAGACTATAAAAAATATTTAATACTTGTAATATTTCTGCGAACATTTATCATTGCAATAAGAGTTATTTTTTTGGTTTTACTGGTTGGAACGAAATTAAATTTCATTTTGATTTATTCTAGAAAATGCGAAGGTTAAATGTTTTTGATATTGATTAAAGTGTACCTAAAAGGGTCGACGATCTGTAAGTGTAATTTTTATGAAAACGAGAATTTAATATGAAGTTGACGGGTAACTAATAGCAAATCCAAGTAGGTACTTCGAAATTAGACTAAAAGATGTATTTCAGTTTATAGTACATGATCCAATATACAGGGTGGCAGGTTAGACAGTGGAAATATTTTAAGGGGTCATTGTACTCATCATTATGAACAACTTTTACTATGGGACCAAACATGAAATCGCGATATAAAAATCAGCTGTTCCATACATTTTTGTTCACATAACTCATCAAAATGTATGGAACAGCTGATTTTTTTTTCGCGATTTCAGGGTTGGTCCCATAGTAAATGTTGTTCATAATGATGAGTACAATGACCTCTTAAAATATTTCCACTGTCTAACCTGCCACCCTGTATATTCGAACGACTAAATGAATGAACTCCTTTTCTCTATAATACTTAAGTTTCTAATGCGTTAGCCCACCTACCTAATAAACGCACGATGATATTAGACTCAACCGTGCACAAATCGACATAACCAAATTATTCTTCAACCAACAATCACCACATAATATTACCACACTACGTTCCCTCTAGTTACCAACACCCAAGCAAACACCATTATAAAGTAATCTAGTGTTTAACAGCAGTTAAACCTGTAGTTGCGTCGAACAACAACTGGCAACGTGCACAAAACACATCCACGGTTACGTTGGTAATGTTTGCAAGGGCCACGCGGGTTTCAACATTTAATCTTCGAGTCGGCACAGGGGGTTTCCAGAATGGTCGTGTGAGAATGGCAGGATACGATACGATGTGTTTTGATATTGTGTCGTTGGCTCAGGTCGAATTGTTGTTTTATTTCTTTAAAATTAAGGTGTTGCTTGTTATTTATAGCAGATAAAATGCTGTTTTTAAAATTTTTTGTAGTGTGCACAGTCGCTGACATTTTGGATTTTAACAACTCATGGAATAATTCGATTATTCTAAACAATATTTCTAAATAAAATCGGGCTAGAGAATTTACAACATCCATTGAGAAAATTCTGCGTGGATAAAAGAAAGATGAAACGCAGAATAGAAATTAATTATAGTATTTTGAAGCTGCCAGCAGCAAGAAGTGGAAATGTTTGAATTTTGAAGCATTAATGCTACTAAGCGAGGTTATAGTGAGGGCACTAAGTAATTCCATGGAGTCGCTGCAGGCGTCTAATAACCTCTCGTCAGCCGCCCTCTCAGTTAGACTGCACGTAGGGTACGAAGCGGAGCGGCGGATGAAGCGGATTGGCGGTCAATTAAAGTTAATTTCCACTAATCCATTGAGCCGTCGAAAGGACGTCGTCGTCTTTAGACAAAAGATTTTTTATTGTGTCTATCTTAACTTGTTTGATTGGTTATTATTAAAATTGGAATTAGAAGTTGGTTTGAATTGTTTTATGACCGTTCTTTCTCCAGCTATTGTTTCAGGTTCGAAACAGCCTGATAAAAGGGAAGTGGTATTTTAATTTGGTCTGTCTTAATAACTTGTCACAGTAATAATAAATCAGAATTTGTCCAATAAATACTGGTATATCCCTTTTTCGGGAGTTAAATGTCTAGAAAAAATTAAGTTTTGTTTAGTTTGAACTGAATCAAAAGTACATGGGCTTATTACTGTTGATCATCATCTACCAACTTTTCTCACCTCTGTTGACTTGCAGTATAAGCAGCTACCGCTGCATCACAGCTGCTGCCATTTTACCTCCTTAACCCAGTTACAGTTAGTATAGTATAATATAGGGACCTAAGGGCAGCCCGTAACGACTTTGACAGTCAAGGTAAATAATCCCGCTCCGCTTACCATCATGTGATGCAAGCTAAAAGTACGTACACCTGTCCGTGAGCTCCGAAATCCTTTGAGCATCGGCAAATAAATCAACTTTTAGTTTGAATTGAAACATTTATTTTAGAAATGGCAGGTTTAAGGCAAAGTTTGGAGGGACGGTGACGTGCAGCAAAATGATGAAACCTTTTTAACCAATTCTAAAGTTTTGAGGTTTGCGTTATTCGGCAGGATTATAAATGGAACGGATGTCGATGGAATGGAGTTTTGATATTGTACTGAGTAAACTGGTTTTAATTATCTATCGTATCAGGTTTGGGTTGATGGCTTTAGGCGTTTTTAGTTTGCTCTTGCGATCTTTACTATAAGTACCTTTTTCTTTGAATTATAGGTCTTTTACATACCGATATATTTATGGACACGCTTTTTTCCCAATATAGAATTTTAAGTAGTATCAATATGCATAACTAGCTTTTGCCCGCGGCTTCGCCCGCGTTTTTGGGATAAAAAGTAGCCTATGTGTTGTTTTGATGTAGCTATACCTATTACTGTAAAGTTTTATCAAAATCCGTTCAGTAGTTTTTGCGTGAAAGAGTAACAAACATCCATCCATCATAGTAAGATGATGCGTACCTACAACAGAATGTTGTCCGGAACCCCGTGATCCCGGCTTGTCTGTCCACGTATTCACATCGAGTAGCTGAACCGCCGACTAATCATCTTCAAGTGGACGGCGCCATGAATGCACGGGGATCAATCGCCTAGGGATTGCCAGACCGGGATCGATACGGGAACTTTTAAGAAGAAAATATCAATTTTGTTTTTAAATTGCATTTTCAAGTTTCAACTTTGAAGATTGTTATAAGATTATTTTCTTTTTTGGGCCAATGATCAGGGACCCGATATCAAATAATACAACATGATAGGATAGATAGAGTATTTCAAATGTAATATTATTTTGTTAAACGGGATAGTGGCATTATTAGCTAAAGTAAGTTCAATGTTTAATTATAAATTAGCTTATTGAAATTACTTAAGTAATTTTAGTCTAAAACTTAGCTTTATCCTTTAGTCAGCTTTATTCCATTACGCTGTTAATTCTGTTTACAAATACTTGACCGTACTAATAGGAAACCGGAGAGTTCCCATTCGATTGGTCGGCACTCTGCAATCGGCAGCCAATCAGTGCGCGCCACGTCACCACTCGAGCGGCTATCGACAGTTGGTCGAGTAAACAATAATGTTTGATTAATCGCGGATTATTCCTACAAGAGTGATGAATGGGCTTTTCTCTTTGTCACGTTTGAAGTTTTATTGGTTTTTCCTGTTAGTTTTTCATTTCCTGACAAGTAGTACCTGCCTATATTATTCCCAATCTACTAATTGTACAGCGCGGTACCCGGAAATAAATATTAGGCGTTGAGTTTTAGAAAGAGATAATCGGCTAGCTTAAGCTTCGTAGAGCATCGTCTTTGTCACTCTTATACAGGCTGGCAGGTTGAACAGTCGCGAAAAAAAAATCAGCTGTTCCATACATTTTGTTGAGTTTGGTGAACATAAATGTATGGAACAGCTGTTTTTTTTTCGAGATATCAGGGTTGGTCCCATAGCAAAAGTTGTTCATAATGATGGGTACAATAACCCCTTAAAATATTTCCACTGTCTAACCTGCCACCTGTATTAGTGACGTCAAAAATGGTAATTCTCTTATCCGTTTGACGTTGCCATTTAGTACATGAGAACACCATTTGTGACATGGCATTGAGATTATATGGAAACCAAATCGGAATTATATCGATACCTTTGGGTTCAAAGGGCGTAAAGACCATTTTGACCAAAATGAGATTTGAGCCATATAATCGATACCTTTAAGCCCAAATTTTTATTTTTGCCAAAATGGTCTTTACGCCCTTTGAACCCAATGGTATCGATATTTTGAACATTCTTATTTACGAGAATTGGCCTTCAACTCTTGAGAATGGACACTAGCCTATCCAGAGACGGCCTTTGATATAAAAATATAACTAGCAGATAATCTTCTACATAGTGTATATCCAGTACTAGGTCCGATCGATCCGATTACGACCTATTTACTATGCATGGTGTTGCGTATCCTCGCCGGTCAGAGTTCTAAGCCTGTTGACTCTGTATCGGCTGAGCCGGTCAATGCTTTTTGGGCGTTAACTAGATGTTGCAAAATCTGATAGGATAACAAGAGCTGAATCAGTATCGTCTTATTCACACTTAAGCACAAAGTAGACTGAGACAAAGCTTATAATGAAAATGAAAACTCCATTTTAATTTAAGGAAATAATATCCGTAATAATTATGTCCCTACTAGCTTCCGCCCGCGGCTTCACCCGCGTTTTTGGGATAAAAAGTAGCCTATGTGTTATTCTGATGTATAAGCTACATTACTGCAAAGTATCATCAAAATCCGTTCAATAGTTTTTGCGTGAAAGAGCAACAAACATCCATACATCTTTACATCCATACATCTTTACATCCATACATCTTTACATCCTCACAAACTTTCACGTTTAAAATATTAGTAGGATTTTAAAGAAAATTCTTTAAGGCTTCTAAAACTATAAGTCCGCAATTTTGGTCCTAAGACGCCAAAAGGATCAAATAATATCAGACATTGGTGCTGTTTGATATATATTCACGTTGCGCTCTTCGCAACTGTGTCCCGCAGTCCCGTGGTCCCGCAATAAATACAAATTAACAGCTCATCCCTAGCCCCGCGTTCATAAGTCGGATTGCTTGCGATGGCCGCTCCTCCGGGATACGTAAACTTGGTCCTCCTTCACCTATTTTGGGTACGTAACTTTTATAAAAAATTTCAAGTGATTTACATTGCGTTTGGAAGCATTGGGATTTTCTGAGATTGGAACTGTTTATTAAGTTTATGCATCGTGCTAAGCTTATGCTTTTGTACTTGTTGCCATTATGTATTAAAATTTTAGCTGAACAAGAGAGAAGATAATTCAGGTATGTGGTAAATGATTTGAAACTCACCGCACGGCGGCCGCTACCGAACCGATTTACATAAAATTTGGCATACGAATAGCTTGGTAACTAGAAAATAAAGAAAGGGTAGGCTAAAACTCTAACTACAGGCGGAGCCGTGAGACACAGGTAGATGTAGCACAAACTACAACTAATGATAAATGGTCATTCGATGAATTCCGTTTCCAAATCCCTCAAATATGGATAGCTGTGTACATAATAAAAATTATTCTCCCGTATTGGTAAGCATGAATAACCAAATCTCCAATCGCATACGTACACGTCTCGGTCTAGTGTAAAGTATTCACGATACGAGAAAAGTAGCTCATTGCATACGTTTTCTCACGTATCCGGTGGCAATGAAAGTGTCCAGCGCGAAATATATGGTTCCCACCGCCAGCGCCGGTGAAATATAGACGGCGTTACTACGGCTTTACTATGCCACCGATAGCTATCCTTGATAGACGAATACACTACATTTAACACCCGAAGCACTTCCATACTTGCCTAAAGAATAACTTAAACAGTCGTACTTACGCAAATACGTATTTTTTTTTAGAAAACTCAATGTATTTGATTATTCAAATAATTTGAATTTTCTCGGAAGATGAAATTGGAAGGACTGGGGTGTCGCCAAGAGAGCATCGAAATATTTCCTGACTTGTTTTTATTTGGTTCAAATTATATTGTGGCGCACAAACTGCCGAGTTTCGGGGCAAGATATTCAGTTAATCTCTTAACTTTTCCTTCCTCAAGAATGCTAAATAAACAATAGGTTCTGATACGATCTGTTGGCTTCTGTGTCCTTTTTGTACAGATTGTTGTCCCTTCCCATAGAAAGTGTTGCTTATCTCCGAAGGATATGTGTTCCAGTTTATACGGTTGCTCTTGTATGGCGTAATCCTAGTCTGGCATTTTATTTCCGATAAAAGCTTTTTCTTCGCATTCTTTGCCTCCTGTATCTACAACAACGAAATGGTTCTTGTTTCTTACTAAAAATATTCAACATTTCGTGAATTCTATAAACATATAAAACGCGATATTATATTTGTATCCTCATGTAGGTAATGGTAAAACCTTGTTCCTATAATTTTTCTTATCTAATCAAATTAGAACAAAAATTTAGAATTCCACACTTCACGTGTCAAGTTTCCAAAAGCGGGATATGTCAACCAGTTAGCAGTACTAATTGCAAGCCATTCACAATTTACTGCTGCAACCGCAGCTCAGCGCTGATTGGCTATAAATTTGAACGGCACTCGCTGATTGGTGGTCTTTCGTTCTTTTGTCATTTCGTTGGCGCTGGATCAACGCGGTTTTCACTGTCGCGTTCAATGCCTACACAGTTTCCTCTAGTAGTATACACAGTAATGTATACAATAACGTGCCGTTCTAATGTCAGATCAATTTTGCCGTCGAGGGTATTTCATGAGTAGCTTCGAAAGCGACGGCTCACGTAGACCTTACTCCAGTAATAATGCTCCAAGAGCGTTAAACGTCACATTCGACATTATCAGTCGCTTCGTTGTCATAGAATATAACATTTTCAGTTCGATTTCCGTTATTGATGCGCCATTGCATTACATATTCAATTCTCGTCTGAAATAAAAGGAATTTTCATTGCTTCTTCGATTGTTTTGTTAGTACTTATTTATGTTTTTCTCCAGCACCATGGGGATTTATTTCCTCGTACATTTTTACGAGCTGCAGAAGAAGATTTGCAGCTAGAATTTTATCCATTTTATTGCTTTAATTCCCTGATGCTTCACTTAATTCAGGGGAATTACGTTTTAATTCAATGTTAATAAAAGATGGCTGTCATTTGCTGGTTGGGCCCGTCCATTGTGTAAAGTTTCGCCGTCGTCTGTTACAATGCTGGCACGTGATTGAGTTCCACAAATACTTTCGTGTTTGTAATATTGGGATAAAAGTTTGTTTGTTATCTTTCGTCATGAATACTGAACAGTGAACATTGTATTCGTTATTGGAAGGTACTCGTATCACAAAAGAAGTAATGTCTTTACGGTATTTAGGTGCATCTATTTGTTAAGGTGTATACTTATTGGAAAAGCCTTAAGTATTATTTGCATAATGCATGCATAATCGGCCTATAATGTTCCCACTGCTGGGACACAGGCCTCCTCTGTGAGAGGGAGAGGGCCGCAGTCCACCACGCGGGCCCAGTGCGGGTTGGTGGACGTCACATGTCTTTGAATTTTTGGTTCTAGGACATGCCGGTTTCCTTACGATGTTTTCCTTCACCGTTAAAGCAAGTGACAATTAATTTCTAATACGCACATGACTTCGAAAAGTCAGCGGTGCGTGCTTCGGGATCGAACTCTGATCATTCGCCGTGGGAGGCACATGGTTAAATCACTGCTACGCTGTAGTAAGTATTATTTATTTTTTAATATTCACATTATCTCGCAATGGTTAAACGTTAGTATTTATTTACGAAGCTAGTGGTCAGTGATTTTTCTCTTGTTTAAATCGTAAAGTTTGCTCGTCAATCGTTAAGAATTTATCAAATCTTTTTCGCCTGAAAGGTCTACATTTGTGACCACCTGTTCAAGCGACTTAAAATGAGCGAACTTGTGAATTTCGATTCGTAACCTCAATTCTATTCTCAGGTAACCGTTTTCATTCCACCCTACCAACCTGCCCCAGATGTTCAGATCATATTTCAAATACGGCAAACAAATAATTTTGCAAATCACCGCCCAATATTCGAGATTGCTCTGTAACGTAGAGTCAAGCAATTGACTATAAAATAATATCCCTACGATGACTGGACGTTTGCTATCCAATATGGCCTGAAATTTACTCGGACCCCTCTTATTTGGGTCACGTAGAACATCACAGATCACCAAAACGTCATAACTTGTGATATTATTAGACGATTTTCAACCCTGTGTTAACGGAATTAAGGAATTGTTTTCTTTGACTGATCTATTACAAGTGAGTCAAAGTGTCTACATAGATGTTAGATAGTAAACATAGGGTCCCTGTACCTAACCATTACTTAATAAATAACATGACGTACTTGCGTTCGCTTTGTTTGATTTTCGTTGGCACAATTCTGTAACTGAATGTGAAGGTATTGGTTCTGTGAACAGAAATTTCATTAAATGAACGTTGTTTCGGTTTTATTCATGCGTAAAGATAGAATTTTACATGTCAGTAAGTTTGTAGTTGGAATACTATTGTTTGCTGTGGACCAGGTACAGTGTCTACGTGTTGCGTTGTGTTGGGTGCTAAATATTACTCGGGATATTTAGAAGCGACAGTCGATTCATGCGTGAATAAATCCGATACATTTTACAGTACGCGTGAAAACTTTAAAATGATCCCCTTACAAATAAACACAAAATAAAGTTATGCAATGAATAACGTCGGTATAACCATACATTGTTTTATAATTATGCTTGTCATCATTACTTTATTCCGTGTATTTGTAGAGGGCTAAGTAGATAAACTTCAAGCAAGGAATAGGATACCAAATAAGAGGGTAAATGATGACTAGTTTCATGCACCCAAATAAGTAATAAAAGTTGTGTGTGCGCTTTAGCAACGCAAATAATAACTTATATATCAAAATGAGTCTCCCAAACGAAAACATCGCAATTACAAACATAAGATACGTTAACATCAGCTCATAACAAGTTACCATAATGTGAATTTTAAGTTATAATACATTTTCATAAACCCACATCACACCCTTTTCCATAAAATCAAGTAGAAAACTCACACGTATAATTTACAATTAACATAATTACATTTCAAGTTAACAAAAGCATCCATCATAGTTTTTAACTGAATTACACGAATGCTTACAATATCCTGAAAGCCAGCGACATTTCTTGGCGAAGCATTAATTAAGCTAAAAGTGGCTGTAATCTATTTTTGTGGTACGTAGCCTAGTTCCACGTGCCATATAACAATAACTTGCTTGTTTGTATGCAAATTATATTCGTGGGGCGATGGCCTATTGTTTATGGGCAACAAAATGGCTGCAGCTATTTTAAAAGTCCGTGTTGAGATCGCTGCTAATGATAATATTGCAGCTTACTCTCTTTTCCAGTAGATGGTATGTGTTTGAGGAGTTAATTTGTAAGTATAGAGACTCTACCTATATAGGCCTATTTAGAGTTCTGTACCTCAAAGGAAAAGACAGAACCCATATAAGATCATTTTGTCGTCCATCTATTCGTCTGCCACATAAAGTAAATTTACTTCGTGGTATAGACCCTTTTTCTCAGGAACTCATGGAAGTATCAACTTGAAATTAATATCAAATGCGTAGGTCTAAGGTCCCTTGGAGCTGTAAAAAAATCAAGCTTCGTCAACACATATATTTTGACACGCGCAAACAAATCAAAACCTCGTACTTCTCGTTGACTTACGATCATAAAAGGCAAGATCTCACAACACAAGTAAAGGAAAAATCCGAAAATCTTTAATTTGTAGATATATCACACAAAAATTTTTTTCTACATACAAAATTAAGTTTGTATGGAACCCTGAGGGTACAATTTCTGGGTGGGTTTTAGTCAGTAAGAGTCTGACACTCCCTTCCGCTCCGCCCAGAGCGGGAGGGGTCATTTGATGATTTCCCATCCTCAAAAAAAAAAGGGTACAAGTTCTGTTTGCACTTGTCCAGTTTTTTGAATGTTTGTTACGGTCTTTGGTATTGCAATATGCCTTTAAATATAAGCAGCTCTATTGCATGTCAATGAATGTCCGCATAGATGTGCTTTTTCTTTCCCTCTCTAGCAGTTTCTTCGTCATTTTCCAAGACAGCTTTATAAAATTATAATAATATTTAACATTATGAAAGCCAGTGTCTCTAGCTTCTATCTTTATTTGCATTGTCTCCGACACCGCCTCTCAAAATATCACAAAAACACTTCACATGAGCTTTTAACCAACCTTTAAGCCTGAACTGGTGTTACGAAAGTAAGCTTCTTTCGGGTAGGATTCGAGTTCATTGGATGCGGTAAAGCCGCCTGAATAGGACAATCGGTAATGTCACGGAATAAAATCATAGGCACTTTAAATCGGTTTTATCCTGAAGTTAATCTAATCTAAGATCCTTATTATGAAAATGTCGACAAATTTGAATTGAAATGTTTACCAAGTTATTTTATGTGATTAAACTGGTTGTTGCCCGGGACTTCGTCTGCGTGAAAATAGATGAAATGTGCTTCTCCACGTCCTAGGCTACCTCTTTGTAAAATTTCATCCAAATCTATCCAGTCGTTTCAGCGTGAAGAAGTCAAAATACACACACACAATCCTTCACATTTATATTATTAAGTAGTGTGATATACAGGGTGGAATTTTGTAATGCCACCTGAAGGGAAAGTACTCTTAAAACTGTAGATAGAACATTTTACGCAAAGAAAACATTCCCTTATTTTTAAAATTAAGTAATACTGCATTCAAAGATTTTTAAAAAGTTGCCTGCTTCATCTGGGAATCGAACCGACCAAATGTGAAAATATGAACATCCTGTATTTTTATGATGCCGATTGAAAGGGTTAATTGTAAGCATTAATTCCTTTTAAGTAACATGGTATCCTAAATTAAAGGAGCACTGTAATATTTATTTTTTTCAAAATCGCCTACTGACCGCCTAATGTCAACTAATTTGTCTTGTTCCCTCCTATAGTTGTTTGTCAACAATGAACCTAGCATCAGGTGGGTCATTTATCTTAATTAACTAATGCCTAATAATAACCATTGGTGCGTATTTGAGTCATTTGATAACATTAATCACGTCAGTTAGTCAATGTTTGAAAGGTCATATCTATAAATAGTCTTCAATGGATTTGCATGCCGATTGCACCACCATTTAGAGAGTTTATTCCGGAATGTGTATAAGACATGTGTGTGTATAAGACATTATGTAACTTAGATATACTCATAGCACGGAAATCTCGATGTTTTGACATGTCGCCACATCAGTAGATTGCACCCATGCGAAGCAGGGGCGGTTCGCTAGTTTTTAATAAAGATTTAATTACTTTGTAAAATTATTTTTTCCTCATGATCCTGATTTTTATATAGCATGGGTACAACTTTAAAGCGAGATTAATACTCTCACGTGTTTCGGAGAAAAAGGGTCGACAGACAGGCAGACAGACAGATAGACGGACAAGAAAGTGATCTTATAAGGGTTCCTTTTATTGAGGTACGGAACCTTAAAAAATATAATAGTGTTTTACTATAATTACGTAGATATCATCAACCCATATCAACTGCTGAACAAAGGCATACTATAACCTACCTACTAATATGTCCACGAATTATTGTGTATTTACTACGCCCCACATCACGTCATATCCAGCCGTCAGAGCCACTAATACGCCAATCAAATACTGTTAAACGGTAACGGTATTAAACCAATTTATCGGACTGCTATCATTAGCCAGGCAACACGGCGCGAGGCTCTTCAAAAACGCTGCCATGTTGAATTCGATTTCTCGTTACTTGAATTTGTAACTTTGGGTATATCAAGCCAAACTGAAAGTAATGGATTGGTTATATTAGTCGAACAGATGGCCTTTGGGACAGACGTGTTCTTTAGTGGAGACTGCGAGTCGGCAAACGCATGCAGGATTGTCCTCAGGCTAGGTGGAGTTACGATCTTCGCAGGGTGGCTCGTAATGGATGTAAACGTGAATGTAAACGATGTGACAAGCAGTTGAAGAGGTCTAGTTTAGAAGGAAGGAAGGAAGGACCAATTTTTAGGGTCCGTATAACTAGGAACCTTTTTAGTTTCATCACTTTTAATTAAAATTGGTTTGAACAAAGTAGGTAGGCACATTATTTTGGTTTTGACTTGATTTAGCAGCCGCAAAAATAACTTATATTGCGTTTGGTAAAACTATAAGTACTCCTTGCTTGCGCAACTCTAAAATTTCCGTGGTCCGTGGTATTTGTGAATATTTTGAAACCTGTACACTCAAACACTATCTACGTGCATTTTGCACTCCCTCATAAACTTTTTACCGTTGCACCGTAGTTGCACCATGCATCAGGTTTTTTCGACCCGATAGCGCTGTGAACATGATATCCAATATGACGTGATTGGGACCAGGGATTTGGTACCATACTAGAGTTTCCCGCGAGATCGCCCGCGTTGCAATCAAATCAAATAAATTTGATGACAGATATCCCTCGGGACGGGATTCGATGCTCGGATAAAATACCTTTATATTTTATCCATCCAGTTTTAGTTTCCATCGAATTTTTAACAAAAATGTGTTGCCGAACAACACCTGTGTTATTTATAGTAACTACATTAAAAAAAACCGGCCAAGTGCGAGTCGTACTCGCGCACCGAGGGTTCCGTATCAGTTTTGGACGTATAAAGTGAAAGAAACCGGACCGCATAACAAAGTTTGTTTGTGAAGGAATTTTGATGATTTTGATAAAACTACTCACTAGATCTCGTTCAAACCAATTTTCGGTGGAAGTTTACATGGTAATGTACATCATAATTATGTCAGTATAGGTCTTATAGTTTCGGAAAAAAATGGCTGTGACATACGGACGGCCAGACAGACAGACATGACGAATCTATAAGGGTTCCTAGTTTTACTACGGAACCCTAAAAACTTAAAAAAAGCAAAAACTGCCTCCAAAAATATGGTACAATAGTGTTGAGTGAAACAGTTTCCGAAGTCGATGCCTTTGATTTTTCATTTGGTTTGATTCGGTACAGATTTCGGAAACTGTTTCAGTTTTAGAGCTGCCCTATGTCACTTCCACAATGAAAACGAATCTAACGACACCTCATATTGTGCTGAAATCCATCAAGCTGTTTAGGCTAGACATACATACCTACATACTCTCGAAAAACATTACCCTCGTTCTGGGGCAGTTGGGTAAAAATACATCCTTACATTTGTTTTCGTAAATCGAAATGAACTCTAATTCCATGCATCCGTAGTGTGACACTGTTACGTAATTTGTAGATGTGTGCGTGCGGCCGCTTGTTTGCCGGACAGAGTCAACTCATTTGTGGCGACTGTTGTTGCCTTTTTCCCGCGCTCAACTTTATTGCTTCATCTCCCATGATTTGTGTGCTCTGAGGGATCTATTTTGGAATATGGGACAACTTGCCTACAGATAATCTTTATCTTTTGGGTGTTTTGTGAGAAGTAGGGATGCATCCGACACCGATAATACCGATATATCGACGATATTTATATTTTTCCAATATACATATATATGTATCGGCGATATTTCTTTGCCGAGACACCGATACATTTTAAGCGATTTCAAATAGGATATTTCGCAACTGAAGCAAACGGACTCGGGAAATCGCCTTACCCCGCATAACTTAAGAATGATTTGGTACCTAAATAAAATCTCGTTAATTTTGATATGGTTAATTTTGATAATTTTAAAGGCGGATACAAACATTGCGAGGCATGCGCAGCGCACGACGCTCATCGCATGCTTCGCAATGTGTGGACGTTCATATTCGTGGTGAGGCAGGAAGCGTGCAATGTCTGTATTCATCTTAAGTCCTTTTAACACGATCGGTATCGGTATCGCCGATACATATTCATAAATATCATTATCGGTATTGTAACAAGCAAAATGCGTATCAATGCATCCCTAGTTAATAGTAAAGAATTCCACACCTCTGCTTAACATGCTGGCATCCTTACAATAAACTTTCCTGAAATGTTACTATAATCTCTTGCTTAGCTAACTTTGGCTATTTGCGTAAAATAAAGCGTATAAGGTGATTAAAGCATTTAACAAGCTTTAGACGGCATTTACTGGTTATTTATTATATAGCATAATCGGCCTATAATGTTCCCACTGCTGGGACACAGGCCTCCTCTCTATGACAGGGAGTGGGCCGTAGTCCACCACGCGGGCCCAGTGCGGGTTGGTGGACGTCACATGTCTTCGAATTTTTGGTTCTAGGACATGCCGGTTTCCTCACGATGTCTTCCTTCGCCGTTAAAGCAAGTGATAATTAATTTATAATACGCACATGACTTCGAAAAGTCAGCGGTGCGTGATTGAACTCGGACCATTCGCCGTGGGAGGCACATGGTTAAACCACTAGGCTATCACTGCATTTATTGTATGATAAAGTTTATCTCATTACCCGACTGCCACAGAAGGAGGTGATGTTTGTATGTCTGTATGTTTATTTCTTTGGCGCGCCCTGTTGAAAGGGCTTGATAGATTTGAACATATGAGGTGACGATAGATTTGTCTTAATTAGGGGACTGCAAAAAAGGTTTGCAATTGCAGAAAAGGTCATTAAGTTTTAAAGGAGACTTTAACGATAGACATTGTATGGTTGATGCCTTCTTTAAAATTTAATTATCTTTCTGCAACCGACCGTGAGAGGTATAATATTTAAATAGCCAGCAGGCAGCTTTTCGCATTTAAAAAAAAAAAAAAATTTTTCGTTTAATGAATATTGTGTCCTTCTTCTCATAAATGACATAGGCTGTATTATTATAATGAAATAGCTCAAGCCAAAGCGAAAACTTAGCGAGCAAGGTTAAAGACTGTCATGGGTGCACCAGACGTAGATTCCTTTCAAAACTCACACTGATAAACGAACAAAACAGACATACCTACATTTATTTTCAATTCCAACTTTCAGTAAAAAAACAAAAACAGCCATATACCACGGAATCCAATTACGAAGCCCAACGCGTGTAAAATGTACTCCAATGACAAAAGACAGTCGAACAGTTCAAAAGTGCACTCCGAACTAACGGATCGAATCTCCGACCCCCGAGAACATACGAGCAAGTTGCAAACTTTAAGCGAAATATCACTTTATTTTAAGTGACGTAAGGTCGGTAATGGTATGTCGGTTCGCGATGACATAGCAATGCATAACAGGATATTAACTGTCAGGCAGCTCGCGTCATATCCGGCGCTGTGACTACTTCCGCTTCCGCTACAGCGAGCATTGGCCCGGAAGCGCGGATGTGCCGATGATTTATGGGGTTTTAAGCAGTCGCATTGTTGTCTATGGTTAGCGTCCTTTAGCGTTTGGTGTCAATGGCTGGGGGTTTCACCTGACAATCTTGTTATCTTTTGTATTGTGTTAGCATTTTAAGAAAAGGGTTTTGACAAGCAAAATGATTTGTTACATAGGTATTTTGATCTGAGGTGGAGTGGGCTTAGGCTTGGCTATCGTTTATTAGATGTCAATCAAAAATGTAATGGTTTTTAAACTTCTGGGGTAAAGAGTACGCTATAATCTTTCTCCGGGCACTAAGATAAATAGATAACACTTAATTAAATATATCGGGCCGTACCACAAAAAACCGGCCAAGTGCGAGTCGTACTCGCGCACCGAGGGTTCCGTATCATTTTTGGACGTATAAACTGTATAAAGTGAAAAAAACCGGACCGCATAACTATGTTTGTGAAGGAATTTTGATGATTTTGAAAAAACTGTGCTAGTTGGGAACATCGTTTTATTTTTAGTGCAATGTTTGGGTCAATTCCTATCAACTCTAATTATTTCAGATTTTTTGCTCCGCAAACTGGTAATTTGTCATGTAGATGGTAATTTTTCATCAAATGTCGAAAACTGTGAAACGTAAAATCAAATTAAATATATTTTGAAATGTGCAGATCAAGCCCTTTCATATGATATGTCACTTGACCTAGTAACCCCACTTTAAAATTTCGGACCCCCACTCTGGCCCCTTTTGGGAGTTCCGCAGGGATCAATATTGGGTCCGTTTCTCTTTTTAGTGTATATAAATGACTTACCCCATTTATTAGATAATCAACCAGAAATGGTGTTATTTGCTGATGACACTTCATTAATTTTTAAGATAGATAGACGTGCTCAAAACCTTGACGACGTAAATAACGCTATTATAAAGGTTCACAATTGGTTTACTGTAAATAATTTAGTATTAAATGGGAAGAAAACGAAGTGTATAAGATTTGCTTTGCCTAATGTTAAAAGTAATCAATGTGATGTTGTACTGAATAAGGAGAAACTAGACTTCGTCGATGAAACAGTTTTCCTGGGAATCACGCTTGACTCAAAGCTACAATGGGGTCCTCATATAACATCTCTGGCAGGACGGCTAAGTTCAGCAGCATATGCTGTTAGAAAAATCCGGCAATTAACAGACGTAGATACCGCGAGACTGGTCTATTTTAGTTATTTTCATAGTATAATGTCTTACGGTATTTTACTGTGGGGACGGGCCGCAGATATAGATTCTATATTTATTCTGCAAAAGAGAGCCATCAGAGCCATTTATAATCTCCGTAGCCGTGAATCTCTAAGGGAATTGTTTAAAGAAATTAACATAATGACGGTACCTTGTCAGTACATTTATGAAAATATTATGTACGTTAGGAAAAATCAACATCTTTTTACTAAGAGATGTGATAGGCATAATTATAACACTAGAGATAGGAACAAATTGGTTCAAACACGGTTCAGATTGGCAAAGGTACACACTTCCTTTATGGGGTACTGTACAAAATGCTACAATAAAATACCTCTAGATATTCTTCAACTAAATGAGAAGAAATTTAAAACCTGTATAAAACGCACACTATGTAAGCAAGCATATTACAAATTAGAAGACTATATAAACGACAAAAATGCTTGGAAAAATGCTGGTCCTGCTCCACAACCACTAAGCTCATAAATTACGAACTGATAGTTATTTATTATAGCTTTGTTTATCAGTTCCCGTTGACGATCAAATATAATTTTGTGATGTTATTAATTTCATAGCCATTTGCATTTTTATGAATTCAGTATTCTAATCCTTGGTTTATATAACTTCATAGCATTATTTCAATATTGTACATGTGAGCACAGTGTAGCCATTTAGGTACTACTTAAGATTTTAATCGTTTGCTGCCTGGCAGTTGAGAGTATGTCATGCTCACTAAAAATGTCTTGCTGATGGTGGCGCATGCGTTGGGTCATTCGGTTCCCTTCAAAATGGTTGAGCTAAATGGCGCTGATTCATGCGTCATGTTCGTGAACGGGCGCCGTCTGTTGGGACTGGTCATCTCTGGACTGCTATGGCTAATATTTGGAGCTGTTTTTACTATTATTCTAGACTCATACATTGTTCTCTCATATTTGTGTTATTTCCGACAAAAACAATGTAACCATGATTATTTGTAATGATTTGATTTAAAAGAGTAACCATGGAGTTTCTTGCCCGTTCTTCTCCATAGGAATCTACGCTTTGGAACGGGCATCTAGCTTCATCATTATTACTAACTGACAGACTCCTTGACAATTCAAAAGTACCTGTAATTGGTCTAATTGAAATAAATGCTTTGACTTTGACTTTGACTTTTTGCAATGAAAATAAAAATACTTTTTGACTTTTTTCATTTGCAATAAAGTTGGACCAGCATTCTTTTAAAACTGATCCAAATTTCAAGTCGATAGCATTAGTAGTTGCTGAAATAACCAGGTGTGACAGACAGACAGACGAAGTCGTACCATAAGGGTTCCTTTTTTACCATTTTGGTACGGAACCCTAAAAAGATAAACACGTGTTCAACACGAATGCTACCAAAAATAATAGGCACTTGTTTTAGCACTAACTTGTCTAAAACAAGTGAGTATTATTTTTGGTACCTAGCATTCGCGTTCAACGCGTGTTGATCTTTTTTGTGGTACCTAAGGCCTTTAGATGGTGAAAACCACATTAAAATCCATTGTGTAGTTTAGAAGAACCAAGCGGACAAACAGACAGACATGAAAAGCGACTTTGTTTAAGACTATTTACTACTAGCTTCCGCCCGCGGTAGTCTATGTGTTATTCTGATGTATAAGCATTGACCTATATGTCTAGACAAGCAGTTCCGAACATTAAACATGTCACACTCAAGTGTCGTGCGGGCACAACACAAACCTTACATTCACTTTTAGACGTTTGATGCGGTGAGCAACAGACAAAGTACCCGCGTGTGGGACATGATTTTTGTTGGGAACTGCTTGTCTAAGGACATATAGGTCAATGTGTATAAGCTATATTACTGTACAGTTTCATCAAAATCCGTACAACCATTTCAGCGTGAGGGAGTAACAAACATACACACACACCCACCCAAACTTTCAGGATGTGTGTGTTTCAGGAAGTGTGATGGAAAAGTTCTAGCAGGGTTAAAATAATTATGTGATTTTACTAAAAGACACTTAACAAAATACTTGACATTCTTAAAAGAACGGAGAACTTCAAAGAATCTTGACAGCATGCTTCATGAAACAAACTAATTGGTTCAAGTTTGTTACTGTATCCAGCAGACGATGAAGGAATTCATTAGATATTGAAATATTAAAACTACGGTAGCAAATACTTGTACAAGAAATTTTATGATTATAGTCTTTTGCCTACATTTTTTATGGATATTGATACCTATATTGGGATTTTTTGACCTCGGAACGTAAATCCAAACTGCTCGATGTCATGTTTTCAAATGTTATAAAATGTTTGTTAACATTTTCCATCAGTGTAGGAGCACTCTAAAACATCTAACAATTCCTAACAGAATGTACCAAACAATTCCGAACATTTTTTTTTTCGCATTAGTAAATGTATCAGTGTTAGAAAATGTTTGTAAACATTTTCTAACAGCAGTCTGGCAGCACCATTAGGAGCCGAGCAACGGGTGTGATATCACGAGGAACAGCTAGTTCTTTATAAACGACATAGGAAGTTATTTATCTTAATTTGATGCAATAATCCCGAGTTCCAACACCGGCGTTTCACTTAAAATCCGTCCAACACCACTAAACACGTTTTCAAGATTCGAGTCTTGTTAGATACAAGCATATTTTGCTCCTGCACCCCAAGGAGATATGTTTGTCGCACTTTCTAAGAAAACACGTGAAAATTTTAGCTTGCAGATGTTCCAACCTGCTGAATATTTCCTTTGTTGCATTTCATTGTGATTTAGAATACGCTGTTGTTAAATTTTCTTTATTTAACTTGTATAGAGTTATCTCGGTGGATTCGGTAAGAAACAGGTGCTGTTCAAAATCAGTTTCGGTATTTTTCGATGTATATGGCAAGCAGTTTTATAGAAGTCTAAGGACTGACGCTTACCTACTAGAGTAAAATGGAAAATCTAAAGCAAGTGTGCCCAAGAATTCGCTAATATTATATTGGTGTAACAAATAAAACAGATGGACACCTACAGTGTAAAGTGAATTTTCAATTAAATTTACTAGTACACCAATTTTATGGGATCATAAATATACGATTTTGGTTTTCAGGATGCTGGAAAGATACACTTGCGGACGTCAAAAATTAGAAGCTCCACTTAAATACGAATTTGATTAGATAACGCAGTACATTACTCAGGGTATCAGCTCCATCTGATAAATAGCAAAGATTCAGAACGAAAAAAAATATAGTTAAAAACTGAAACCCGACTCCGAAACAAATCGAACTGAAAAGCATGAAACAAGAAAACATTCCTGTCTGACAGCCTGAAATGGGTATAGCCGTGGTCGCATGCCACCGCATTACCTACTGACTTCAACAGGGCATGCGACCACGGCTATACCCATTTCAGGCTGTCAGACAGGAATGCTTTCTTGTTTCATGCTTTTCAGTTCGATTTGTTTCGGAGTCGGGTTTCAGTTTTTAACTATATTTTTTTTTCGTTCTGAATCTTTGCTATTTATCATGTTACCCGGATCATAATAACGAATCGATTGACACCTCATTCATCAAAATCGGATAAGTAGTTTAGGCGCTACGGTGGAACACACTTAAATACAAACATACATACATACTACATACATAATAGACTGCTAAAATCATTACCCTTCCTTTCGGCTTTGCCGAGTCGGGTAAAAATAGATAAAGAAGAATTTCAATATGTGTAGGCACAATTAAGTAGGTAATACGCGCACAGGATCGAGGAATCGTGATCAGGGTTAAGTACTAGAACAAGAGGACCTGATGAATACATATTGCTACTTGGGGAGGCATATTTTTGTCCAGCTAATGCCAACCTTTTTGAACGAAACTAGAGGTGTGACTAATATATTCGTAATAGGTATTGGTAACAACTAGCCACGTATATTCATATTTTAATACTAGCTGACCCACCTCGGCTTCGCACGGGTAAAATTTAGTTTAAACAAATATTATATTTTAATGTTTTGCGGAACCTTAATTATTTTTCTAAAATTGAAGTAGCCCCTAAATTACTTCTTATAACATCAGCTGTCTGCCAGTCCAAGTCCCGTCAAAATCGGTCCAGCCGACAGACAGACAAACAAGTTTTTTTTTGTTTTATGGTACCGTATATACTTTCATTGAATTTAATAAAAAGCTGATAATTGACATTACAAACTTTGACACTACAATTTTATTTATTTGCAGGTATCGATCACAGATAGTGTTGTCTAAAAATAAATGGCCCTAATTTATAATAACATCTCTAAAAGAAACCTTTGTAATAATTTATGAGTGTACTCTAAATCCAAATGTACTCCGACAGTCACCTTTACATTTTTATCCTGTTTATTATAATTTTCGGAGAAGTCTGGGACACGAAGCTTGAAGAATATTAAAGGTCGTAGCTATGACTTAGGTTCGTTATTTTGTTGTTATCTTTTGTATATTTTTCTAAAGGAATACTTGAATAATCTAGACATTTAAGAAACCTTGTAACAAGAAAAAATGTTTTTCTTAGATCGTCAAATCAAAGATTTTATTTATCTATTTTTTAGAGCTGTAAAATTTTCTCTTTGACATTGCTTTGATCAATAGATTATAAGCACAGTCATGTAATAAGATATCTTGCCTCCTAACATATATGCCTTAAGTTAAAACCCATTAGTCTAAAAGTCCGCATACAAATGACGTATCTCTCACAATTGAATATACAAATGGATTATTTAGCAAAAGGAAAATATAAAGGAGATATCGAGAAGCCCTTATAATATGATACCCGTTGATCGTAAAATGTAAGAATTTAGGTCGGCCTTAGGGTGTGTGTACACGGAATTGTTTAGCAATCAGCGACATGTGTGTGGAATCGATTTGCGTTGGGTGCGGCGTGCGTGGGCCGCGATCTTCTAACAGATAGTCACAGAAGGCTTAATCCTTCAACATTAGCCTGCCAAAATGATCAAGAAAACACTAACAAGCCTTTCTGTAAAAAAAAATCAAAATTCCACAAAAATAAAAACTTTTAGATCACTCTTTTGTGGACCAACGAGTAGCTGAAGACCGACCGACAAAATAAATCTATCTGTATTAATTAATTTAGATATCACTATTAGTAACAATCGACTTTACAAATACTTAATGGCCGGTTATTCTATTACTAAAACTCCGAGTCCCAGGATCGGATTCGCTTAGTAAACATCTGTGATGACTAAAGACTAAAGTATAAAGATACCAGCGTTTGTTTGTTAGAAACAACTAGCTGGCTTACTCCTGATCTCATCGATTTAGTGTTGATTTGCAATTACCGACTTACCTAGTTGTTCATGTGTTAGATTTATAATGAGTGGTCCGAGTGAGCCTTCTGCACTTTCTTTACGTTGTGATACTCGCCGTAGCTACATTAATGGATAGTGGCCGTGGGCGGCTTACTGAGGGCAGGTAGGGTTATTTTATGACTATCACGGAAGGATATCTACGTTCATTTTGACCGCAAATAGTGCTGGACGTATTCTGATAGTTATTTGGGGATATTCTCGCTTTTAAGTTTCGATTAAGCAGTTTAGGGTAATTTTGCTCTCATTGATAAAGGCTTTTACACTATTTGTATTCTCAGTGCTTATTCAACAATATCTTAATGCTGAGCAGTTAGAATATTAATGTGAACAAAACTATTCAAAAAATGTAAACTACCTACCTTTTAATCGATTCGTACAATAAGTACGGTACCTAATAGGTAGTTGATAACGTTGATTACTGGAAAGATGTTTCTCATCAATTGAGTTTTATGTCCATGATAACTTGCATAAGAAAGCATAGATAAGCATAAGATAAGCTGCGTAAGTACTTCTCTACCTTGACAAAAAAAAATCATTGATTTCTACCCTCTAATATACCAAAAAAAAATTACAATGTGTTATTTTATCAGTGTTTTTACACGGTGGCCTGTCCTGAACCCAATTCCGCTCATAAAATACCTATCCCTGCAAATACATCCGTAATATGGATTTAAATCGATTTTGTTATCATTAAATTATAATATTTTCGATCAAATAAAACTATTTTTGTTTGTTTATCTTCTTTCTCATGGATTTGACAGGCAGTTAACTTTTGTCTGGATAAAAGTTATCATTTCAGAGGACAGTAAGTTTTAGTAGAATAGCCATGTCAACATTGCATTGTTACACCCCTCTCACCTTTTCTCACTTTGGATCAGTCCGGCTCAAGCTTCCGGCGCGAACGCACCGGTCCCAACGTCTTGCGGTTTCCCGCCAAAAAAGTAAGTTTATCATTTCAGTGATATGGGGACAAAAAACGTAGTAAAATAGTTTCATTTCGGTGGCTGTTATAACTCGTGCTAGATTTGTTGAATTTGTTTCAAAATTGTGTATTAAATTCGCCGTAACTACTGTTTTGTTTAAGTAGTGTTCATATATTTTTAATTATTTTATAATTTTAATAATTTAGTTCACAGTCTATCATTTCGGTGGTAATTTTTATCATTTCGGTAGACACTTTTCATTTCAGTGGACTCTTAAAAATTCATCCTTAAATATTTATGTAAGTTATGATGAAATTTGATGTCCACTCACGCACAATGTTATAAAATAGGCTAAAGTTTTATTTGTCACTAAAAATATGTAGATAGCATTGAAATAAAAAAATCCCACCGAAATGACGCATAAAAATCTCTTGTTGAAATTCACCCAACTGTTCCAAATTTCAAGTCGATAGCATTTGTAGTTGCTGAAATAAGCAGCTGTGACAGATAGACAAACGAAGTCGCACCATAAGGGTTCCTTTTTACCATTTTGATACGGAACCCTAAAAAGAAATCATTGTATTCGTTCGCAGGAACATCAAAAGAATGCAAACTAAAGTAGCTAGCACTACCATCAATCGTCTTGCAAAATTGGCAAAAGTTACCCTATTGAATTCACTGAGCCGTATTAGAGTGCGTTCACCCCCGCCCCTCGCTCGTATGGGTTCCGGCGACATATTGTTTCGCCTCGATACATTAATAATACATCAAGCATTATGTTTTTCCTTTCAATTATAACTGACATTTATGGATCAGGCTTCTGTTTCCCAGGAATTTGGGGTCCCTTTGTTTTGATAATAATTAATGAATGCGATTTGGTTGAGAACTGGCAAAACTGAACTTTTGATATCATCCCAGTGGCTCCTGAATAACAGTTGTAGGCACGTACGGGCTAGTAGCAAAAGGTCTATTTGTTAGAGGTAAGTCGAGCAAAAAATACTTACCTTTGACAAGCGGGACGCTCGCAGCTCTGTAATTTTATAACGGTAGCTTCCTGTTTCATTAAATTGCTATTTCGATGTACTTTTCTACTTTTGTATTATTTGACAAAATAGTAATCACTACTGGCTGCCATTTTTCAATGGAAAGCTGGTAGGATTGAATTGTTTTAAGCCTTCGCCACTTTAATTTGTGCTTTTCGTTACTGCTCTAAAAATAGTGAAGGAAAACATCGTGAGGAAACGAGGGAACTCCTAGCAGTGGAACCATTAGAGGCCGATTCGACTATGTAAACTTTAGATAGGTATTGCCTTTAAATGCTTGCACATAATTTAAGTAACAAAGTAAGAGATATTATAAAATTAAAGCTATCCTGTCAATCAAGATGAAGCATAACTTCCAAAGTAGTAGTAGTAGTAGTACGTAGTCTACTTCTTGCATCACTTTCTTACTTTCCCTTTTCTTAAAAGATGGCAATACTAAACGTTTAGTCATTCTAAACAGAATCCACCCCAATGTGTGTTCCCCTTTTCTACATACCAGTGTGAGTGAGTCTTTTGTGTATCCCCGGAAAATCTACTTGATTTACTGGGATCTGAGGAGTTATTTTTGATCCCTGTTTCATCTCAGCGTCACAGTCTATACTTGCTAACATTATATTGTAGCACCTGGGGGGTGATTCTCGCGGGTTCGATAAGAAAGATAAGAAGTTGATTTCGAATTCTATATATATTGCAACAACTGTCAAAATCCCTACCATTTTGACATTTGTTGCAATATATATCGAATTCGATATCAATTTATCACCCGCGAGAATCACCCCATTGGGCAACTGAGCTTCGCTAACGTCTTTCGAAGTTCCGAATAAATACTAAGTACTTTATTTTTTTATGTGTTAAAATGGATTTTCTCAGGGATGACAACTATCTAGATAAAATTAAAAAGTAAAACATTATCTAAATACGTATTTTCGTCCAAATCGATAGATGTCGCGTATTTTGACAACACCATTAGGTGTTGATTCAACACCGGGTACTTCCCGTTTACCTAGAATCATGAAATTTGGCAAGATCGAAGAAGCAAGGTCTCACACCACAAATAAAGAAAAAAAAAATCGTTAATTTGTAGTTACCAACCGAAAAAATATTCATATTTGCGGTTAGAAACTGACGGTTAGAAACTGACGGTTAGAAACTTGGCGGGTTTATAACTTTGGTCTAATTTCACGGATATACCTAATGCCTCTCCTAGTCATGTTCTTTCATTCTCTACATTTACTATCCAACTTCTAACCGATCACGATAACTCGAATCAGACCATTGTTATTGTTACTCGGTATACATTGATCGATATTCAACATCGACTGTTTGCCGTCACCAATGTAAAATATTCATTGCTTTGTTTAGCTACCTGCACTAATAGACCGACAGCTTCGACTAGACTAGACATAATTATATTTAATGATCGTTGTCGGCCGTGGCTATTTCAAACGTCAATACTTCATCGTTTATTCCACTCCATTAATTTCTTTAAAGCTCAACAAAGTTAATATTATCCATCTATAAGATATTACTAAACAGATTAATTGCGGACCAAATTCAATTATCCCTGACCCTGTAAGAATAAGAATTAAGTTAAAAGTAGAACATGAATATAATTTTTAAAATATTTTTGGATTTTCCTGTTCAGTCTTAGTTGGACATTTCTTTTTTGATGCGAATGATCAAAATTTTGTGAAACATCTCTGTTCCCGTTATTTTATTATGAGACGTATCAAAATCGTACTAGGTACAATGTGAAAACTTTCTGTATTTCCGTGGGTATTCCTGATATACATATAGATATTTCATGTGAGAACAGCTTTCGGGCAGTTTCTTAATCCTTATTGAACACTACAGTACCTACTTTGGCGTAGTTATGTTCGGACCATGAGTGATGGCATCCTGGGCAATCTCGTGATCTAATAGCAAGTATTTGCCAAGGATCTATGGGTATAGCTTTACCATCTATTATAACATACACCTCAAAATTATCATCATCTAGATGCGTCTTTATCAGGCGATATAATATATAATTTTAAAAGATTATATTATCTATTTAAATTATAAGTATAGATGGAGATTTTTGTTGGCCCTTCTCATAAACTTCTTTTAGTGATATTATTGCTAAGAAAATCCAGATTTCGCACTGGTTTATTTAGTCAAAAAAGAATGTTTTCAATACCTTCCATAAACTATGACTAATCATAGATAGTTTGAGTTGGCCCAACTATGTACATAAAGGGTAACGCATTAATTGCCTTTAAATTGTTATGGTCCCGAATAGTTAGAACGTTTGCCGTCACAGCCAAATTACAGTTGTATTTATAGGTACCATAAACTTGTGTGAACTACTCGTATCTCTATTGAAAATTGCTTATAGATACTTTGTTCTTCTATTTGATTTGGTTTAATACCAATATTATCACCATCAATTATTTTAGCAATATAATTTCTCTTTTACTTTGTTGTCCGCAGGGTATGCTTAAATACCGCAGGTATTCTTGTAGCTTTCTAACGTTTATCCTAAGTTCACAATGTGGACTAAATGGAAAATTATTTGTCTGCCTTAAAATCGTTATTATATCGCAATGGGCTCAGTCTATGGATATCTGATATTCTTATATTACAATTCTGACTAAAATTTACAATTCACAATTAGGTAATACCTAGGTGACCGAGCTTCACGGAATATCCTCAGGGATGACACCTATCTAGATAAACTTGGAAAGCAAAACATTATCTAAATACAGAAATTTAGCCGTATCATTGGAGCCGTTTCCAAGATACCAATAAAATTATATACAAGAATTGTTCACTTACTCACTGTTCACAACTTAACAAATGTACATACAAGCTTGTTCTCTTTTTAAAGTCTTTAAACTTACTCCCACAGGACGCATTGAATAGAACGTCACGAACAAAAAACTTCTTAACATTGTAAATGTAGTTGAAATCGTTTCAGCTTGCGAACTTTCTTTGATCCTATATACCTACACGGGGAACTTCTAAATAGGACACAAACTTACACAGCTACAACTAAGAAATATCTATGAGGAACTAACCTAATGTCCAAGCGACGTTCAACAAACAAGTACCTACACAATATACGTAGACATTGGACACAAACGCCTTAATTCTCATACAAGACAGATCACACATGTCGCAGCGGCTCAAGAAACAGGCTTACTGGGACGTGCTCCGTTTCCCGAATTACTAGGATACCAGAAATCTTAGGAGATGAACACACGCTCATAACATAAGGTGTGCCTTTATTGGGAGACTTGAATAGTGTCATGTGTACACGTCTGTAATCTTTTACTTACATTGCGAGTTTTTAGTGACCTATTGAACTTTTTGGTATAGTAATCAACAACACTTTAACTATTACTATTCCAATTGATGCACAACATTTAAATAGTCATAATGTCTAGGCTTGAGAATCGTTACCAATTTATTGATTGAGAGGTTGTTAGACTAATTTGTCTCTAATAAAGGATCAGAGCAAATCTATTACCATGAAATAACACCTTTGAATATGATGAGAAACTCCAAAATGTGAAAATGAATTATCAAACTTATATCTCCCTTTTGTTTTATTAGCATGTACCACACAAACACAATACAAATAATTGTATACAAACTTTTTGGGCGTTTGTGGCTATCGAGTGGCTCGTCTGCGACGAGGCTAATACTTTTAGTTTCGTTTAGTCATTGCTAAAAAGAATCGAGGCCTTTACGTGTTACAAGAGCACACCGCGTTGCGTTGTTGAAAGCTACATTTGTCACCCAGTGAATATACAGCTTTAGTGCCGCATCATAATGTTCGTGGCGGCTTATACCGTCGTAGAAACTTTGCGGCGGCTTACGAGATGGTCGGGACGGGTATTTTTATCCTGGCACGATGTATAGGCCTCGTGGGAAGACCCCGTGTAATGTGTTTAGTAGCGATCGCGCGTAGTTCGCTCAGATCGACAAGATTAATAAATATGTGATTTATTTTAATCCTGGCCTTTTGAGAAAATACTTTATAGATTCAGGGTCAGTCTGTTTATTCTGTACCGACACGCCGGGTGACATCACCGTGAGAAGTGCCAGTTTGTTTGCGAACGTTGCAGGGAGAATCTCACCGTGACATTCTCCCTCGAACGTTCGCAAACGAATTGGCAGTTCTCGCGGTGATATCACGCGGCGTGTCGGTACACAATAGTCAGGCAGTTGTATCATTTTTCGTGAAGTCAATTTCGATTTCGAGATGATGATCCAATTTACATTGCAAGTCTATTAGACGCCCATAACAATCACAATCACTATGAACGTCAATTACAGTAATTATTTCAAATTATACAGACTGATGAACCGCAGCAATTAAACATTAATAATTGATAATTAAATAAAACAGTCATTTACGGGTGCGGCACGGATAATTTAATATTCAGCCAGTATTTACTACACACTGTACTATAAGCGAAAGCAAACGTGGTGACACTAAACATAGGAGGCCGGTTATTGTGCCTCTGAGTATATACTCAGAGGCACAATTAACCGGCCACCTGCTTTCGAAATCGTAAAAAATGCTTCGGGAACACAAATCAGAAAAGCAGTGAGAGTAATAAGTGTTTAATTTATTGCTATAGTAGCTACTTATGAAGTATCATTCATCATGATATGTTTTATTTAACTTAAACAAATGTGGTGACACTAAACATAGGTGGCCGGTTAATTGTGCCTCTGAGTATATTTGAGGGATTTTTTACAATGTGAGCCGTTTATTAACAACCGTCTAATACCACCAGGGGCTTTGCTTCTATATACAATCCTCAGATATAGAAATTCTATGATCTGAGGTACAATCAAACAAGTTCGACACTGCCATTTAAATGTTATGAACATTTTAAAATAAACAATAGGTAGGTACCTACTAACCACGCCCATTTCTACTAATTAGGTTAACGATATTACAGTTAGTTTAGTAGGTATTAATATGTGCTCGATTACTAATAAGTAGTTAATGGTCTTGCGTAACCAACATAAATATGCGATCAAAATAAGAATAGGACTGACCTTGCGCCATTTTGTGACGTTTTATATTGAAAATTGAGCTGTTTTTTATAAAAAAATAATTTGATATCAATACATATACCTAATTTCATAACCTTTCCTTAAGGCTGAACATATTCCTCGTCTTCGCCTTTTGCTTTTGTATATTATTAAGGGGAACTATAAGGGCACTAGGCTAAAATTCAAGGGTCAAATAAATGTCAATGACTCACATACTTCAGTTTCAGGCATACCTACCTACCCTGGTAATACTACGCTTGACATTACTAGTAGTGCGTGACCAATTTGTGTGCCTTGGTCACGAACTTTATAACAAATTTTATGGAATGTTGTGGTGTTCAACTAACTGAACATAACATAACAGTAGTATGCATTTATAGATCGCCTAAAATGAATATTGACGCCATAACTACGTTTTTCTATAATTTTGACGCAATACTACAAAAGATCTGCAAAACTAATAAAAAAAAAGTATTAATCTGTGGTGACTTTAACATAGATATTTTGAAAAAGACCCGTCTGTCTACACAATTCGAAAACTTACTTTTAAGCTTTGATTTAAAATTGAGTATACGTCAACCCACCCGACTACAAAGCGGCACATGTATTGATAATATAATACATAACGTGAAAGGCAGCAAAAGCGAAATAGTAGAATTAGCAATATCCGACCACACGGCACAAATTATTAAATGCCCAGTCCAAAAGACTTATACTACTTCTCACTGGTTCACATTGAAGCGAGACTACTGTATGGAAAATCTTCTTAAGTTTAAAAACGCTATACAAAGTCTTAGCTTTAATACTGTATATAAATGTGTAAACTCCAATGATGCTTATAACGAATTTAATGAACTGTTCAAACTTTTCTATGATTTATGCTTTCCACAAAAGAAAATTAAGATTCCTATTTGCAAAACACTTAAGTGGGTTACAAGAGGTATAAAGTTGTGTAGTAAACGCAAAAGAAAAATGCTGTGGACCATGAGGCTAAACCCCAGTGCAGACAACGTAAACAAATTCAAACAATATACTAAGAGACTAAGAAAAATAATATATCTAACGCAAAAATCGCGAAATAGTTACTATATTTATAACGCAAAAAATAAAATGAAAGCAACATGGAAGATAATAAATACAAATAAGTTAAATTGTCCTAAAGATAGCATTTCAAGCATAACATATAATAATAAATGTGTAAATAATCCCAGTGAAATTGCAGAAATATTTAATAATTATTACATTGATCAAATTCAGCCGCTTAATAATAATAACCACTCAAATATATCATCAATAGATAATTCATCAGATTCAATGTTCATGCCTGCCACGATTCCTCACGACATACTTAAGATAATTAAAACTCTAAAAAATACTAATAGTACAGGATACGACGACATATGCACAAAGGTAGTGAAATTTGTTGCCAATGATATATCTCCCGTTTTTAGTTTCATTATTAACTTATGCATAGAATGTGGAACTTTCCCTAAAGCCCTAAAAGTATCTATGATAACGCCTTTACACAAAAAAGGCAACAAGCAGGACCCTAAAAACTACAGACCGATCGCACTATTGCCAATTTTCTCAAAGGTCTTAGAAAAAGTAATATATAATAGCTTATACGCCTTTTTGGAACATAAAAATATTTTAGCTGAAGAACAATACGGGTTTAGGAAGTGTAAAGATATTAATATGGCAATTTATGGACTGATTGAGAAAATTATTACAAATATGGATAAAAAGACACCAGTGTGCGCCTTGTTCATGGATATGACCAAGGCATTCGATTACGTAGACTTTAAAATACTATTAACTAAACTTGAAAGATATGGAATAAGGGGTAACATATTATGTTTAATTAAGTCATATTTAATCGATAGGAATCAAATAACAAGTATTAGAAAGATATGTCTACATACAAAAACTGAATTAACATTCTTATCCAAACGCAGAAAAACTAACTATGGCGTACCACAGGGGAGTGTACTTGGTCCTCTACTATTTCTTGTGTACATCAATGATATGCCTCAAGTAATTCAACATCATTTAACCCTGTTCGCTGATGACAGCACAGTTGTATTTTCAGGACAAAATTTGCAATCATTTGAAACGGAAATAAATCAAAGTTTGAGCAAGTTAATAGACTGGATGAATAGTAATAATCTCAAAATTAATTTAGATAAAACATATTTAGTATCATTTAAACAACGAATTAATAAATTTAAATTCAACATTAATTATGCCGACAGGGAAGTCATTGAAACTGATCACACAAAATTTTTGGGACTATGGCTAGACCAAAGCATGACATGGCGTATACACATAGATCACATCATAAAAAAGTTGGACCAGTACCAGTACGCACTACACAATCTAAGTAAGGTAGCTAATAGGGAATCAGTCCTTGCGGCCTACCATGCTTATGTCTCCTCAACACTACGCTATGGCATTATATTTTGGGGAAATTCTCCTGACAGAGAATTAGCGTTTAAAACACAAAAAAAATGCCTACGAGCTGTATGCCAAATTAAAGTAACAGATAGTTGTAAACCATATTTTATTGAATTAAAAATATTAACCTTACCATCACTGTACATCTTTGAAGTGGCAATGTTTGTAAAGAAACATTTTGAACTATTTGAAACCCTTAATAATAAACGGCATCCGAACGTACTGCGGATAAAACCACGCAAAACAGCACTGTACGCTAAGAGCTTCCTAGGAATGGCCCCAAAAGTTTTTAATAAGCTTCCTAAAAGCATGAGAGAGTTAAATGACACTAATAAATTCAAAAGGATACTTATGGACTACCTACATAAAAAAGCCTATTATTCTATCACTGACTATTTTAATGATAATATTATTTAATTAATTTATAAATTTATTTAATTTTATTTATAACATTGACATGATTCTTTTAATCTATTTTATTGAATAAGAATTATGTAATGATGCTTTGAATCCGATTTGCAATTATTGACTAGAAATGTATATTTTTTTAATGTTTAAATTTTTTTTATTATTTTAATGGACATTTGTATGCCAACCGAGGCGAAACATAGTGATACTTAACATCTTATTTCTCTATCACATATTATGTAATACCTATGTTTAGACAAATAAATAAATGAATTGAATTGAATTGAATTGAATTGAACGATGACTATAATAATGTTGTAATAATACGTTGTATTCACAATGTGGCGTATATTTTAATAATTGGTCTAGGGCAGGAGTTCCCATTCCCAACCAGTGGGGCGCGCCTCCCTAAGAAGGCGTAGGCGTATAGAGATCGTAAGGAGGCCCCAATATGTTCGGATATTCTTAAGAAATTCCATTTGAAGTCTTAAATCGTAAATTATGTCCTCTTTTACTTTAATTATTCTTAGGAGTGAACACGAAAGTTTTAATTTACTTGATTAAGCTGGTAATTGAGAAATAACTGTTGTGGAAATTTGCCGTGCCCCCAGATAAAGGTACACAGCCGAGTTTCTAAATAAAATGAAATGATTTTGTACTCATTGTGTACGTAATTACCTACATATTAAGCTCAGATAACAGTTGGTAAGGACTAGGCTACACACGCTTACGCAAATATTCCTATTTAATAAAGTAAGTAGGTACTATATTTTCGTTTTCAATTCGTGAACGGACTAAAATCTAATTTGTAAAACACCACCACCAAGCTTAACTCGCGGCTTTATGCCGAAAATTAAAACACCATATCCAAAACAAGCCAATGTGGTCCAGTATGGCTGGGTATATAATTAAATTAGCTAGAGGGTCGGTCTTGAATGGAGCTCTGAGATTGCGCCTAATTACCCGCCTGACTCGGCTTTGAGTTGCAGCTCCACGTCACGACAAATTAATTACGAATACAAATATTATTTTAGCCTTTGACGCCTTTCTGGGAATCAAAGGCGTGTTTTATGCTTTTAGTATATTGCGTATTTGATGGTAAACATAATAATTGTTAATTAAATATAGTAATAGAGCCATATTTAATCTATATGTCGCTGGGCGACCGAGCTTCACTTGGGATTTTCCAGGGATTCCACCTAAGTAGGTAATTATCTAGATAACCTTGGATCGTAAAACGTTATCTAAATACAAATTGACATTCAAATCATTGCAGCCGTTTCCGAGAAAATGCTATACAGGAATTGCTCACATAAAGTATTATGAGAACCATCATAGTGACAGTTTCTTAGAAAGTTGTCTGTGACCGACGCACGGATGTCTACCTAATTGTTTTATTTTTGTATTGATGTCTAAAATACTGGTAGGTATGTATGCGTTTGATTTGGGTTGTAAAAATATGTTTTCTTAAGTTTTAACAGTCAGAGGTAATTTTACGAATTACGAGAATAATAACTTTTTCAAAGTTCAAAGAAACTGCCATAAATATACAAAGGTACGTATTGAAATGAAGTTATGCAAAAAGTTGAACAAAACTTTTGTATAAATTAACCCTGTAGGTAATTAATGGAAGCGAAACTCTAAGAAATGTAGACATTTAGTTTTACTCAGATGTATTAAAATAGTTAAATAAGAGGAAATTTAGAGAAATATTTTACTGGAAAACTTTATTGAGGTAAGTTTCAACAGAAATAAATGTTAGTTATATTACTGTTTTTTATGGTCTTTTTTCTCAAAATTTCGTCAGTTTTTAACCAACTGCCCCTGGAGAACGGTAATGTTTTTCGAGTGTTTGTATAGTATTAGGTATATTGGTAGCAATGCTTGCAGGTTTTGTTTGGGTGATAGATTTCTGATAGGTTCTTGTATTCTACCATCTGTTGGTCGGACCTGACACTCATATCTGTTTTGAAATCTTGACAGTTTGGCACAGAAGTTTTATTCCTTTAGAAGCGTTTGAAAGTTCAATTCAAGGTCCAGTTTAAAGCGCAATCACACTTGACACTAGCGACTTGTGAAGGCGAATGGTCAACGCGCCCTCCACTTGTATCTAGAGAGTTCTCCTCGTATGCGCAACGTATTCGCCACGTCTACGCAATGTGCTCGCGCCCTTCTAACCGCATTTTGAACCGCGGGGTGGGTTGTTGCACTTGCTGCGCGCCCGCAGTGAAATCGCTACAAACACGTTCATTAATCGCTTCGCTGGAAACAGCACGCAAATCGCCAGTGTGATAATGCCCTTAGAATTACCTGATTAGTATGCACATCTATAAATATAGAAACCAGACATGAATAATTATGTCTTATTAATATATATACCTAGTGATTACAACGGATAGATTTTCTAATTCTTTGACTTCGTAGACGATAATTGAGTTGTTTGTATGGTGTTAGTTTACACATGAAATACTTTTTCTACATATCTGACTAAAAATTTTTGAAAAGTTGGAAACTCGAGAGAAACCCAACAGAAAATGCCTTAGAAATATTATTTCTTCGTACCCGATTTCGATTTTGCCAATCGTTTGCTCTCATTAGCTATTCTCTAAAAGAAACCATTTCTCCGCTGCATTTACATCATAGTGCACATACCTAACATAGGCACTTAAATAATATCTAAGTAATAGATCATTGTCATAATTTCTTTGGCTTAGAAACTGATAGTTCATTTTTCTCAGGTGTCAAACTGGCTTTAATGCAGTTTTTACATTTATTCATAAAATTGTAAGCGCTATTAATAATAGAACGGGTGTTAGTAGGTTTCGTATCGGATATCTAGTAACCTCGCTCGACCTCTTATTAATTCAATTGAGTATTTATTTTTAGACATAAGTATTTGATATTACACAAACCTGTTTTAACATTGCATTATTTATAGTTGCATCTGTGCTTGATTTTAATTAATTTGAGAGGTAGATTAATGTTATGTTTTTATTTTGTTAATAGATGGTAGGTACATACCTATAAGGTCTTACTTTATTAATGGCAAATATTTTAGGAGGCTAATCTACAGGTTACGAAGAAGCTATTTAGCATATTTTTAGGGTTCCGTAGTAAAACTAGGAACCCTTATAATAGTTTCGTCATGTCCGTCTGTCCGTCTGTCTGTCCGTCTGTCACACCCTCGTCAAATCTACAGTTCATAACCAATTTGTATGAAACTCCGCAAGTAGATGACTTGTATGTGCCGCCATAAAGAGCTGTAGTGAAATCACAAAAAATAAAATAATTAGGGGTGGCCCCCATACATGAAACTGAGGGATGAAAAACAAAATTTACGCGCACCCGTTGGTGTGGGGTATCGTTGGATAGGACTTTGAAAATAACATAAAGGTTTCTAAATTACTTTTTTGTTTAAGCGCATATTTAGTGAACTACAAGTTTCGAAACTCGTTAAAAATGTGTCCCCCCCCCCCTGTAATTTTCCAACCACGTTATCTAAAAATGAAAAAAAAAATCAAACTTATAGCATCTAATAAATACACTCGATTAAAATTGGTTTGAACAAGATACGTCAATAACTTTTTGAAATATTCACTATTTTCAGTTTTGAGTTTGAGGACCGCAAAAATAACAAAATAAAAATGCTAAGAAGTACAAATATACATATATTTGCGGTCGGAAGACTGAAATACTTCTTGCTACGGAACCCTAGACTGAGCGTGGTCCGACACGCTCTTGCCCGGGTTTTTAAATAACAACTTTTTTTTATTATTTTTCAAGATTAATTTAAATAATAACCTTTATTCCTCTTTGATTATGAATGGCACAAAGGTCATATTAAACAAGTAATTCATAATCATAGAGGAATAAAGGTGTTATGCAAACCTTTTCTATCTAAGTAAGTTAAATAATAACGTTCTTACATACATAAACATTCCGGAATAAATATTCTAAGCGGTTGTGAAAACCGTATAAAATCTTGTGCAGTGTGCAGTTTAGAAGAACCAAGCGGACAAACAGACACGAAAATTAACTGTTTTATATTATTTATAAATTCATAAAATGTGTAGAATTGAATACTCCTCAAAATAACTATTAAAATTACCTCAGAATAATGTCTTATTAACTAGATTCGATTGATCTATTTCAAAATCCAAAGATGCTATTAATAAAAACTACAACATGTCTTCGATACCCGCATGTAACACCGCACCTAGATAGTTAGCTAACTATGTGGTAAGCAGTAGAGTACCAACATAACAAACTAATTACGAGTACACCGGTACCAACCAACATAAATAAAATGCCACTTGGTGTACAACACGTAACTGGGACACTGAATCAACATTGAGGGCTCAAGTTCTGGCAACTTGTCAACACCACTGCTTTATCGCCACCGAGCTGCCGTATCTATATTTTGTAAGGAGTGATGTTGTTTCCGCGTTTTACTGTAGTGAATCTATTTTTTTTTTAAACATATAGTCCGACTGCGTAATATTGAAATAGTAATCTTATGTCACTCCTACAATGAAGACGAATGTAACGACACCTCAAACGTTGAAGTGCCAAAGGAATAGACATACAAACATGCATACTCTCGAAAAACATTACTATATTATAGTAAGGTAATTGCTTATTCACTCGTATATAAGCATAACATGGCTTCAACATGTTTAAATTATACATTTATAATTATTTAACCTCCTCATGGAGCAGTTGGGTTTAGTAACAGATACCAGCCGGCCTAGCATGATCACGATAGAAACGGGTTTTGTCTACATAGAAATAGACAAAGTGACAGATTGTAGAAACATTTCTACCGTTTCATTCATAAAACGTAGAAATGTTTCTACAATCTGTCACTTTGTCTATTTCTATGTAGACAAAACCCGTTTCTATAGTGGTCATGCTAGGCCGGCTGAGGGCCTAGCACGAACAATTTTGACGTTGCGTATCGGAAACGTAAGCATATTTTAAATTGAAAATATACGTTTGCTGCACGATATTTCTATAAATTAAATACTTTATTCATATCTATCTATTTATTAAAATGCGCAAATTGTTTAAAAAGTTATGAAAATGTTTTAGGATAGCTGTATTTTAGATTCAAAATTCGCTTACGTTTACGATACCGTAGGTACCTACGTCAAAATGATTCGTGCTAGGCCCACTGGTCAGTCATGTTGTGCGTTTTGTAGTTATTTGACCTGAAATCCTTGCGAATAGCGTCGCAGTAGGTACCTACCTGTTTCTGGTATATTTTGAACATTATTTAAACGACTTGTAGGTATGTAGGTATAGGTAGTTACTTTATACATGGTAGAGACATACAGGTATAAGCATGAAGGTGTGACTTAATAAGTAAATCTAAAACTTTAGTGCAAAACAACGACAAACGTGAACTTATTTTTACTCGACTGCGAGACGCAAAGGAGGGTAATGTGTTTATCAGTCTATGTATGTATGTATGTATGTATGTATGTATGTATGTATGTATGTATGTATGTATGTATGTATGTATGTTTGTTTCTATGTGGCGTTCTAGAGACCAAATGCGTAGGCCGATTTTGATAATCCTTACGTCAATCGATTCGTCTTAACCTTGCGAGTGTCACTAAAGACATAACAGTAATCAAAATTCACCACAGCGACAACCAGACGCCATATTGTCAAAATGAAAAAAAAAAAAGTTGATGAACTATGTCAAGTGGGGTGTCGTTGAATAGGTATTTTAAAATCATCTTTAGGTTCCTTTTATCATTTTTCATGTTAAATAATAGTTTAGGATATATAACGATTTAAAGTTGTTCAACAAAGCAATCATTCTCGCTAATTCTTACTTATCCTCAAAACCTATCATGTGGGGTATCAAAATGAAGGGCTCGAAAAGAAGATTACGAAAACATACATTAAAAACTAAAAAGTGAAAAATAAAAATAGTAAATTAAAAATTAAAAAAACCCGACTGCCAAAAAACAACTAAAAAGTTCAAAACAAGAGCACTTTTCAAGCAGTCTGATGCAGTTGGTGGCATAAAATCTAAGATTTAACACAAATAATTGCCACCAACTGCATCAGACTGCTTGAAAAGTGCTCTTGTTTTGAACTTTTTAGTTGTTTTTTGGCAGTCGGGTTTTTTATTTATTTCGCAATGAAATTGAAAATTTACAAAAAGTTGATCAAAACCAAAGCAGTATTCTGCTAATATTTTGAATTGTCACATAAATAACAAAAATATAATTATATTCTCGTGCTTAAATAGGTAGATATACCTACTTACGACAAAACAGCAAAATAACAGTTTTGGTCAATTTAAAATCTAATCTCACTTCAGTGAAATGTCAGTCATAGTGCTAAATTAATTACGAGAATTGACCTTAAGTTTTAAATTTTTAGCTTCACAATTTGTTTTAAAAGAGGTCTTTCCGCACACAGTAGTACCTCTAAGTATATTATTATCAAGTTGTGAAATAGTCATCACATTATTATTATAAACCTAAAAGTTTGAGTAGTGTTTGTTGCTCAGATCATAGAAACAAGGAGATCTTATGCCATCATAGCAAAGAACTGGAACCACTGTCGCCACTTCAATAAATCACAAACGCTCCTTTGTGAATATAGAGATATCCCACACATTAAAAATTCCGCAAAATCTAACACTGATAGGTATTCGTCACTCCTCACTCATACAAAACTAAAACACTGTATTTATAATTAAGATCATCATTCGCGTTCTGTCCATCGGCAGCATGATCACATTGCTCAAGCTATAGCGACAAGCTCAATAGCGCCTTGGCACATCTTCCTTGTTTGTATGATCTGAGATTTGTTAAATCTTCACGCTTTTAATTCCTTTTCACGCAGACAAAGTGGCGGGCAACAGCTAGTTAATAATATAAATGCTAAGTACAAGCTCCCGAGACGAGAGTGGGTTTACTCCGATATTAGTTGAGATTGTTTACTAAAGCTTGCATTTGCTTTCAGCTTAGTTTATCTTGCTAGAAGTAAAACAAATCCATTTTATATTCGTCGCTGCTTTAGTCGTGGCATATAAATTAAGCTATGATATTCCATTGGTCTATGTGGGTAGGTAATTGATAAATAATGAATGAACTATTCATTGATGAAGGCATAACTACATAATACGGTATTTGCCTCATTTTGGGAAATGGTTTATATTAATCTTCATTATATTATAAGCACACTACATTGATATTTCAGGGAGATCTACTGTATTTATCAATAAAAATCAGTGATAAAGTATACATTTCCAAAACCGCTCCAAAAACGCTGTTTCTGACGGAAGTGACGTAACACGCTAGTAATAGTAAACGAGCTTTGTCTAGGGATGCAGGAAGTGCCAAAAAGTATCGATATATATCGTATCGATATTTTAAAAAAATATCAATATCGGTTTCGATATATCGAAAAAAAAATATCAAGTATCGAAAACGTATCAAAAACAATATATTTTCAGTAGCAAGACCATAGTCACCATTTATTAAAATGTCACAGTTTTTAGATTTAAGTGATAAAGTAATGTCAGGGACACTAATGCGCCTGCCACACACTCGACGAATGGCATGGGAAGTAGCGAGGAAAGGAGGCAGAGACATAGTGTGGCAACTTTACTCGTCATGCCACACGTCGTGCTCCTCGTCCTCTCTCTCTCTCTCTCGTCTCGTCCGGCAGAGAGGGCAACATCGCGGCAAAGCACGGCAGCGCGAGGAGCATAGCGATGAGCAGCGCAAGGAGCATAGTCTGGCAGGCGCATAAAAGTTGAGAATGAAAATAGGTGCTGAAAGAACACTGTCTTCTAACATCGTTAAAAATTCAGATCATAGAAACAAGGAGATATGGCATCATAGCAAATTAGTACGGGAACAACTGTCGCCACTTTTAGTACATTTTTCAACACAATTACAAGCGCTACTTGTTAATAAAAAGATCTCCCACACATTAAAAATTCCGCACACCCTCAATCTAACACTGTTAATCGTCACTCAAAACTAGCACTAAAGACTAAACTAAAACACTGTATTTATATCATCGATCGTGTTCGGTTCGTCGCTAGCGTGTACTTTTGTACTACGCTTAAAATGACCAAACTTAAGTAAGTACCTACCTATCAAACTCAATAGCGCCTTGGCACATCTCCCTTGTTTCTATGTTGTTTCTATGATCTACGGTTAGAAACGTTGCAACTTAATGAAATTCAGCGCCGAAAGGAATACTTAGTGAAACGCACACTACATACTTTTATGAATAGTAATAATACTGACAGATTTATTGAAATAAACTTGTAAAAGCAAACACAATAGAATTTCGTAAAGTACTAATATTTTTTGAAAATTTCACCGATATATCGATATTTTTTTTTCGATATATCGAAACCGATATTGATATTTTTTTTTATATCGATACAATATATATCGATACATTTTGGCACTTCTTGCATCCCTAGCTTATGCTTACTCCAGTGTTGCCAAGCTAGATTTTCATTTTACCCCAATGCCTGATTAATTTTACTCTAAAATCATAACTATTTATACAAAAATACCTGGCTAAAGTTTTGGTTTTAGATATACAATAAAACAAGTTCTTTCTTAATCAATGGTCATGTTTCACAATAAAAACATGCTGAATTTGTTTAACTCAAATTCATTTCAAATACTTAGGTACCTACATGTATTGCTTACCAAAAAGCCCATAAACTTTAGTAATCATAACAACAATACGAAATCTAACCTTAAAATTTTGGAAGTGACTCCGCGACCGCCGCCGTGTCCTGAATTTTCAGCCGGCACCGGTTGCTAAATTGGCAGCGGGCGCTGACTTTGGAAAAAAAAGCGGGAAAAGGAGTTGGCAATTTGGCATAATTAAAGAAACATTTCATGTTTCATTTGAGTAACATACCTAATTAGGGTCCAAGAGCGAGCGAAGCGAGCTCGGGAACTTGGACACCCCGACACGGACAGGTTAGGTTCGAAGGGGTTAACGGGGGCTTCAGTGAGCGAGCGAACGAAGCCCCCGTCAACCCATTCGTGTTAGGTTACTTTTAACCTTGCAGATAGAAATAGGCGCTCCGCGTACCGGGGCTCCGTCGACCACCTCCCTCCCCCTTGTAAGTCCAAAAAAGTTGTATTTTGTTTTACATTGACACTAATTTAAAGTCAATCTAAGGTATTTAATTCAACTTAAAACACGGCAACATTAATCTGCTGCTACGGTAGTTTGCAATTATTTTCGTCTGGTATCACTGCTACTCCAAGGCTACTCCGGTTCCTAACGGCATTATTTTTGGGAGCCTAGTCGGCGCCGGCTGCGGAGGCGCTCCCTAAAATTTTACCCTCAAATTTACCCTGAAGAATTCTTTACCCTAAAAATAAGTTGGCAACACTGGCTTACTAGCGTGTGACGTCACCAGAGTGCAACAGGCCGTTCTTGTCACAGCTACAATAACAAAAAATATTGCATTTTATTTTCGTGTAATTTGTAAAAAATATACATATTTTTGTTGAAAATCAAGTGAAATAAGTTTATTTACGCTATGAACTGATAGGATGACCACAATCTGTAGCATATTTTCAATGTTGTCAAGAACCGAATTAGGGTTCCGTACCAAAATGGTAAAAAAAATAGTAAATTAAAAATAAAAAAAACCCGACTGCCAAAAAACAACTAAAAAGTTCAAAACAAGAGCACTTTTCAAGCAGTCTGATGCAGTTGGTGGCAATTATTTGTGTTAAATCTTAGATTTTATGCCACCAACTGCATCAGACTGCTTGAAAAGTGCTCTTGTTTTCAACTTTTTAGTTGTTTTTTGGCAGTCGGGTTTTTTTAATTTTCAATTTACTATTTTTATTTTTCACTTTTTAGTTTTTAATGTATGTTTTTAATGTTTGTTTGTATGTTTATATATCGTTAATACTTGAAATAAAAACTTAAATCAATAAGTAAGAATTCGCGACAATGATTGCTTTGTTAAACAACTTTAAATCGTTATATATCCTAAACTATTATTTTAAATGAAAAATGAAAAAAATAGTAAATTAAAAATTTAAAAAACCCGACTGCCAAAAAACAACTAAAAAGTTCAAAACAAGAGCACTTTTCAAGCAGTCTGATGCAGTTGGTGGCATAAAATCTAAGATTTAACACAAATAATCGCCACCAACTGCATCAGACTGCTTGAAAAGTGCTCTTGTTTTGAACTTTTTAGTTGTATTTTGGCAGTCGGGTTTTTTAAATTTTTAATTTACTATTTTTTTGTTTGTATATCGTTAAAACTTGAAATAAAAACTTAAATCAATAAGTAAGAATTAGCGAGAATGATTGCTTTGTTAAACAACCTTAAATCGTTATATATCCTAAACTATTATTTAAAATGAAAAATGATAAAAGGAACCTAAAGATGATTTTAAAATACCTATTCAACGACACCCCACTTGACATAGTTCATCAACTTTTTTTTTTTTCATTTTGACAATATGGCGTCTGGTTGTCGCTGTGGTGAATTTTGATTACTGTTATGTCTTTAGTGACACTCGCAAGGTTGAGACAAATCGATTGACGTAAGAATTATCAAAATCGGCCTACGCATTTGGTCTCTAGAACGCCACATAGAAACAAACATACATACATACATACATACATACATACATACATACATACATACATACATAGACTGATAAACACATTACCCTCCTTTGCGTCTCGCAGTCGGGTAATAAGTAAGAATTAGCGAGAATGATTGCTTTGTTAAACAACTTTAAATCGTTATATATCCTAAACTATTATTTAAAATGAAAAATGATAAAAGGAACCTAAAGATGATTTTAAAATACCTATTCAACGACACCCCACTTGACATAGTTCATCAACTTTTATTTTTTTTATTTTGACAATATGGCGTCTGGTTGTCGCTGTGGTGAATTTTGATTACTGTTATGTCTTTAGTGACACTCGCAAGGTTAAGACGAATCGATTGACGTAAGAATTATCAAAATCGGCCTACGCATTTGGTCTCTAGAACGCCACATAGAAACAAACATACATACATACATACATACATAGACTGATAAACACATTACCCTCCTTTGCGTCTCGCAGTCGGGTAATAAAAGGAACCTAAAGATGATTTTAAAATACCTATTCAACGACACCCGACTTGACATAGTTCATCAACTTTTTTTTTTTCATTTTAACAATATGGCGTCTGGTTGTCGCTGTGGTGAATTTTGATTACTGTTATGTCTTTAGTGACACTTGCAAGGTTAAGACGAATCGATTGACGTAAGAATTATCAAAATCGGCCAACGCATTTGGTCTCTAGAACGCCACATAGAAACAAACATACATACATACATACATACAAACATACATACATACATACATAGACTGATAAACACATTACCCTCCTTTGCGTTTCGCAGTCGGGTAAAAAGGAACCCTTATGGTGCGACTTCGTCTGTCTGTCTGTCTGTCACACCTACTTATTTCAGCAACTACTAAAGCTATCGACATGAAATTTGGAACAGTTATAAAAAATGCTTGCCCAATTTTATTGCAAATGACAAGTGAGAAGTCAAAAAATATTTTTATTCTCATTACAAAAGGGGCCGGAGTGGGGGTCCGAAATTTTAAAGTGAGGTTACTAGGTCAAGTGACATATCATATGAAAGGGCTTAATCTGCATACTTCAAAATATATTTTCATTTTATTTTATGTCTCACAGTTTTCGACATATTGATGAAAAATGTCTGAAAAAATACCATTCCCCCCCCCTTATCTCCGAAGTTTGCGGAGCGAAAAATCTGAAATAATTAGAGTTGATAAGAATTGACCCAAATATGGCACCAAAAATTAAACGATGTTCCTAACTATTACAGTTTTTTCAAAATCATCAAAATTTCTTGACAAAAAAATTTAGTTATATGGTCCGGTTTTTTTCACTTTATACGTCCAAAACTGATACGGAACCCTCGGTGCGCGAGTACGACTCGCACTTGGCCGGTTTTTTATTTAATAGCACGACTTGTTAATTCTGTGACAATATTTGTATGTCAATAATATGACAAACATGTGATGATCTCTACTATAACTTAGAACAACTTATGTACTACCACATTTTACCGCTAATACCTAAAGATTATTATATTTTATTCTAAACACCTTTTGTTACCCGACTGTCCCTGAAATAGGGTAATGGTTTTCGAGAGTATGCATGTTTATGTATATTTCTTTGGCACTACGCTCTGTATCCTAAAAGGCTTGATGGATTTCAACATGAGGTCATCTTCATTGTTGAAGTAATACATCATTTCAACTTGATATCTACCAAGGGGTAGAGGACAAAGTGATCCTAAAGGATTCCGGTTTTTGCCTTTTAAAGTACGCAACCCTAAAAATACTGACGAATTTTTCATAAGACCTTGCTCCACCTAGCACTTCATTCTTAGCATTCGCTGATTGAACTCAGGCTCTAGAATAATGGGGCTACAATGTTTAATATTACCAGTAAACTAAGTAAATTCACTTAAAGTAAGCGAACAGTACTTAACGCAACTTTGCCCACGTTTCCGTTAACTTGTGCCCACTCGTGGGAGTTCACTCAATCATCTTATTGTTTGTTGTAAATTGGTTTATCTCTCTTGGAGTTTAAAGGTCAATGACGAGGTTGTTACGAGCTGTGAGGAAATGGGAGATAAAGCATTTTGGAGGATATACATAGATAATAGAATTATTACGTGATTTTGATTCAATGCGTGTTTGTGTGAAAATTAATAATATGTGCCATGTTTACACGTCAATATTTCAAGTTGTGTAAATTATGTAAAAGGGCAGTGGCCCAACCTCAGATCATAGAAACAAGGAGATATGCCATCATAGCAAATTAGTACCGGAACAACTGATGCCACTTTTAGTACATTTTTCGACACAATTACGCGCATAATTAAACGCTCCTGGTGAATAAAAAGATCTTCCACGCATTGAACATTCCGCACACCTTCAATCTAACACTGTTAATCGTCACTCAACACTAGCACTAAACTAAAACACTGTATTTATACCATCGATCGTGTTCGGTTCGTCGCCAGCGCGTACGTTTTTAATATGAGCAATTTGCTCAAGATCAGGCATCAAGCTCGATAGCACACATCTCCCTTGTTTCTATGATCTGAGGGCCCAACAATAGCGGTCCTAATTGGTTATGGGTCTCATAGATAGGGAAAGTTATTCAAGATAATAATAATAAGTTTATTTGTCCTCATAAAAAAAACAGTAAAGAATACAAAGTATGCACCAATAAAAGCGAATGTGTACAAAGTGATCAATGACCCCCGTGCTAGGAAAATCCTGTGTTGCGGGGGTCATCCATCCGTCCGCAATAGGTACTTATTAGGCAATATTACATTCACAAGAGGGATACAATGGTATTGTATGTAGGTAAGCATGATGTACCTACTTACATACATCCGTTAAGAACAGAATGGGTAGAATGTGACTGGTGACAAAATCAACAGCCTGTATAAGAATTCATATTATTATTGTTTTAATAAACCTTTCAAACTCTGCAAAATAAATCCGTAAACGGTTACGTCACTAGAAAATCAATTACAACACCAAACTTCGCCTAACTGCAAACAACTGGTGTGCATTCAACAGGCACGCTGAGAGCAAAACGGTTGCTTCCTGACTAATGGCATAGGTAGGTACCTACCAAAGCCTTGAGCGCGTTAATCGGATTTACCTGTCGTCTGCACAATACACCTTGTGTATCGATGCCTTTACCTTGCTGCGTGTTTTAGCACGTCAAAGGCAAGGCGCTAATGACCTATATCAGAAAATCCCACATGAAATATACATAGTATAGAAGGGAGAAGAATTGTATTAAACAGTAAAGTAACCGTAGTATTCTTGTATCTATAGTCGTCGTTGGATATCAAGAGATATTTTCACGCTGTGTCAGTCTTGTCACTACGTGATGTCTTGTCACTACCGATTACAGTAAGAGTTTACTTCTCAAGCGTACGGGGACGTCGGCCTTCGTAGTTCGTACCGTTTTAGTATATTTCCTCCCTGTCAGTTTGGATAATTCCCGCCGCGATGGCCGAGGAAGCCAACCCTAATACACAACAGATGTTTCTGTTCTTAAGGTTCCCGAACGATCCCTGCGTTCACCTAAGGTATCAATTAGCTACAAGTCGATACCTTCCCGGGAATTATGTGGATATTGATACCCAAATATCACACGTGTTGACACATGACACATGTCAATGCGTGTGTTAGCCGTCAATCAAGGTCCACACTAGCAAAATTTTGTCTCGAGGGAAACTGTGTTAAATCGATTTAGTGTTAGCGCCGTTTCTATACGATCTCCAGGAAACGCTTAGCCTTTTCTTATGCAAGTTTGGTGAATCTTCACTTGAGTGGCAACTGTCCTTGTTGACGCTATTGACGATATTTTCTATGTGATTGAGTGGCAAATACGCAGGCAATCCTTCTAATTTTGAGTGGTCACCGCCGCTAATTGTGACCACTGAAGGTCCACAGGACCACCGTCTGATGTATTGTTCGATCCGGAAAACTACACGTCTGGTGGTTTCCATTACCTACACCAAATTATTTTCAAACGTTCAGAAAATCGTCTTTTATTTCCAAGATACGATAAACAATTTGCAATTACAATGGAAATGCGACAAAAATGCATTTGTTTGGATCCTAATTTAATTGCTTTTTGGGTTGGGTTAAATCTAATAATTAAATATCTAAAAAGCTAAAAATATCTAATAGTTCAATATACTCGTATATTATACCGACGATAAAGGCATGCATTTTGCGCCTTTCGTAACAGAATCAGGTATATTTTGAATTCTTTACGATAAAACAACCTTAATAAACTGTTTTCTGGTTTGCCTCCAATAGACTGTCCTTACATCTAGATCGGTCACATCTATGCTAATAATAAAGAGATAAAGTTTGTATGTATAAGGTAATCTCTGGGACCATGATCCGGTTCTGAAAATTCTTTCATTAGTACGAAGTTACATTATCCGAGTCTTACAGTATCCGTTCGGCCGTTCTGGCGTGATTGACTAACAAACATCCAATCGCATTTATAATATTAGCAAAGATTGTTGCAAGATACGCCACACGACCGTTGGTGCATGCATTAATTATGTTCAGTTTCACCGAAGATGTCTCAATTATTTTTTTACGAATGTACCTTAGTATTTGTTAAGATTTCGGGATAAAAATTTACCTACCTTCATATCTAAGGACCAGTGATTTATCTTTGCATTGTACATGATTAAATAAGCAGGTACTTAGGTAGGTACGGTGCAATAACTTTTACATCAGATTATTCATAACCAAATAAAAGCTATTTACATTAATTAATTATATATTTTTTTTATCTTCTTTTACATAACCTTCACAAAAACTTTTATGGTCATAAAAAGATTCTTTAAGAAAAACCTGCAATGTTTGCCGTCTTAATTATATGTATTTAGTTTCTTAAGTACGAGTAGATAGGTACTGCACGGGTAGGTATCACAGGTGTATCAAAATAAATCCTTCTAAAATGATCTAATAACGTTTTTCAATTATTTTTTGCCCTATTTTAGAATATCATTAGTTTTATTCAAATTAGATATCTACTGCATATAATCAAATACAATAACATCATGTTATTAGTAGGTATTCATATTTTGTGGGTGCCCTTAACGTTTAAATACCTATTGTATTTAGTAAAAAGTTTGAAACACTTGTTGCCCCTAACTGTACTTAGGTCAGTAGTAGCTTCGTACTTTGTTCTGTTGTTCACCTACCCGGAGTGTTTAAGTTTTTAACCAACTTCAAAAAAGGATGAGGTTATGTATTCGTTAAGCTTTTTAAATTTATGTATACCGATTTCTTAGAGATTTCTGAGCTGATGTGTTAGTTTGGGAAGAGTGCTTCACGACTCTTTAATATGATATAAGAACTTCGAAGATACAAAGATTTCTACTATAATGTTATGTGTGCAAGATGCATGAAAATTATATCCAGTTTGTGTTAATTTTAGATTTATCTGATCATTTGAAATTCAAATTATATTTCCGGTATTGTATCGACCTTGACGAACCAGTTGCTTTAACATCGTTGGGCCACCACTAAGCATTGATGTTCTCTATCTAGGTATTAATCTGTTTTTAATTTCCATAATAAAGGTAAACAAATAAAATTAATTGCACTTAAAAGTTTTTTGTCGTTTAAGGGTTATCATAACACATTAACTTTCCTTGAATTTAGATCAAAAATAAACTAATTATAAATGCAATTTTAGTGCCTATATAAGAACCAAAACTATATATTAATGTCAGTACGTTTTAATCCTTAATTCGGTCGTGTCGGTAAAATGAAATTCATTATCGTTGGATTACTTGTAGCATTGAGCTCTGTTTCGACGACAAAGCGAGGAATAGTGTCGTTATACGGATCTCTGGACACATTCTACATAGACTCAGGACCATGCCCCGAGTACACGAACGTAATCGACGGATATCGAGATGCGATCTACAATTTTACCATTGAAACGTACAAGCATGTGGCACCTCGATCGATGTATCAGTTCGTCGTATCTTCGCACTCTATGTGGATGACGTTAGCCGCCATCGCAGAAGGAGCGGATTACGCAACTCAACAGCAATTGTTCCAACTACTACTCCTTCCTAATAATCCATGCATTCGGCAGAAGTACTACCAACTGGCGGCAAGTCGATTCTCTTTCACTACGGACGTCGCTGTTGTCAGCAAACGAGCTTTGGTGATCGATAGAGGTGTGACACCCAATCCTGTTTGGCACGATTTTGTTACACAGCATTCTCTTCTCGAGGTGATATCAGCCCCTATCAGGTACAACCCTGTGGCAGCAGCGAGCGGTATAAGACAGACTGTGTATGGTAACTTCCCACAACTCAACCTGCGCGGCAATTCAGTTCTATTAGATACGATGGACTACAACGGATTGTGGAACACGGCATTTGCCGACGCAGTGGTCGAGCGAGCTCCGTTTTACAGTCTGTCAGGAAAACGCATTGGTTCAGTAGATCTAATGACGATGAAGCGACGCGTTAAAATAGGATACGTGCCTTCCTTAAGAGCAAAGATGTTAGAGATACCTATCGGCACGAATAGCCAGTATATTATGTTAATTGCTCTGGTTGTCGGAAATTCTGACTTGCGACCTATCGTCAGGCAGCTCAGAAGTTCGATCATCCCCCTTATGTTTGCATCGTTGGAAGACAGTCGTGTACCCATAAATGTAGCGTTGCCCCAATTTACTATAAACTCAGAGGTGGACGCGAAGAGCATCCTTGAAGATCTTGGAATAATAAACCTTTGGACAAATCCAAATGCTACCAGGTATAATTTCACAACATAATAATTTAACATAAATAGCCCCGAACCTTCCGTTTAATTTGTGGTCTGAATCCGTTAGGGATTGGGGACAAGTAAAATGTAACCAATTTATGCATTAATTGATTTTATATTTAATCAATTTCGGAAGTCAGATTTGTCGGTAAACAAATCAATTAATTTAAAATCTCTAAAAGACTGAGTGGTTCGTAACTGTTTTGGGTATCGTACAAATCCAAACGTGTATACTTAGTTAAAAGATTTTAGATCAATGCCATTACATCGAAATTCATTCAGTTTTTTTGAGGTCCGAGGTCTTTTGTAAGTGGGGCATTAGGATACTCACAGGTACTAAAGTTATTTACTTATTAGTACCTACATTTTCTATTTTTCTAAACGTGAAACCAATTATAGAAATACAGCATGTCGCAAAAACTCTGTTCGATCCCAAAGGGAGTTAAGTTCCCATTATGCTGCGATTTCGTCTGTCTGTCTGTCTGTCTGTCACACCTGCTTATTTCAGCAACTACTAAAGCTATCAACTTGGTTATAAAAAATGCTTGTCCAACTTTATTGCAAATGAAAAAAGTAAAAAAATATTTTTATTTTCAATGCAAAAGGGGCCGGAGTGGGGGTCCGAAATTTTAAAGTGGGGTTATTAGGTCAAATGACATAATATCATATGAAAGGAATTAATTTGCACATTTCAAAATATATTTTCATTTTATTTTATGCCTCACAGTTTTCGACTTATGATGAAAAATGTCTGAAAAAATACCATTCCCCCCCTTATCTCCGAAGTTTGCGGAGCGAAAAATCTGAAATAGGTAATTAGAATTGATAGGAATTGACCCAAATATTGCACCAAAAATAAAACGATGTTCCTAACTATTACAGTTTTTTCAAAATCACCAAAATTCCTTGACAAACAAACTTAATTATGCGGTCCGGTTTTATTCACTTTATACGTCCAAAATTGATACGGAACCCTCGGTGCACGAGTACGACTCGCACTTGACCGGTTTTTTTTACTGTAGGACCAACCCTAAAACAGCGAAAAAAATGTTCCTGTCCCATACATTTTGTGTTCACATAAATCGATAAAATGTATGGAACAGCAGATTTTTTTTGCGACATTGGGGTTGTGTCATACAAGATATTGTTCATAATGATGAGTATAATGACCCCTTTTGGGATCGTCATCATCATCCGGCTTCCAGTCTAAGTGGTTGCGGCTGAATATCAATATTTTACATGGAGCAACTGCCATCTGACCTCCACAACCCAATTATTGGGAAATACCGGTATTCGAATGTTAGTAGCGACTGTCAAAGATATTCCTATGACAACCGGGACCGACTGTTTAGCGTGCTTTAGTTAGGCTGTCTGCGTAGGCACGGAGGGGTCTCGATGTGTAAAGAACGGTCACCCATCCAAGGACTGACCGCGGCAAGCGCAGCTTAACCTCGCAGATCGATTGATCAGCGCGGCTGTCATTTAGCCACGAGCCCCTCTTGGCCTCTTTTGGCATCGAAAGGGATTTTTGTTACAAACTTACAAACCAAATTCGTACATGCCAGGCAATAATTAGTACTTGCCAGTAACTAGCCAGCAAACATATTGTAGTCTTAAAGGAAGGATAATTTGACATGTATAGGAACGATTATTTTATAACAGGTACATATCACACCCGCCTGCTTTGCCGAGCAGTTATGTGCAGAGATCCACACTGACGTTCAACAAACACGGAGTGTATCCTCAGCAACACGCTGAGTTTCGATCGCACGGCCCTCCCGCGAGCCCTGAGGAAGCCTTCTGGACCGAGTTCATAGCTGACAGACCGTTCATGTTTGGACTATTCGACACAGAGACTTACACCTGCCTAATGGCGACTATGTATACGCAACCAACTTACCCTGATGTCAATAAAAGTTAATTAGATTTAAACTGCGGTGTCTTGCTTTGTTCGCTACTTAGCAGTTATGTGGATAATTAAGTTTTTTAGACCAGGGCCGAAGCCTTCAAAAATGGTAAAAAATGAAAAAAAATTACAGTAGGATGAAACCCATTAGAAAAGGAGGGGAATATGATCAAAATGAAAGGAAAAATAAATTACGGTCGATCCGAGTTCGGGAAGTGGGAGGGGGTGAGTTTTTAAGGGTTAAAAATGGTTTTCCTTGATTTCCGGCAAAACTACAAGTCCTATGGAAAAAAGTTAAATGGCAAAGTTGTAGGTAATAAAAAGATCTACAACTTTTGTATTTGCAATTTTTTCACATAACCTCAAAATTTAGGTGAAAAATTCAAAAAACCAAGTTTTTGGTTTTTGAAAAATTCAAAAAACCAAGTTTTTGGTTTTTTATTTATATCTTTTTCAAAAAAAAAATTTTTTCTACAAAATTTGGTGAAAACTTACCTTATTATGTCCCAAATACACTGTAATTTATTTGATTTAAAATATTTATTTTTTCGCCTTATTTTAACTTAATATCAAAAAAGCACCCTAATTTTCAATCGAAAATTCTGACGTCAAAATATTAGCTTTTTTCAAAAAGTTTGGGAGCTTTTTGTTTGTTGAAATATCTACTTTCTGATGGTGTAAAAAAAATATACATTATTATAGGAAATGTTCTCAGAAAATGCAAAAAATTGAAAAAAACTCAAATGCGAAAAAAATTTTTTATTCATTATTGTACAATTTTGAGGTATTTATTAAAATTTACACTTTAATTACTCAAAAAACGTAAGATTTCATGTTTTATTTATAAACGAATAAATTGCAAATTGAAATATACTTCTATAATTAACAAACAAATAAGTTAATAAAGTTAATATTTAATAAGACATCTACAATATTTTGAAAAAGTTGTAGAAATTTCTTTAAATAATATTTTTAGATGCCTATTTATTGCTGTTTTAAGATAATTCATATACCTGAGTGACCTTCGGTAAATTTTAGTCCATTGTACCTAAGTTATTTCATAGAGAAGTGGGGACGGACCTAGGAGGGTCTGGGTGATCTACTACATACCTGCTATTTCGTAGCAGCTGTAAAAACCGTTAGCCAGTATTCGAGATACAGAGCAGTGTACAACATCGTTTTTAAAAATACATACACGTGCAGACTGAGTTACTCTAAGTGAATTGTGAGAAATTTACTTTATTTTTTGAAAAAAAATATAATGAATAACGTAATCAAAATTAAGTATCTAAATTCAATAGTACGATTTACATGTATAATTATATTGTATGAGATTTTCTATGACATGAATGTAATTCGAATTAAATAAATAAACTTTTTAACTAAAAAAAATTGCAGCAATCACATTTTTTTGATGATAGTGATAGTAGTGATTAAAAAAAAAAATTCGAATTTGAGTTTTTTTAAATTTTTTGCATTTTCTGAGAATATTTCCTATAGTAATGTATATTTTTTTTACACCATCAGAAAGTAGATATTTCAACGAACAAAAAGCTCCCAAACTTTTTGAAAAAAGCTGATATTTTGACGTCAGACTTTTCGATTGAAAATTAGGGTGCTTTTTTTTTGATATTAAGTTAAAATAAGGCGAAAAAATAAATATTTTAAATCAAATAAATAACAGTGTATTTGGGACATAATAAAGTAAGTTTTCACCAAATTTTGTAGAAAAAAAAATGTTTTGTAAAAGAGATAAATAAAAAACCAAAAACTTGGTTTTTTGAATTTTTCACCTAAATTTTGAGGTTATGTGAAAAAATTGCCCAAACAAAAGTTGTAGATCTTTTTATTACCTACAACTTTGCTGTTTAACTTTTTTCCATAGGACTTGTAGTTTTGCCGGAAATCAAGGAAAACCATTTTTAACCCTTAAAAACTCACCCCCTCCCACTTCCCGAACTCGGATCGACCGTAATTTATTTTTCATTTCATTTTGATCATATTCCCCTCCTTTTCTAATGGGTTTCATCCTACTGTAATTTTTTTTGGTTTCAAAAATTATCGACCCTGGTCTATTTGTATTGATTAGTATTAAAAATAAAATAATGTTTTTCATTTGATATTCATCTGGTCTTTCGACCCGAAGGTCCTACAGTACAGACCAAAGGTACAACTTACGCTTAAACACTGTAAGTAGGTAATAAGTACTTAGCTGTAGTAAACAAAACCTAAAACAATGTTAAACATTTAAATATAATATTATGTATGTAATTATGTAAATCAATGTAATTTAATATTATGTTATTTATATTTCATTGATTTATTATCCAGTCCTATCAAATTTTTGTTCTTATTTATACGTTTTGTTGAAACGTTTATGAACAAGTATTTGATAATTTGACATTGAGAATTTGACTGTACCTATCATTATTTACAATTAACGATTAGTCTCCACCGGTGTTGGGGGACATTTCTATGCTAATTATGTTTTTGTCTGCTGCACTGCATTACGTATTCACGCTAGTCCATCTGAAAATACGACCATTTTGTAAACAAAATGATTAAAATAGCCTTTGGTCAGCTAGGATTTAAATACAAATTTGTTTTAAGCTGGAGTGTTTTTGAGACAGAGATTATTCGTGGTAATATTAGTCCAAAATTTGTTATTTTATTGCAATATACAAACAGACAACCGTACAATATTTTACCCTAACAATGAAAAGCTATGCTCTTTGACCTATATAAGAAATTGGAATCCTAATATAACTTAGTATACATTACGTCGCGGCATCTGATTTGGACGTGCTAAAATCATGCGGAGATTAATTATAACTTTACTTGTCGCTTGTTGTGGCATCCCAATATTAACGCAACAGAACCAGCGGCTCCCTTCTTCGTTGGTTGTGGACGCACGAACGTGCAATGTGAATCAGGACCTGACTTATGATTACCAGTCTTCTGTATACGAGTTCACCGTCCTTTCGTACAAATTGGTAGCTCTCCGAAGCAACTTTAGCTTCGTGTACTCTCCTATTTCGATATGGATAATACTCGCGGCAATAGCAGAAGGGTCCGACAGTGTAACACAGCAGAAACTGTTTGAACTTCTAAACCTGCCCAGTGATCCGTGCATTAGACAACTGTACTACCAAATGGCAACTACTCGCGCGTTTTCTTCCTCTAACATAAACATTAAGAGCACGCGCGCTTTGTTAATCAACAAAGGTTCAACTCTAAGTCCAAGTTGGTACGACTTCGTTACGAAGAACGCTCTTCTAGAAGTAGTTACGGCACCAATCAGAAATAACCCCGTGGCAACAACGAACGAGATTAAAAGAATAATGTCTGCACAACTCCCGAGACTAGATCTGACCGGCAACTCGGTTCTTCTAGACACGATGGACTACAACGGATTGTGGACGACGGCATTTGCAGATGCGGTAATTGAACGAGCACCATTCTATAATCAGGCAGGGGAAGCGATCGGAGCTGTAGATATGATGAGAGTAAAGAGACAAGCAAGGGTGGGGTACATAAAAAGGTTGAACGTAAAGTTTTTAGAATTACCGGTGGGTGCGAATGAACGCTATCGAATGCTGTTCGGTTTCTTCATTGGAAATACTGACATAAAGCCAGCTGTGGCTTCAGTGGACAAAGATCTTGTATTTGAAGTGTTCGCGAGTCTGCGAGAGAGTTACGTGCTATTGGACGTAGCAATACCACGCATGGTTATAACTAGTGAGGTTGACGTGAGGACTATAGTGGAAGATTTAGGAGTTCACGAGCTTTGGACTGATCCGGCTGTTACTAGGTAAGGTTTATCATACAATTTATTATTCTAAGTGCCGAGACTAGAAAGTCCATTTTTAGGTACTTGGAAGTAAGGAACTTTGCAGCAAAGTAGGAGACTAGCAAATGAATTCAGCTGCTGCTAGTGATGATCATACCCCTTATAATCGAGAGAACATCAGAGGTTTAAAAAAAAAAACGTGTGCGCACGGCGGACCCCGTCAGAAACTATATAATAGAAAGCGGCAAAGAAAAAGACAAATTCGCATGGAGGGGCGTAACGCTTTTTCCTTACGTGACTATTTCTACCAGTCAACTCCTACCGCAGGCCGCGTTAATGAATTTCGTTCCAAAAAGTTTAGGACATTTTAAAAGCAAACACGACTTTTATGATTACACTAAAAGTCACGACCTTTTGTGTGCTAATACAGTGATGTGATGACCATTCCATCTGACAAACGAAGTGATTGCGATAATGTCTCCATTGGGAGGCACATGACTACACACACACACACATTTTCAAGCATCGACAGCTAAAAAAAACATTGCCTACAGGTACATATCAAGCCCACCTGCTCGTCCGAGCAGCTTCGTGCAGCGTTCTACCCTGGTGCTTAACAGCACCGGCCTGCACCTAGCAGCACCGGAGCAGGACTCCTCGTACGGCAACCGTACCGGCTTGGAACCTGGCGTCGGGAGCGATTTCATCGCCAACCGACCCTTTGCGTTTGGGTTGTTCGATGCTGAGACTTATACATGCCTGATGGGTGCTGCGTATACTAGACCTACTTATACGTCATGAGGATTGAAGAAATAAATGTAATTAATAAAAATGTCTCGTGTTTATTTCGTAAAAACTATGCCCGGCCGGCGTGCATGCATTGCAATGCCGCCTTTTTTTAACCGACTTCCAAAAAGGAGGAGGTTCTATGTTCGGCTGTATGTATGTTTTTTTTTTATGTATGTTCACCGATTACTCCGTCGATTGTGGAGCGATTTTGAAAATTATTTTTTATATTACTTCCGAAGGGGTCCCAATGTCACCAAATCAGGATCTGATGAGTGGATCTCATGGTAATTGAGGGAAACCCTCAAATTTTAGAGCCATGTGCAGTGTGTTTTCTTTTATTGAGGAGAGGGTACTTCAGGGTTAATTTCACAAAATTTGATCAAGATCTGATGATGGAATCCATGACAAAATAACGGAACTCTTCAATTCTTAGGAGCACGTAAACGATACTCGGTAAAATCTCTTAGGGTATCGGGATACTTGTTTTACCGTGATATCTTTATGATGAAGTTAACGTGGTAGTAGAACTCGATGATGAGCCATGGAACTCCTCAACGGCTTACAGTAGGTAATGCGGTGTGTTCTATTGCAAGATTTGTTACAGATTGTAATCAAATGGCAATATACTCAATTATGCTCATCGCGTTATGAGGCAAAGAAAATGTAGGTAGTGAAAATGTACAGTCAGCATCGAAATGGTAGTTTCGCCTATGTGGACGATGTTAATCCATACAGTAAAAAAATCGTAGGTTCGGTTAATAGTAATGAATTCACGCTACTGCCAGTGGCGGTCCGAGGGGGGGGTCGTAAGGGGTCATTACCCCCCCCCCAAATTGTATTAAAAAGTGCAAAACACGGTAATTCACTGTATAGCACGTCGGCATCAATCGGTAACCCCCCCCCCCCCCAAAGTCTTTGGCTGCGATCGCGCCTGGCTACTGCTGTAATCGCGTGTGTTTGTCACTCAAAATAGAAAAATAAAAAACTTTAACAGAAAATGAAATCCATTAATGATTTAGGTGTTTGAATCTAAGAGTCTTCATGGGTTCTGAGGGACTTCATGCTGCTGAGCTGACGATGGAAGCCACAGCACTCCTTAACTGTTAGGAGATAAGAGATAATTCTGCAATATGTCGACAGGAACTACTTAGTAATCGTGGATAGACCTGAACGTGTAAGACAATCGTCTTCATCTTTCCATTTCTCGTTATGATTAAAATGTCAGGTTGTATGCAAAGATATCATCTATATTAATGGAACCTTACATCAAGCACAAATAAGTTTCTAGAAATTTAAAACACATTGTTCACAATATTCAACTTGCTTGCAACTATCTTGAATGTTTTCCAATCTGCAATATAAGTGCTGTGCAATTGGTTTTATACCACCTTCTGCCATATTAGTAACTAATTATCATATTTTCAGAAAAGTTACGTAAAACATATGTAATACGTATACCCACATCGCGATCACAAAAATATTCAAGATTTTTTAACCGACTTCAAAAAAGGAGGTTCTGTATTCGTCCCGCATGTATGTATGTATGTATGTTTGTATGTGCGCGATTTTCTCAAAAACTACTGATTCGATTTGGATGGGGGTTTCACTAACGTAATCTACATACTTTCAGGAAGGTTTTAGTATATAATATATTATGTAATCATTCCTATGTACAAAGTTATATGCATAAATGTACACACTCCGTAGAAGATTTACTGTTGAACGAATTCGTGAAAGTAATCTAACACGGGATAAAGAACTAAAAAGGGAAAAATAAAAAACTTTTTTAACAAAAAATAACCGACTTCAAAAATCCACTACAAAGAAAATAATAATTTTGGTTTCGGAAGTCGGTGGCAAAAAAAAGCAAACAAAAACCAAAGCCACCGACTTCCGAAACCAAAATTATTATTTTCTTTGTAGTGGATTTTTGAAGTCGGTTATTTTTTGTTAAAAAAGTTTTTATATGTTTATAGATACAATTCTATGCTTATATCCTGTTCTGAACATTCTATTTACTTGTAATTAACATACATAAGTCTAATTAGTATCTAATCATCGTCTAACACGAATTTTATTACAACAAAACTTTAGGAACCTACTTGTATTCATCAAACATAATAACAACAACCTATCTCCTGAACATAAGCATGAACACAACATTTTTATAATATACAAAATATTCTAATCTTAAAAGGTAAACAAGATATGAAAAAAATTCTAGAAACTATTACGGCACATCAATTTTAAATTAAAATAAACTCTCCCATAATAAGATTATGGAGAGCTGAAGTCACTAAAAAGAAATAAACCGGCCAAGTGCGAGTCGTACTCGCGCACCGAGGGTTCCGAATCATTTTTGGACGTATAAAGTGAAAAAATCCGGACCGCATAACTAAGTTTGTTTGTGAAGGAATTTTGATGATTTTGAAAAAACTGTTAGGAACATCGTTTTATTTTTGGTGCCATATCTGGGTCAATTCCTATCAACTCTAATTATTTCAGATTTTTCGCTCCGCAAACTTCGGAGATAAGGGGGGGGAATGGTAATTTTTCGGACATTTTTCATCGTGTGTCGAAAACTGTGAGACATAAAATAAAATAAAAATATTTTTTGAAATGTGCAGATCAATATGATATGTCACTTGACCTAGTAACCCCACTTTAAAATTTCGGACCCCCACTCCGGCCCCTTTTGCAATGAAAATAAAAATATTTTTGGACTTTTTTCTTTATATGTGTTCCAAATTTCAAGTCGATAGCATAAGTAGTTGCTGAAATAAGCAGGTGTGACAGACAGACAGACAGACAGACGAAGTCGCACCATAAGGGTTCCATTTTGGTACGGCATCCTAAAAATAAAAAACTTATTAACAAAAATGTAAAACCGACTTCAAAAAAACCCTTTAACACTAAAAAGCTTAAAATAAAAAGATAGGTACCCTATAAATTAAAACACAAATACAACATTCAGTAATTACTACCATACGAATACCTTTTCAATTAAATTCAACAATTTTTGGAGTCGGTGCCAAGCCAATAAAACAAAAATCCTTGCTGAATTACTAGCTTTAGGTAGGTATTCTAGACTTTCGCCCGCAACTCTGTCCGTGTTGACTACGTTAAATTGACCATTTTAATGACCTCCTTAGTGTAGGGTGTAGCCACCCTACACTAAGGAGGTCATTAAAATGGTAGGTACTACGAAGAGGTCAAGCTGAAACTTTGATTCGTCCCTCCGGAAGTAGATGAAATGTGGCTTAGATTTTAAGTTGGATCCCAAACTACGAAACTGTGAAAACCATATCAAAATCGATAAGTTAAGCACATACTTACTTTTGAGCCGGCTACGGTGAAGCAAATATGTGTTTGACCGACATGTGTATTTGTATGTAGGTATAAACATCTGTTCCCTTATATCTACCAAACTACTTATCATAATTTTGCAAATGAGGTATCACTAGAAGCGTCTTGATTGCCCGCTGGTTTATAGGCTATGTGACATCACATTAAATTGAATATATATGGCGTCATCTGGAGTCTAGAGGACATAAAGTCATGAACTATTTTTTTGTTTTTACAGTCATGTGGGGTATTAAATTGAAGGGCTTGAAGAGACTATTTCGAAAATATAGCTGTCCCTGTTGCGCCAGGTTATTAGTCGGTAATACGGTGGCATGCGACCACGACTATACCATGAATATTAATTAATACGTTGATTTATTAGGTTTTTCACAACATTGAATTCCATAAGACTACAGAAAAAATTCAGGCTGTCAGACAAATATTTTCTTGTTTCATGCTTTCAGTTCGATTTTTGTCGTAGTCGGGTTTTAGTTTTTTTAAACATTTTATTTTTATTTTAATGTAGGTACGTACATGTCTTACCTGTACTGTAAAATTTTATAAAAGCAATGTTAAATGAATAACATAATATTATTTTACCTACATTTGTTGTATAAATGACTGTATGAAAACTTGTTTTATAAATTCTTTATATTCCTATCTTGTTCCTAATACATTTTGTTCAAACGTTTATGAACAAGAATTAGTTCATTTGAGATTGGGAATTTGATTGTATCATTATTTGCAATTAGGTAACATTAAGTCTCTACTTTGTTTCTATGCTAATTATGTTTTTGTCTGCTGCACTGCTTTATGTACCTACTCACGCTAGTCCATCTGATAAATACGAATACAAATTTTGGAAACAAAGTGATACCTAATAAGTTTTATGACACATGTTTTTTATAAATTTTGCGTGCCTATTTTCAGGCAGAATGTACATGGCTCACTCCTGTCTACTCCACCTGTATTTTAATGTAACCTACATTCATTGCAAATAAATGATTTGATTGATTGATATGGCGAAAATTTTTTTTTTTAACACTATTTTTTAATGACCACGTCCCAGCTCCATCATGAGACCCTGGACATCATCTAGGTCTACAGTACTTGTCAAGACAAATCCAATGAGCCCAAACACGACGGAGTTATGTTGAAAAGTTGAGGAGTTCCCATGGCCACCTCCTGGCCTCATCATGAAACTACCTCCATGGTACCATATTATTGCATTGTCACGGAAGTTACATAATATGTTCCAAATTTCAGCTCAATCGGTAGGGGAGAACTAGTCTAAAATTCTATTGCAAGATTTGCCCCCCCCCCCCTACTAGCACAGCAAGATAAATAAAAGCTGTTAAAAAAATAGCTTTTGGTCAAGTAGGATTGAAACACTGTTGTAAGTTGGAATGTTATATTCCAGACTGGGATTATGCGTTGGTAGTTAGACCAAAAATAATAGAGTTTGTAATTTTATTGCAGTGCACAAAAAGACAACCGTATAATATTTTTCCCTAACAATGAAAAGCTATGCTCTTTAACCTATTTAAGAAACTGAAATCCGAATATAACTTAGTATACATTACGTCGCGGCATTGGGACGTCCTAAAATCATGCGGAGATTAATTATAACTTTACTTGTCGCGTGTTGTGGCGTCCCAATATTAACACAACAGAACCAGCGGCTCCCTGCTTCGTTGGTTGTGGACGCACTATCGTGCAATGTGAATCAGGACCTGACTTATGATTACCGGTCTTCTGTATACGAGTTCACCATGCTTTCGTACAAATTGGTAGCTCTCCGAAGCAATTTTAACTTCGTGTACTCTCCTATTTCGATATGGATAATACTCGCGGCAATAGCAGAAGGGTCCGACAATGTAACACAGCAGAAACTGTTTGAACTTCTAAACTTGCCTAATGATCCGTGCATTAGACAACTGTACTACCAAGTGGCAACTACTCGCGCATTTCCTTCCACTAACATAAACATTAAGAACACGCGCGCTTTGTTAATCAACAAAGGTTCAACTCTTAGTCAAAGTTGGTACGACTTGGTTACGAAGAACGATCTTCTAAAAGTAGTTACGGCACCAATCAGAAATAACCCCGTGGCAACAGCGAATGAGATTAAAAGAATAATGTCGGCGCAACTCCCGAGACTAGATCTGACCGGCAACTCGGTCCTTCTAGACACGATGGACTACAACGGATTGTGGACGACGGCATTTGCAGATGCGGTAATTGAACGTGCACCATTCTTTAATCAGGCAGGGGAAGCGATCGGAACTGTAGATATGATGAGAGTAAAGAGACAAGCAAGGGTTGGGTACATGAAAAGGTTGAACGTTAAGTTATTAGAATTACCGGTGGGTGCGAATGAACGCTTTCGAATGCTGTTCGGTCTCTTCATTGGAAATACTGACATAAAGTCAGTTGTGGCTGCAGTGGACAAAGATTCTGTATTTGAGATGTTCGCGAGTCTACAAGAGAGTTACGTGCAGTTAGACGTAGCGATACCACGCATGGTTATAACTAGTGAGGTTGATGTGAGGACTATACTGGAAGATTTAGGAGTTCACGAGCTTTGGACTGATCCGGCTGTTACTAGGTAAGGTTTATCATACAATTTATTATTCTAAGTGCTGAGACTAGAAAGTCCATTTTTAGGTACTTGGAAGTAAGGAACTTTGCAGCACGGTCGGAGACTAGCCGCTAGTGATGATTACATAGCCCTTTAAACCAAGATAACATCAGATGTTTAAAAAAAACCTCAGAAACGAAGTTCCTTACGCCTCGTATATACTACAAAGCGACAGAGAGAATGACAAAGTCACATGGATGGACATAACGCTTTATCTTTACGTGACGATTTCTACCAGTCAACGCCTACCGCAAGCCGTGTTAAGGAATTTCGTTCCAAAAAGTTTAGGACAATATTTTAAAAGCAAATACGAGTACACGACCTTATGATAACACGATTACACCAAAAGTCACGACCTTTTGTTTGCTAATGCAGTGATGTGATAACCATTCCATCTGACACACGAAGTGGTTGTGACAATTTCTCCATTGGGAAGCACATGATCAGCATTCGACGTTTTCAGGCATTGACAGCTAAAACAAAAACATTACCTACAGGTACATATCAAACCCACCTGCTCGTCCGAGCAGCTTCGTGCAGCGTTCTACCCTAGTGCTCAACAGCACTGGCCTGCACCTAGCACCGCCGGAGCAGGACCTCTCCTACGGCATCCGTACCGGCCTAGAACCTGGCGTCGGGAGAGACTTCATCGCCGACCGACCCTTTGGGTTTGGGTTGTTCGATGCTGAGACTCATACATACCTGATGGCTGCTGCATATACTAGACCTACTTATACGTCATGAGGATTAAAGAAATAAATGTCATTAATAAAAATGTCTCGTGTTTATTTCGTAAAAGCTTTGCCCGACCGGCGTGCATGCATTGCAATGCCGCCTTTTTTAACTGACTCCAAAATGTAAGAGGTAGGTATTCTAGACTTTCGCCCGCAACTCTGTCCGCGTTGACTACGTTAAATTGACCATTTTAATGACCTCCTTAGTGTAGTGTGGCTAGTAGGTACTACGAAGAGGTCAAGCTGAAACTTTGATTCGTCCCTCCGGAAGTAGATGAAATGTGGCTTAGATTTTAAGTTGGATCCCAAACTACGAAACTGTGAAAACCACATCAAAATCGGTAAGATAAGCACATAGGTACTTACTTTTGAGCCGACTACGGCGAAGCAAAAAGGAGGGATATGTGTTTTGACCGACATGTGTATTTGTATGTAGGTATAAACATTTGTTCCCTTATAACTACCAAACTACTTATCATAATTTGACAAATGAGGTACCCCTAGAAGAGAGGTATCACTTGAAGCGTCTTGATTGCCCGCTGGTTTATAGGCTATGTGACATCACATTAAATTTAGGAAGTGGCTCCGCAACCGCCGCCGTGACCTGAATTTGCAGCCGGCGGCGGTTGCTAAATTGGCAGCCGGCGCTGACTTGAAAAAAGCGGGAAATGGGGTTGGCAATTTGGCATAATTAAAAAAACATTTCATGTTTCATTTGAGCAACATACCTAACTAGGGTCTAAGAGCGAGCGAAGCGAGCTCGGGAACTTGGACACCCCGACACGGACAGGTTAGGTTCGAAGGGGTTGACGAGGGCTTCAGTGAGCGAGCAAAGCGAGCGAACGAAGCCCCGTCAACCCCTTCGCGTTAGGTTACTTGTAACCTTGCAAACAGAAATAGGAGCCCCGCGTAGCGGGGCTACGTCGACCACCTCCCTCCCCCTTGTAAGTCCAAAAAAGTTGTATTTTGTTTTACATTGACACTAATTTAAAAATCAATCTGTCAACATTAATCTGCTGCTACGGTAGTTTGCAATTATTTTCGTCTGGTATCACTGCTACTCCAAGGCTACACCGGTTCCCAACGGCGTTATTTTTGGGAGCCGCCGCCGGCTGCAGAGGCGCTCCCTTAAATTTAATATTAGTATATCGCCCTCTAGAGGACATAAAGTCATGAACAAATATTTTTTAAGTCATGTGGTGTATCAAATTGAAGTGCTTGAAGAGATGCGCCAGCTTACTAGTCAGTAATACGGTGGCATGCAACCCAGTAGGTTTACCCTGGTTAAAACGTTGATTTATTAAGTTTTTCACAACACTGAATTTCTTAAGTCTAGAGAAGAATTTCAGGCTGTCAGACAGAAATGTTTTCTGTCTGACAGCCAGGGGTGTATGGGGTCTGTTTACATCTTAAGGACCCAAGCCAACCTTACCTGCTAGCGGTGCACCCTGCTGTCCAACGGACGAGGCTCTGGCGAACCTGGTTTCCCTCCCGTAGGGTTGTGGGGGTCAGACGGCTGGTCGCCCCACGTAAAACCAACTTCAGTCAAATAATAATATGGACAAGGACAAGACAAGAAAGGGTACTCGGGCTAGGGCGTCGCCGCACAACGACGCGCAGGCACATCGCCTTAAACCTGCGACAAGTGGGCTAGGGCTACCGTGTCAAGTACGGGCACGGCTAAAGAAGTCAGTACTCAAAAGGAAGTTCCGCTTTGCCACCTGGAACATTGGCTCCCTAACCGGACGTTGCAGAGAACTCGCGGACGTACTTGCGAAGTGTCGGGTCCAGTGCGCCTTCCTTCAGGAGACGCGCTGGAAGGGGAATAAGGCCCGTGACATCGGGCAGGGGTACCGGCTAGTGTACCGTCAGGCAGGAGCGGAGTGGCAGTAGTGCTGTCTAAGGACCTTCAGGATGGACTCCTTGAAGTAGACCGATACAGCGACCGGTTGATGCGAGTTAAGGTGCTGATCGAAGGGTCGGTAACGAACCTAATCAGCGCCTACGCTCCTCAAACTGGTTGCTGTGAGTCTGAAAAGGAGGCCTTCTGGGATGAGTTCGAGGACGTATTACGCGCTATTCCAAGTTCCGAAGGTGTTTTGGTTGGGGGGGATCTCAACGGCCACGTAGGTCAGTTTGCTGGAGAGCACGGACGTGTTCACGGTGGTTTTGGTTATGGCCAACTAAATGCAGAGGGAGTCAGTATACTCAGGACCTGCGCTTTGTCTGACCTAGCCATCGCGAACACATTCTTTCAGAAGAAGCCACAGCATCTTATTACGTACCGTAGTGGTGCCTACTCAACCCAAATAGATTACCTGCTGGTGCGACGGTGCCACATTGGCAAGGTTACCAACTGCAAAGTCATCCCAGGTGAAAGCCTAGCGGCTCAACATCGCCTCCTTGTCCTGGACTTTGCGGTCGTGCCAAAGAAGAAAGTGACCGAGAAACGCAAACCTCGCACTAAGTGGTGGTTGCTTGATGGCCCCAAACAGTCGGACTTCATCGCGGAGGTCGAGCATCTCGAGATCAGTGCTCCGCATGAGTCCGCTCAAGAGATCTGGAGTAGGATCCATTCAGTAATCACCGCTGCGGGTAAGCGCGTCCTTGGCACTTCCCGTGGTGGCCGCACCATAGACAAGGAGACTTGGTGGTGGGATAACGGGGTGCAGGAGGCGACTCGGAAGAAGAAGGGTTTATTTAAACAGTGGCAAGGGTCCAACTCTCCGGATGACAAGGCGGCATATGGAGCGGCTAAGCGCGCTTGCAAAAGAGCTGTAGCCAGAGCCCGCAGCAAAAGTCTGTCGCCCTTATACGACAAGCTGGAAACTGCGGAGGGGCAAAAGCTTATTTTTAAGCTGGCGCGTGCCCGGGAAAAAGCTACACGAGACATTAGCAAATGTCTCTGTGTCTGTGTAAGGGACGCCCAGGGTAAGCTGCTCTACGATGCTCCCTCTGTTAAGGAGAGATGGTGTACATACTTCGCGGAGCTGTCTAACAAACAGCATCCCCAAAACCTTCCTCCCGAACCGCCTCCTAACCTTGGACTTATTTCCCCTATTTCCGCCGACGAAACCCGCATTGCTCTTCGCCACATGAAGAACCGGAAATCGGTTGGACCTGACAATGTGCCAATTGAAGTGTGGAAGGCGATGGGCCCACGTGGTGTGGATCTTCTGACGGATCTTTTTAACCGCATCCTGATCACCAAGGAAATGCCGAACCAGTGGCGATCTAGCCTGATTATCCCTATTTATAAAGGCAAAGGTAGCGTACAGGATTGTAGTAACTACCGCGGTATCAAGATCATGTGCCACACCATGAAGCTCTTCGAGCGCATCATTGACACACGGCTCCGTAGCGAGTGCACTGTCTCTGAGTGTCAATATGGCTTCCGGGCGGGTAACAGCACCATGGACGCAGTGTTTGCCTTACGGACTCTGGCTGAGACGTACAGAGAGAGAAGGAGAGCTCTGCACTTGGCCTTTTTAGACCTGCAGAAGGCCTTCGACTCTATACCTCGGCAGTCCATCTGGTGGGCACTTCGCTTCAAGGGCGTTCCCGGGGCCTATGTTGACATTATCAGAGACATGTACCGCGATTCCGTGTCCTCTGTCCAGACCGCTGTTGGCGAATCCTTTCCAATATCTGTTGGCGTTCACCAAGGCTCGGCTCTTAGCCCGTTGTTGTTTAACGTAGTGCTCGATGTAGTTACGGCAAACATCCAAGATCAGCCTCCATGGCTAATGATGTATGCCGATGACATCGCCCTCGTTAATCAGAACAAAGCCCATCTTTAGCGCAAAGTCAGCATTTGGAAGGACACGCTGGAAAACGGTGGTCTCAGACTAAATATGGCGAATACTGAGTACATGTCCAGTGGCGGCACGGATTCAAACACCATCCGAATAGGTTCGGACCTGATCACCAGGTCCGAGACGTTCAGGTACCTTGGATCCGTGCTGCACGAGTCTGGCAACGTGGACGACGATGTCCAAACACGTATAGGCGCGGCTCGGGCGAAGAGGCGCGAGGTAACGGGCGTTGTATGCGACCGCAAAATGCCTCCGAAGCTCAAGGGGCAGATATACATATAAATGCATCATACGGCCTGTCCTCTTATACGGCGGCGAATGTTGGCCAGCACTAAGCAGACACACCCAGGAGCTTCGCGTCACGGAGAAGAAGATGCTATGGTGGATGAGCGGCGTAACGCGATCCGATCGCATACGCAACTCATTCATCCGAGGTAGTCTTGGTGTCCGTGACGTGGGGGAAAAACTGCAAGAGTGTCGTCTGCGATGGTATGGCCACATCATGCGCCGCCCTATGGAGTACGTTGGTCGGAGATGCATAAATATGGCTGTCCTTGGGGCTAGGTCCCGTGGTCGCTCTCGCAAGCGCTGGCTGGACGTCGTCAAGTCCGACATGCGAGCCAATGGCCTGACTGAAAAGGATGTAGAAGATCGGGCAAAGTGGAGGAAGTTCAGTCGGAAGGCGGACCCTGGCAATAGCCAGGATTAACGCCAGGTAGAAGAAGAAGAAGACAGAAATGTTTTCTTGTTTTATGCTTTTTATAGTTCGCTTTTTGTCGTAGTCGTGTGTTAGTTTTTTTAACATTTTTTTTATTTCAATGTACCTACTTAAGTACCTACCTGTAAAATTTTCGTAAAGCAATGATAAATAAATAGGGAGTGCCTTCGCAGCCGGCGGCGGCTCCAAAAGATAACGCCGTTGGAAACCGGAGTAGCCTTGGAGTAGCAGTGATACCAGACGAAAATAATTGCAAACTACCAAAGCAGCAGATTAATGTTGCCGTGTTTTAAGTTGAATTATCTACCTTAGACTGACTTTTAAATTACAGTGTCAATGTAAAACAAAATATAACTTTTTGGGATTTACAAGGGGGAGGGAGGTGGTCGACGGAGCCCCTCTACGCGCGGCTCCTATTTCTATCTGCAAGGTTAAAAGTAACCTAACACGAAGGGGTTGACGGGGCTTCGTTCGCTTGCTTTGCTCGCTCACTGAAGCCCCCGTCAACCCCTTCGAACCTAAATTGTCCGTGTCAGGGTGTCCAAGTCCCCGAGCTAGCTTCGCTCGCTCTTGGACCCTAGTTAGGTATGTTACTCAAATGAAACAGGAAATGTTTTTTTAATTATGCCAAATGACCAACCTCATTTCCCGCTTTTTAGGGTTCCGTACCAAAATGGTAAAAAACCGGCCAAGTGCGAGTCGTACTCGGGCACCGAGGGTTCCGTATCATTTTTGGACGTACAAAGTGAAAAAATCCGGACCGCATAACTAAGTTTTCTTGTGAAGAAATTTTGATGATTTTGAAAGAACTGTACTAGTTAGTAACATCGTTGTATTTTTGGTGCCATATTTGGGTCAATTCCTATCAACTCTAATTATTTCAGATTTTTCGCCCTGCAAACTTCGGAGATAAGGGGGGGGAATGGTATTTTTTTGGAAATTTTTCATCATATGTCGAAAACTGTGGACATAAAATAAAATAAAAATATATTTTGAAATGTGCAAATCAAGCCCTTTCATATGATTTATGTCACTTGACCTAGTAACCCCACTTTAAAATTTCGGACTCCCCACTCTGGCCCCTTTTGCAATGAAAATATTTTATTTTTATTTTTTTTCATTTGCAATAAAGTAGGTAATTTAAAAATAATGAAATAAAAATAAAATAGAAAATTCGAAAAAAAACCCGTTACAAAAATACTCTTAAAAGTAATCAAATTAAATTGATGAGCGTCGCCGCGTCGGGGGACCGCTATGTTAAAACGTATTTAGTGAAACGGATACTTACTTAGCGGTCCCCCGACGCGGCGACGCTCATCAATTTTATTTGATTACTTTTTAGAGTATTTTTGTAACGGGGGTTTTTTTAAATATTCTATTTTATTTTTATTTAATTATTTTTAAATTACTCGCGGACACAAAATCTACTAGGTTACTTGTAATATAATCTATGCTATTATTTTTTCAAGAGTGTACTAAGTAGTGTGCAGGATATCCTGGCTGCAGCATCAGCTCATCGTATTGCCCCATTGCATTGTACGTAGAATTGAATACTGATCAAAACGAATCCAAACACGACATATCTGCTATTATTTTTTCAAGAGTGTACTACTTTGCTGGATATCCTGGCTGCAGCATCAGCTCATCGTGTTGCCACCATTGCATTGTATGTAGAATTATATACTGATCAAAACGAATCCAAACACGACATATCTGCTATTATACTTTTAAGAAGGTGTGCTGGATATCCTGGCTGCAGCATCAGACCAAGAATTTCACAATCTAGCATTATGATATAGCATACATGGTTGTTTTAAATTTTAGGTCACACATATGTTTGAAAGTAAAATAAATACCCATTATTCGTCTAAGATTCCTACCGCAGTAACAAAAGAGCTCATGACCTTGAAATGGCTGAACCGATTTTGATAAAACATGTCTAAGAACGATCGCCAGAAAACCTGCTTTCAAATAAAAAGAAACCGCATTCAAATCGGTTCACGCGTTTAAGAGCTAAGGTGCCACAGACACACAGACAGACACACATAGCGGTCAAACTTATAACACCCCTCTTTTTGGTCGGGGGTTAATGAATTTGTCATTTTATTGCAATGCACAAACAGACAACCGTACAATGGTTTACAATAACAATGAAAAGCTCTTTGACCTATATAAGAAACTGGAATCCTAATAAAACTTAGTACATTACGTCGCGGAACCTGATTTGGACGTGCTAAAATCATGCGGAGAATAATTATAAGTTTACTTGTCGCGTGTTGTGGCGTCCCAATATTAACACAACAGAACCAGGGACTCCCTTCTTCGTTGGTTGTCGACGCACTATCGTGCAATGTGAATCAAGACTTGGCCTATGACTACCGGTCTTCTGTATACGAGTTCGGCATCCTCTCGTACAAATCGGTAGCTATTCGAAGCAATTTCAACTTCGTGTACTCTCCTATTTCGATATGGATAATACTCGCGGCAATAGCAGAAGGATCCGACTATGTAACACAACAGAAACTGTTTGAACTTCTACACCTGCCTAATGATCCATGCATTAGGCAACTGTACTACCAAGTGGCAACTACTCGCGCGTTTCCTTCCAATGACGTAAACATTAAGAGCTCGCGCGCTTTATTAATTGACGAAGGTTCAAAACTAAGTCCAAATTGGTACGACTTCGTTACGAAGAACACTCTTCTAGAAGTAGTTACGGCACCAATCAGATACAACCCCGTGGCGACAGCGAACGAGATTAAAAGAATAATGTCTGCACAACTCCCGAGACTAGATCTGACTGGTAACTCGGTCCTTCTAGACACGATGGACTTCAACGGGTTGTGGACGACGGCATTTGCAGATGCGGTAATTGAACGTGCACCATTCTTTAATCTAGAAGAGGAAGTGATTGGAGCTGTAGATATGATGCGGGTAAAGAGACGAGCAAGGGTGGGGTATATAAAAAAGTTTCACGCAAAGCTTTTAGAATTACCGATGGGTTTGGATGAACGCTATCGAATGCTGTTCGGACTCGTCATTGGAAATATTGACATAAAACCAGTTGTGGCTGAAATGAATAAAGATATTGTATTTGACCTGATCGCGAGTCTCCAAGAGAGTTACGTGCAGGTGGATGTAGCAATACCACGCATGGTTATAACTAGTGAGGTGGACGTGAGGACTGTACTGGAAGATATAGGAGTCCACGAGCTTTGGACTGACCCGGCTGTTACAAGGTAAGGTTTACCATACAATTATTTTAAGTGCTGAGACTAGGATGTCCATTTCTTAGGTACTTAGAAGTAAGGAACTTTGTAGCAACAGAAGAGACTAGCAAATAAATTCAGCTGCTGCTGTGATGATTACATAGCCCTTAAAATCAAGAGAACAAGATGTTTAAAAAAAAAACATGTGCGGTCGGCGGACCCCCGTCAAAAACGAAGCTCCTTGCGCCTCGTACCTATATAATAGAAAAAGACAGAGAGAAAGGCAGAGTCGCATGGATGGACGTAATGCTTTTTCTTTACGTGACGATTTCTACCAGTCGACTCCTCCATGCCGCATTAAAAAATTTCGTTCCAAAAAGTTTAGGACAGTATTTATAAAGCAAACACGGCCATATCATTCCATCAAAAGTCGCATCCTTCTGTCTGCTAATGCAGTGATGACCATTCCATCTGGCAAACGAAGTGATTGTGACATGAGCAGCATTAGACGCATTCAGGCATTGACAGCTAAAACAAAAACATTGCCTACAGGTACATATCAAACCCACCTGCTCGTCCGAGCAGCTTCGTGCAGCGTTCTACCCTGGTGCTCAACAGCACCGGCCTGCACCCAGCACCGCCGGAGCAGGACTCGTCCCACGGCATCCGTACCGGCCTGGAACCTGCCGTCGACTTCATCGCCGACCGACCCTTTTTGCTCGGGCTGTTCGATGCTGAGACTTATTCACCCCTGATGGCTGCTGTGTATACTAGACCTACTTACACGTAATAAGGATTATGTAAATAAATGTCGTTGAAAAAAAATGGCTCGTGTTTATTTCATATTTGCTGTGCCTGGCATGCGTTACAATGCCACCTTTTTTAACCGACTCCGAAAATGTAACCAATTTATGCATTAATTGATTTTATATTTAATCAACTTCGGAAGCCAGATTTATCGTTAAATTAATAGAATTATTTAAAACCTCTAAAGATCTGCGATATAAGAGACTATTCGTAACTATTTTGGGATAAATCAAAACGTGTGTATAGTTAAAACATTTTTAGATCAATGTCATTGTATGGAAATTCATTTAGGTCTCATGCCAGAAGGGCAGTGTAATATTTAATAGGATACTATATAGATAGGTAGGTACTGAAGCTACTTATTATTTTTCTGAACGTGAAACCAACTTTTGAAATAAATATGATTGAGACTAAGAAATCAAAATCGTTCATGCCAGATTAGTAGGTACTTAACTATGTATACCTACCTACGCAACACACATACACACATAAACGACGGCGACTTCCTTTGTTTGGTACTTTTGGTTCTTCTTAGTAATTATGTGGCCAATTGATTAAATGTTTGTATCACTACATAGTATAAAACAAAGTCGCTTCCCGCTGTCTGTCGGTCCCAATGTATGCTTAGATCTTTAAAACTACGCAACGGATTTTGATGCGGTTTTTTTTTATAGATAGAGTGATTCAAGAGGAAGGTTTATACGTATAATACATCCCGAAAAAACGCGGGCGAGGCCGTGGGCGGAAGCTAGTTAAGAATAAAGCTGACAGCAACCATTATATGTTTTTCGGTCCAAAAATCCTACACTAGGCAAGTAGGCACAGACCAAAGGTACTACGGTTAAACACACTAATGGCCGTTGTCAATAACCGATCTATCGACTATTTCGACCCTACTAGAGTAGGATTTTTGACATTACCTACCTACTTCTATGGAGCATATGTCAAAAATTTATTTCTAGTAGGTGAAAGAGCCGATAGATTGGTTATTGGGAACGTTCATAGGTAGGTGAGTAAGTACCTAAATAACTTACTTTTTGATTTTAATGTACTTACCTGTAAATTCTGTAAAATGTTCCTAAAGCAATGTTAAATGAATAACATAATACCTATTATGTTGACTACGTCTTTAGCCATGTAAAATTTTTGTTCCTTTAGGTACGTTTTGTTAATTTGACAACAGGAATTTGATTGTATCATTATTTCCTATTGACATTTAGTCGTCTGATTCTATGCTAATTAAGTTTTTTGTTTGCTGCACTGCTTTATGTATTCACGCTAGTCCATCTGTTAATACGAGTATTTAGCTATTTCGCAAAAACACAAAACCCGACTGCAGTTTGCATTGTGCAGTCGGGACGCACTCTTATCCCTATCCCTATTCCCTATATATATATAAAACTAGCACTTTGCCAGCGACTTCGTCCGCGTGACCCACGGGAATAGCACTCAGGAATAATGCAGCTTCTTATTATTGAAAGAATTTTCAGAATCGGACCCACGGTACTTTCATACAAACTTTCATCCTCCTTTGCACCCCTTTTGGGGGCGAATTTTCAAAAACCCTGAAAAACGTATTTCTTCATTCAAAAAGAAAAGCCTTAATCCAATTTCCATGACTCTAATTTCAAAACTAACGGTAGGTACTTTCATACAAATTTTCATTCCCCTTTGCACCCCTTTTGGGGGCGAATTTCCAAAAACCCTGAAACACGTATTTCTTCATTCAAAAAGAAAAGCCTTACCTAATCCAATTTCCATGACTCTAATTTCAAAACTAACGGTAGGTACTTTCATACAAATTTTCATTCCCCTTTGCACCCCTTTTGGGGGCGAATTTTCAAAAACCCTGAAACACGTATTTCTTTGTTTGAAAAGAAAAGCCTAAATACCAATTTCTATTACTCTAACTTCAAAACTAACGGTACTTCCATACAAACTTTCATCCCCCTTTGCACCCCTTTTGGGGGTGAATTTTCAAAAACACTGAAACACGCTTGCTCAACTTTATTGCAAATGAAAAAAGAAAAAAAATATTTCTATTTTCATTTGAAAAGGGGCCGGAGTGGGGGTCCAAAATTTGAAAGTGGGGTAACTAGGTCAAGTGACATATCATATGAAAGGGCTTGATTTGCACATTACAAAATATATTTTTATTTTATTTTATGCCTGTTTTTGATATATGATAAAGAATGTCTGAAAAAATAACATTCCCCCCCCCCTTATCTCCGAAGTTTGCGGAACGAAAAATCTGAAATAATTAGAGTTGATAGGAATTGGCCCAAATATTGCACCAAAAATAAAACGATGTTCGTAACTAGCACAGTTTTTTATAAATCATCAAAATTCCTTACGTATAAAACGTCCAAAAATGATACAGAACCCTCGGTGCGCGAGTACGACTCGCACTTGGCCGGTTTTTTACCACGTTTTTATTAACTCGCTTTCGTGTCTATCTGTCTGTTTGGTACAAATGCAATTCATTTTATAAAAGTAAGTATCTCCCGTCATCGGACTAAGCTGAAAGGACACGGCGGACGCCCATAGAACGCTGGGCTTCAGATTGTGTACGTCGGTACAGATATGAAATTAGTTTGGTGTGATCGAGTATTTCAAGAGTATTCATTTTTTATTTGGTTTTAGTTGCTGTCGACATGATATTCTGTGGAGGCACGTGCCAGCCAGCATGCACCCGTTTTTGTTTTATTGGTTTTTTCAAAATGTCAACGGCATAATCATTTTATTTCTTATTTATTTCGATTTTTGATTCCAATTCTTAATCTCTAAGATAAATTAGGCAAAGAACAATTAAAATATATTTTTATTTTTGGTTAAGCTTTTATTACTGTACCATATCAAGCCCAAAACTACCAACGTCCTTTGGTATACCTATGTAATTTGGATAACAATGCAATAATATGGACTAAAAAGTAAAAAAATAATAATTGACACAAACATTTTTTTGTAGACATATTATATGGCGCCAAACTAAAAACGGCCATTTTGTTTTTTTTTTTTCTAACACCTATCTAAAACCTTAACTGTCGAAATCCATCCAGCTGTTTGGAAGATACGAGGTATTAAAGAAATTTACAAAAATACATAAGTACATACAAGAAAGATACGCGCGAAAAACATAACCCTTCCTTGACAGTCGGGTAAATAGCTTTTAGTCAACTAGGATTGAAACACTGTTGTGAGTTGGAACAGACAGATTTTTCGAGGTAATGAGACCTAAATTAATAAATAATATTGCAAACATTTTATTGCAATGTACAAACAGACAACCGTAGTTTACCCTAATAATGAAAAGCTATGCTCTTTGACCTATATAAGAAACTGGAATCCTAATATAACTTAGTACATTACGTCGCGGAACCTAATTTGGACGTGCTAAAATCATGCGGAAATTAATAATGACTTTACTTGTCGCGTGTTGCGTCGTCCCAATATTACAACAGAACCAGCGACTCCCTCCTTCGTTAGTTGTCGATGCACGAACATGCAATGTGAATCAAGACCTGACTTATGATTTCCGGTCTTCTGTATACGAGTTCTCCATCCTCCCCTACAAATCGATAGCTATTCGAAGTAATTTAAACTTCGTATACTCTCCTATTTCGATATGGATAATGCTCGCAGCAATAGCAGAAGGGTCCGACAATGTAACACAGCAGAAACTGTTTCAACTTCTAAACCTGCCTAATGATCCATGCATTAGACAACTGTACTACCAAGTGGCAACTACTCGCGCGTTTCCTTCCAATGACGTAAACATTAAAAGCACGCGCGCTTTGTTAATCGATGAAGGTTCAACACTTAATACAAGTTGGCACGACTTGGTTACGCAGAACGCTCTCCTAAAAGTAATTACGGCACCAATTAGAAATAACCCCGTGGCAACAGCAAACGAGATTAAAAGAATAATGTCTGCACAACTCCCGAGACTAGATCTGACCGGCAACTTGGTTCTTCTAGACACGATGGACTTCAACGGATTGTGGACGACAGCATTTGCAGATGCGGTAATTGAACGAACACCATTCTATAATCAGGCAGGGGAAGCGATCGGAGCTGTAGATATGATGAGAGTAAAGAGACAAGCAAGGATGGGGTATCTAAAAAAGTTTCACGCAAAGGTATTAGAACTATCGGTGGGTTTGGATGAACGCTATCGAATGCTAATCGGTCTCTTCATTGGAAATACTGACATAAAGCCAGCTGTGGCTGTAGTGGACAAAGATATTATATTTGAAATGGTCGCAAGTCTGCGAGAAAGTTACGTGCAGTTAGACATAGCAATACCGCGCATGGTTATGACTAGTAAGGTTGACGTGAGAACTATACTGGAAGATTTAGGAGTTCACGAGCTTTGGACTGATCCGGCCGTTACTAGGTAAGGTTTATCATACAATTATTCTAAGTGCTGAGACTAGGAAGTCCATTTTTATGTAGGTACTTGCAAATGAATTCAGCTGCTGCTAGTGATGATCACATAGCCTTTAAAATCATGAGAACATCAGATATAAAAAAAAAAAAAAAAAACGTGTGCGGTCGGACGCCTCGTACCTACTTATAAAGTAGAAAGAGACAGAGAGAAAGACAAAGTCGCATGGAGGGGCATAACGTTTTTTCCTTACGTGACGATTTCTACCAGGCAACTCCTACCGCAAGCCGCAATAAGGAATTTCGTTTCAAAAAGTTTAGGACAAAATTTTTAAAGCAAGTATGACCTTATGATTACATCAAAAGTCACGTCCTTCCTGTGTGCTAATGCAGTAGGTATTATGACCAATAATGACCATTCCATCTGGCAAACGAAGTGATTGTAACAATTTCTCTATTCACCATACATTGGGAGGCACATGAGCAGCATTAGACGTTTTCAGGCATCAACAGCTAAAACAAAAACATTACCTACAGGTACATATCAAACCCACCTGCTCGTCCGAGCAGCTACGTGCAGCGTTCTACCCTGGTGCTCAACAACACCGGCCTGCACCGAGCGCCGCCGGAGCAGGACCCCGCCCACGGCATCCGTACCGGCCTGGAACCTGCCGTCGGAAGAGACTTCATCGCCGACCGACCCTTCTTGCTTGGGTTGTTTGATGCCGAGACTTATACACCCCTGATGGCTGCGGTGTATACTAGACCTAATACATCATGAGGATTATGAAAATAAATGCCATTGAAAAATATGTCTCTTGTTTATTTCGTAGGTACTAAGTAGTTGTGCTCAATCAATTGGTCGAATCCAGAATACGGGCTGATGATAAGAATTTCCTAATAGAAAAACCTAATAAATAACACTTCCCGAGTCGAGGGTCGAACCTAAGACCCCACGCTCAGCAGTCGCACTTGCAAAGTATTCCTATTAACCCTCCAACAAAGCTAAATATTAATCTTCTGCTTAAAGTGAGCAACTAAGCACTCGTACGTCGTCAATTCTGCAACGGGTGGGGATCGAATTCACGACCTCTCTCTCGCTAGTCCGCGACTGCACTGTTGCGCGTTAGGCTATTGCCGCTTTTTAACCGACTTCCAAAAAGGAGGAAGTTCTGCATTCGGTTGGTTTTAATAATAGAAATTATCAGTTTTGTGAATAGAGTGTACCTACTTGCAATTTTTTATCGCTTATTTAGGTAATGCATGACTTGCATTAATTGGTTGAAAAAATATTTAGGATATTGAAGACGTAAAAAACTTGAAAACCTCGTCGAAAGGATTTAGTAATTTAATTAATTAAAAGATGATCGAAAGCAAAAAACGTTAATATTCGATAATGACCAGATAATACAATAAAATTGATGACTTGGGAACTCGATTTGTAAAAAAACCAATAGGTACCTACGTATAAACAATTTACAGTATGATGAATGTTGATTGACAAAATATATAAAGAGTTAAAAATTCAAAGAGTTATTAGTACTTCTCACATCGAAATCTGAATAAGACGTGTTGAAAAATGCAAGTTTCCATATTCGCGTTTTTTGCCGCGTGTGTCGGAGTCTCCATTTCGATTCCACACAACTTCGATTTACATGGAACTCACATCCTCGAACCATGCAATGTGTTCGATGACATATCTCGCAATTACCGTGCGGATCTATACGACTTCTGCCTTACAGTGTACAGGGCTGTCGCTGCGCGCAGGGAGCTCAACTTCGTGTATTCTCCTCTCTCGGTATGGATAATGCTCGCAGCTGTAGCTGAAGGAGCAGATCCCTTCACCCAGCAACAGTTATTTAATATTCTCAATCTTCACTACGACTCGTGTATTCGGCAAAAGTATTACCAACTGGCAACCTCTCGCATTGTTCCGTCTGATGACGTCAAAGTTATAAACAATCGGGTTCTGTTAGTCGATTCAGGCGTCACTCCCAATCCGACCTGGTACGACCTCGTGCTGAAGAACAACCTTCTAGATGTACTCACTGCGCCTATTCGATACAATCCAGTGGTGACAGCTAAAGAGATCAGACGACTAATGAATGCATCTCTACCAAGTCTCAACTTCAATGGAAATTCAATCCTTTTAGACACAGTTGATTACAACGCGCTATGGACTACAGAATTTGCAGACGCGAGAATCGAACGAGCTCCTTTCCACGACCAACGTGGAACTCCTATCGGCTTCGTAGATCTCATGAGAGTAAATAAACGTGCAAAAATGGGATACGTGAAAAGTCTGAACGCAAAGGTGTTGGAGTTACCGGTCGGTGAAAATGAGCGCTACCGAATTATTTTCGCGATGTTCCTTGAAACGGATAGTGTTAGGACAGCGTTCGCGAAAACGACTACGAACATTATATTTGAGATGTTCGACTCCATAAAGGAGAGCTACTTGCCCGTGGAGGTGGCTATACCGCGCATTGTGATGACCAGCGAGATTGACGTGAGGATGATGGTAGAAGACCTGGGAGTCACGAGTTTGTGGAATGATCCGGCTGCGACCAGGTAGATATAACTTTCTTTCTTATTAAATTAAACGTTGCCAAACTATACGATTTCTCTTCGACGACCACCGTCACCGGTGTCACCCAAGCCTGAAATACCTATACCTCGTAAATTATAGCTTGATGTCTGCGACAGATGTCAAATCCATACATTTTTAATGCATATTGACATTATTCATATTTGACATCAGTCGCAGAGATCAAGCTATGTTTTACGTACTATAACTAGGTTTCAATAGGTATTTATTCCGTGTGCGAAGCAAACCCGTGCCCGAAGCTGTAGTACTATACCACTACATGCACATTCAAGCCATGCTGCTGCGCTAATCGAGCCTATAATTAACGAGGCTTGACGTCGGTTGGAGGGTAGTAGCGTCCTAATTAAACTGCCGACAACCAAGGGAACAGTATTCTTTATCGGAATATTGACAGATGTTATTTAGGTATGCCGTAAGTAGGTAGGTGCCTAGTTATTATTAGGAGATACCTATCTACCTACAGGTTTTCATTTAAAGTGGGTAGCACTAAGTATCTACGGCTGAAGTCACTTCAATTCTATTTATTGGTTTAGGTAATAGGTATAGCCAGTTCTTGCCAGTTTTCAAAGTTAACACGATCTGTATGCAACAGGAACGTATCGCACCCGCCAGCATTGCCGAGCAGCTACGTGCATCGAGCGACGCTTACCCTTGACAACTATGGGGTGCACTCATCGCCTGCCGAACAAGCCACTCCGTACAACGCCAGCGTGCCCACCGGCTTGGACCCCAAACTAGGCAACGACTTCATTGCCGACAAACCATTCTTATTCGCGCTATTTGATTCTGAAACGCTCACTTGTATGATGGCGTCAGCGTTTAGTGTGCCTACTTATAAGTAATTCAGCATACCTACCGCGAGTCTTATAAATTAACCCCCTTTTAAGGCCAAGTTCACCGACAACGAAATAACCAATGTTTTCCTAATCGGTTCGATAACCGAATACAGTCGTTTAACCACGAGGCGGCAGTTTTCGTGTTCATCACATAAAATTCAACCTCGATTTTGTAATCGAGCGTTATATGAATGAAAGACCGAATGATATAATATAGTTAGTTATCATTGGTAGCAATATACGTAATAAACCGTACAAAAACTGAACTTTTTAAAATGGTTGCATTATGAGATTACCCTTCGGAAATTAAAAGTCCCGATTATGACATGTCTTAATATATTTTGGTTACTGGAAACATTGGATTTTTAATTTAGCAGCATTCAATCTATGATGTCATTTTCAAACTTGATTGTCAATGGCAATGTTTATTCGAATTTCTAACCTACAAATAATATTCTAATAACTAAAGTATGTTGGTGATCTGAGAATTTTTTAACATAATGGATATAAAGAAGTGCATTGTTAATTTTAGCAACGATAAAAATAAGATTGTTTTGAGTTTTTTCACAAATTCGTAATTGTCAAATGTCAAAATACCCTGATTAAGTACTAATCGGGATATTAAACGACCTCTCCCACCTTGGTTAGATATAACGGTTGATTACTGTGTTTAATCGGTCGATTAGCTTTGGTGAACATGACAAGTCATGATAAACAGCCGTTTTCAATATATCGGACTATTATCTTGTTGGTGAACATAGCCCTAAGTACCTACTTATAAAAACTTGTCACTTTTAACCACTGATTAAATAATACAACTATCCTTATCTTTTCTATGCCAATGAATAGAGATGACAATTGACATATTTAAGACTTATGGCGAATCACACACCGCCCCGCGCTACGCTGCGGGGTGCGTGGCGACGGACCAAAAATCCCGCGCGTGAATGCGTTTTCAGTGTTGCACCATGCGTGATTTCTATACAAATACAGGTACTTGCAAACAACGGAACATCACGCACCCCCGCGCTACGCTGCGTGATGCGGGGCAGTGTGCGAATCGCCTAAGAGCTTTTTAAGTTAATTAACGTTAATTTATCGTTATAAGGGGGTTTATCTATTCTGTTTTGATTAGTTGGGCAACCAATCACATCAACTTAGTACCGACTTCAGTGGTGCGTGAATTGGTGCTGAAAGAAAACTTCCAACGCCGTTAAAAACGTTGTAATAAATTGAGATTCAGGGCAGCCAACATAGCGTCGAAGGGAATTCTTATGTGGAACGGTCTATATGTATACTTAGGGGCATTTTCACCAACCTATTAATATCTGTTAAAGATAAAGAAAAACCGGCCAAGTGCGAGTCGTACTCGCGCACCGAGGGTTCCGTATCATTTTTGGACGTATAAAGTGAAAAAAACCGGACCGCATAACCATAACTAAGTTTGTTTGTGAAGGAATTTTGATGATTTTGAAAAAACTGTACTAGTTAGGAACATCGTTTTATTTTTGGTGCAATATTTGAGTCAATTCCTATCAACTCTAATTATTTCAGATTTTGCGCTCCGCAAACTTCGGAGATAAGGGAGGGGGGGGGCTTATCTCCGAAGTTTGCGGAGCGCAAAATCTGAAATAATTAGAGTTGATAGGAGGTTGAGCGAAAAATCGAAATCAAAATGGTATTTTTTCAGACATGATTCATCATATGTCGAAAACTGTGAGACATAAAATTAAATAAAAATATATTTTGAAATATGCAGATCAAGCCCTTTCATATGATATATCACATGACCTAGTAACCCCACTTTAAAATTTTGGACCCCACTCCGGCCCCTTTTGCAATAAAAATAAAAATATTTGTTGACTTTTTTCATTTGCAATAAAGTTGGACAAGCATTCTTTATAACTGTTCCAAATTTCAAGTCGATAACATTAGTAGTTGCTGAAATAAGCAGGTGTGACAGACAGACAGACGAAGTGGCACCATAAGGGTTCCTTTTTTACCATTTTGGTACGGAACCCTAATAAGATTTTTGACAGATTTTCTATACCTACAAAATCTGTCAAAAATTTTAACTCAATTGACAGATTCCTTTAATGATAGGTTGGTGAAATAGCCCTTAAGGCCCAAGTTCACCGACAAGATAACAGTCCGTTATTTTGAAAACGGCTGTTTATCATATCTTTTTGTACACAAAAAGTCATGTTAAACGGCCGTTTACAATTTATCGGACTGTTATCTTGTCGGTGAACTGAGGCCTAAGTCTTGTAACGTTAGGTGATGGGCTTACAAACAGTTAACACTAAAATTCTTATTAAACATAGCTATAACCAACCGGTTGAGGAATTATTAGGGTAAACTATATAGGATACCTACTTTACCTTCTGAAGTGCAAGCTAATAAACAGTAGGTAAGCGTTAATTCTTGTTATGTAATTTTTAACCAGTGAGTAGACATAAATGTTAAATAAAGATTTCTGTAAAATTATTTTTTTATAAAAAATATTATTTATATTTTTAATATAGCCCCACACAAGAATTTCTCCTGTGTCGTGGTGCGTTTACAAACACAAATTTCACATACAAAAACAGCCCGACCAGTGCGGGAATCGAACCCGCGACACGTCGCGCCGCAGCCAATCTCTCAGCCACTGCGACAACCGTGCGGCCAGAAAGAAATTATGGCTTTCTCCATTTTCTGTCCCTGATATATTGGGTGACGAGGTAAACGAGTTGCATATTGTAGGAGTACGGAGAGTACCTACCTATTCGTAACTACGAGACCAACTTTGAATCACGAAAACAAAACCGGACAAGTGCGAGAACTCGCACCCTGCGGATTCCGTACATACTTAATTTAGTATGTTCGATCTTTTTAGGGTTCCGTACCTCAAAAGGAAAAACAGAACCCTTATAGGATCACTTTTTTATCCGTCTATTTGTATGTCAAGACCCTTATCTAGAAATATGCAATAGTGCCATTCATGAGCAACATCTTGGTCATAGATGGCGATATTGAATATTTTTAGGGGAATAAGTATTTAATTATGGATGAACTATCCACATATCTATGTACCTACATAATTAAGTTAGTACGGAACCCTCAGGGCGCGACTCCTACTCGCACTTGACCGGTTTTTGTTTCGTGTTTTCCTGGTCGGTCCGTAGTTAATAGAACTAGTATCGAATATTGAATGTACAATTGTATGTACAGTATGTCCCTCGTTTAAATACCCACCCAGTAGAAATAACCTTTCTACATTTAAGGAATGGTTCCATTAACATTGAAATGGTCGGTGTAATCAATATTTAAGTGCTCAGAGCCAACGGAAAGTTATTTTAAAATGTAGTCCAATCTACTGTAGGGCCTATAGGACCTGAGCGCCTAACATGCGCGCCGCGACAATATTTTGTCGACGCTTTTATCGTGCATTTGTCTCGTATTCGCACGAGTAAGAGCGAGACACAACAGTCGACAAATTTTGTCGCGGCGCGCATGTTAGCCCTGCTGATTAGTTAAGTAAACCTTTTCAATTCTGTTTAGATTTGAACGAGAGGATTATCCCTTTATCTCATCCAAAACAAAAATCTAAGGTACCTATCTGAAGGATTTTAATTTTCATCTTTGATTCAAAATAATTAGATATTAAATGATTACTTTATTTATAAGGCCTTAGCTACCTATTCTGAACTACAAAAAACAAACTTCAAAAAACCACAAGATATATTTTTTTTTGTTTTCAAACGTCGGTGACATTGGTTTTTGTTAGCTTTTTTTGCCACCGACTTTCAAAACTACTTTAACGTTTGTTAATAACACAAAACAATTCATAATATCATCTTTTAATTAAAATTCCTACTACAACGGGTTAGGCTTAGAGAACGCTCCAGCGAACACGCACGTACGCGTCTCAGTATCGAACAGCGCGAACATAAACGGTCTGTCGGCTACGAACTCGTGTCCTACAGCGCTCGCGACCCCGGTGGCAGTGTTCGAGGCCAGGTTCACGAGACCAGACAGCAGGTCTTTGCCGACGGTCGGAGGGGGCTCCACGCCCTGACTGTCAATCTTCACTGATACTCGCTGGATCAAACCGCCAGGGATCGCCGGGGGATTTGACACGTATCTGCAAATAAATTATCAATTTATCATTATGAAACTATCTCCGTTCACGAAGTGTGTAACGTTATGTATGTTTACTAGCTTTTGCCCGCGGCTTCGCTCGCGCTGGATTTCTCCTCTTGGGGGTGGAATTTTCAAAAATTCTTGTTATCGGATGCCGACATCATATAAGACATAAGTACGTTCTCCAAATTTCACGTTTCTAGAACCAGCGGTCTAGGCTGTGCGTTGATCCATCAGTCAGTCAGGACAAAGCATTTTATATAATAATAGAGGGTGGAGGGTCATACCGATTAATGCGGCACGTGTCATACCGTAAATTTACGGGTTTCGTACATTTTTATACGTTTTTTGGGGAGGTCATGACCCCAACAATCCCCATCACTGGCCATGATATACCTAACGGTTTAAAATAATGTTATTTAAATTACTTAAGCTAGATTAATAGAAACGTGGTAATACATTAAGCGCAACAGCTGCGACCTTCACTGAGGTGTAGGTCAAGAAAGCTATTGATAAAACATGTTTTGAGGTAGGTGTTACAATAAAAGCAAACGTGATTAGTAACAGTATACCTACCTAGTCTTACAAGGAAAGGTTAAACTATATTGTTTTGACGTCATACGCGTCGGTGAGATAACAATTTGTGATAAGACATGCTTACTTGGTAGCCGCTGGGTCTCTCCAGAACTCTCGGACACCAAATTCTTCAAGTGCGGGCCGCAAGTTGAACTCGGAGGACAAGTCGAACTTCGGCACTGCCACGTCCAACGGGAACAAACTCAGCTGCAGCATGTCGAATATCTCCAGGATGGAGCCCATGAATATGCTGATAGCGTTCTTTAAGATGTCGTTACCAGTACCGACAGCTATCAGCATCGTGAACCGGCCATCAATACCGACGGGCAGCTCCACCACCTTAGCGCTCATGAACGGAACTTGAGCCAATCGGACTTTCTTCCGCAAATGCATCATGTCAACAGTTCCGATTTTTTGCCCCAACTCGTTGAAGAACGGTTGGCTTTGTATACTCGCTTCAGGAAAAGCTGTCGTCCAAAGCCCTTGATAGTCTAAAGAGTTCAGGAGCACGGAATTCCCCTTCAGTACAATATTAGAGCGGGTTTTTATTAAATTGCGAACCAGCTGAGAAGCCGCTTTTGGATTTGCCTTAATCGGTGCAAAGGCGAAGTTCAGGAGTCCAGTGGACCGCGCCATTTTACTCCAGGGACGTAAAACTCTGAGACTTTTATCAAGGACCAGGTTTCGTCGTATTCTGAAAGACTGGCCTCGGTCAGGTACTTCTACGCGCGTGGCAATGTCGTAAAACTTCATGCGGATGCACCTCTTTTGGGGCAAATCGAGGGAAGTGAAGAGTTGGCTTTGAACTGAGGGATCAGCACCTTCGGCTAAGGCAGCTAAAGACAGCCAGACATTATATGGGGAGAATACGAAATGATTGTCGCTCCGTTCGGCGACGTGAGTGTACAGTTTGTTGTGGAAGTCGGTGGCCGCCTTCGTGTACTCTGATACATCGCCGGCGCAAGGATCCGTGCTGGTTTTACTTCCAAAGATTCCATTTAAAATATTGCTGGCTCCGTCGGCTAGCTTGCCGGGCGTACCGAGGATACTGTCGAGTATGCCTTGACTGTGGGCACTATGTGCTACACACAAGGCTAGCAACGCGATTGACAACCTCATTTCGACTGTCTTACGATGATGAACTGAAGAGTTAAACATGACTTCTATATTTATATGATCTAATTGCGTTTGTAATTTAGTTAAGTGCCGTAAGATAGTGTTAAACGAACTTGTGGTCAGCGATTAGAGAAAAATAACAATAAAATTAACATTAGTTTCAATATTGGTGATAATTATTATTCACATTTAGGTATTATCTACCTTTAAAATATTTTTTTAAAAAGATACAAAGTACATATTGTAATTCAATTTGCCGTCACAATGTGGTAACATAATTCATTTTATGCAAAATAATTTTTATTCTACGTGTACATATTTATACTGTACCTACATTAAATACCTCGTTTATTGTACAAACGTTATGATAACTATTTAATTCAATTATATCATAATTTATAATGGAATTACCGGAACATTTTGATAGTATTTCTCTTGTATAGACTGTGCTAAATTATGGTCATAATAATAATGTTTAACACACCACAAAGGAGAATGCAAAGATATTACGCCATATATCCTACTTCATCCGCCTAGCCTTTTCCCAAACATGATTGGGGTCGGCTTCCAGTCTAACTGGTTGCGGCCGAATATCAATATTTTCATGGAGCGACTGCCATCTGACCTCCACAACCCAATTATTGGGGAATACCAGTATTCCAATGTTAGACCAGTTGTCAGACTTTTGGGCTCCTGACTACCCGTAACGACTGTCAAAGATATTCCTATGACAACCGGGACCGACTGTTTAACGTGCTACTAAAAGAACGGTCACCCATCCAAGGACTGACCGCGGCAAGCGCAGCTTAACCTCGCAGATCGATCGATCAGCGCGGCTGTCATTTAGCCACGAGCCCCTCACCATATATCCTACTTACAAATTGATAATAACTAATTTTATGGTATTCGTTGCTAATGACGGCCCCGAACAGAAGAAAGATATTGCTAAAAATTTATCCGTGACGTCAAGGCTAAAACAGACTTGCGTCCGTTTGAGCATCGAGGCAATGTGTTTGTATGTGTGCGTAAAATTACGTTTAAATAAAAGAAAATTATTATCATCTCCAATCTTTCTATTATGCTCTATGTTTACATTAAGTACTTTTCAGACTATACAGTAATGTCCGCATTGCATTAGTGCTAATTCTGTTATACATCGCACCAAACTAAATTTAATCACACTATAATATCTTTTTCTTATATCAATGAAAAGAGGCAAAGAATATGAAGAACTGTCAAATTAGTCTAAACCCATGAAGCCAGCACAATCGCCCTAGTCAGCCAAACAAGAATATAACAAGTTAATTAAAACTTAACACTAATATCACAAGGTACTGTGAACATTTGTGTACCTACACACAATAAAACAGTTTGGTATGCTATTACTTAAATCTATTAAATTAATCATCATAATAATATGTGGCCTATTTATGTACAGTTCCTAAAATCTAGAAACTAGAGTGTAACCCAACCACAATTCTAACCTACTTTTTACTCTAGTTGCCCAGTTCTCAAATGGGACGAAAGAGAAAAGGTTTTAAGACATCGCGTGACCTCTTCAAGAAAACCTCAAACTCTTTGGAACTAGTCTACTTGGTATTGACTTAGCCTCAATGCTTTGTAGAAGTTCCGTAGAACTGTAATAGCCACTTAGTTTGAAGTTGGTATTCTTTCTTATATTAATACTGGAATTGACCTTTAGAATAATAATACTACTAGAGAAGGCTTGAAGATGAATCTGTGCATCAATATCTTTAATAAAAAAACCGGCCAAGTGCGAGTCGTACTCGCGCACCGAGGGTTTCGTATCATTTTTGGACGTATAAAGTGAAAAAACCCGGACCACATAAATAAGTTTGTTTGTGAAGGAATTTTGATGATTTTGAAAAAACTGTACTAGTTAGGAACATCGTTTTATTTTTGGTGCCATATTTGGGTCAATTCCTATCAGCTCTAATTATTTCAGATTTTTCGCTCCGCAAACTTCGGAGATATGGGGGGGGAATGGTATTTTTTCAGACATTATTCATCATATGTTGAAAACTGTGAGACATAAAATTTAATAAAAATATATTTTGAAATGTGCAGATCAAGCCCTTTCATATGATATGTCACTTGACCTAGTAACCCCACTTTGAAATTTTGGACCCCCACTCCGGCCCCTTTTGCAATGAAAATAAAAATATTTTTTGACTTTTTACATTTGCAATAAAGTTGGACAAGCATTCTTTATAACTGTTACAAACAAGTCGATAGCATTAGTAGTTGCTGAAATAAGCAGGTGTGACAGACAGACAGACAGACAGACAGACAGACGAAGTCGCACCATAAGAGTTCCTTTTTTACCATTTTGGTACGAAACCCTAAAAACAAATAATAATAAGCAAATCGGTTTGATAGAACGACTGGACGGACTCGTAATAGATCTTATATTATTTTTAAATAGGTATATAGATTATGCTGGTAGATTATATTATTCCATTATGCTCCAAGTGCACTGTTATAAAAATCAACATGATTATTTTATGCATCTATGTGAGTGAGCGCCGAAAACAATAGAGCAGAGCCGTGCTTCAATGTGATTGGTTGAAAATTTTACGCACACTAATGTATACTTCGTCACAGTTCGCTTATATGCGGAATGTTGTGTAGAGACCGACAAACATCTTGAAACATTTTTCAACCTTGACTGCATAATAGTCGATTTTTTTGTATTTTGCATGAAAGCGCACGTCCACAAACTTTACTATGCCGCTTTTACTCAAGATGTTTGCCGGTTTCTGTACTAACTTTATTACAATAACATTAATAACAACTACTTTGGCATTTTTTACTCTAGTTACTTAATAATAGTTGGACCCAGTTGTGCCAAAACGTTCCAACCCACAAATGAGAGCGTAACTGATTTTTGAACTACAGACGTGCGACGAACGGTAGTATTTGTCAGTAAAAAAAATTGTGCGTTGGAACGTTTTGGCACAACTCGGTCCAGTTTATCTTACACGTTTTAAGTAGGTACTTATCCGCCATTTAAAAAAAGACGGACACGCATTTAAATAAATAATCAACCTTATTTCCAACACACTAAATCTATGTTTTCATTGCATCTAAATTATTGTGATGACTTTTATGACAGTTTTTGTCATTCCGAAATTAAATTAGTTTACATATTGATATGTTTGCAAATTACCGCTTATATTATTATGCTAGTTTCCGCCCGCGGCTCCGCCCGCGTTTTTGGGATAAAAAGTAGCCTATGTGTTATTCTGATAAGCTATATTACTGTAAAGTTTCATCAAAATCCGTTCAGTAGTTTTTGCGTGAAAGAGCAACAAACATCCATACATCCATCCATCTATCCATACATCCTCACAAACTTTCACGTTTATAATACTATAGTAGGATAGGATAGGATAGGAAGTAGGATAGGATAGGATAGGATGACCTTTATAACAGTTTTTGTCATTCCAAAATCAACTCTATGTCCAGGTAAAAAAGTTGATATTTGTGTAGTTTGGCGCTGCTTATATGATGTTAATAACACGGTGTATACCGTCCCTTAGTTGTTACAGCGGGTAGAGAGTGTACATGATGACATCTGAAACAAAAAACATTTTGAGAATATTCCGTGTTCGTACAAGCTATACGAGAAGTAATAAGTTTTACCGCCGTCTTAAAGGTGAGGTTAAATGGGCTAGTTTTTTGACAATTTCTTGCTTGTATAACAGTGAGTTGAGATCTATATCGTACAATTCAGTAGAACAAGTGCCGCAATCTTGCAGTATATGATAGTACATGATATATATGATGGTATACATCACAATAACTGCTGTACGATATAGATGTCAACTCACGGCTATACAATTGCAGCAAGAAATTGTCAGGCATGCCAATATACTTGTCGCTTCTTACATATGAGCTTAGTGTCACCAGAGGCCCTAGACAAGTTGCTTTTCTGTTAGCGTTCACGCCAAACGCTACGCCCAAAATGTATGGCAATGACATTACCTGCGGAAAAGTCACGTGACTCACAAATGTCAATTCCATACATTTTGTCTGTAGCGTTTGGCGTGAACGCTAACAGAAAAGCAACTTGTCTAGGGCCTCTGGTGATGACGTCAGCTCGTTTAATGAATAGTAATGTTACTTACCTAGCCCGGGCACCGTCACTTCGATGGTGTCGTAGTACGTCACGTTCATTATAAACTCGCCCGTGAACACGTTCTGTAACACGGTACAATTTACTTATATAAATATTATAATAGAACTAGCTTCCGCCCGCGGCTTCGCCCGCGTTTTTCGGGATAAAAGTAGCCTATGTGTTATTCTGATGTATAAGCTATATTACTGTAAAGTTTCATCAAAATCCGTTCAGTAGTTTTTTCGTGAAAGAGTAACAAACATCCATACATACATCCATTCATCCATCTTCACAAACTTTCGTATTTATGTTAGTAGGATACAAAAATGCTAATCTTATTTTACGTCTTGCATTTTCAATTTGCCCGACTATGGCTTAACATAAAAGTTAGTTATTCGATAATAATCGATTTAATCCGTCATGTCAATCATCATAAAATAAACAAAAGTATTTTTTTTTATTAACGTCCACCTTTGAATATTAGCTTACTAATGATCACAGGTGTGATTTAGGTATACAGGTTTTACAAAATCGAGAAGCCCATTAACGAATGATTTCGGTTTTACTCGCAAGCAACTTCAGAATCAAATAGAGGCCCAATCAAGTCATGAGCTAAACACGTAGCAGACAATTATGCGTCAAACCCGTACAGAATACAACCAAAGCGAATCGCGCAATAGGTATTTAATTATGCACTCACGTGCAAATCCTAAAAATATATGAATTTGTGAGACGTGAACACTGGGCTGTACGGCTGGTCCATACACTCAAAGTCGCTCAGAGAGCTATGGAAAGGGCTATGCTCGGGGTTTCTCTGAGGGACCGAATTCGGAACGAGGTGATCCGACAGAGAACTAAGGTAGTCGACATGGCCTACAGAATAAGCAATCTGAAGTGGCAACGGGCCGGCCATATCAGTCGTAGAACCGACAACCGTTGGAGTAGACGTGTTCTCGAGTGGAGACTGCGAATCGGCAAACGTAGGGTAGGGCGCCCTCAGGCTAGGTGGAGCGACGATTTTCGCAGAGTGGCTGGTGGCAGCTGGATAGAGTGGCCGAGGATCGAGTTAAATGGCGTGCAATCGGAGAGGCCTATGTCCAGCAGTGGACTAATACGGGCTGATGATGATGACATGAATTTATTAGTATTTGCAGTAAAAATTTAACACTCCATGACACAGTGGAACACAATACAAGTAGTAATTACGTCTATAAGCGTTCAGTGTCACGGAACGTGTTAACTAATGGATTCTAACTTTTCTCTGTTCAGAATCAAACAGCCAAGTTTGCATACAGCCTACACCTGTATAGTCGTTTCCCTCATTAGAGTAATGAACGTCTATTCGTTACCGCCGCGTCTCCGGTCGATCGTGCGATAAAACGTTAGCTATAGCCACTCTTGATATTGAAGTAAGGGGTAATATTTTATTTTTAACCGAATGCTCCAAAATGATGGTAATGTTTTTCGAGAGTATGTTTGTATGTCTATTTCTTTGGTACACTCTGTAGCCTAAATGGCTATGTATTTCAACAAGTGAGGTGGTATACCTATTCGCCTTCATATGTTATAATCCTAATCCTAACTAATATTATAAATGCGAAAGTAAGTTTGTTTGTTTGTTACTTTTTCACCCCTAAAACACTGAACCGATCATGAAATTTTGCATAATAATAAGTATTATCAGGGGTACAGAAAAGGACATAGGGTACCTTTCATCCAGAAAAAAAGTAGGTACCTACTGTTTCTGAGGGAAAGAACAATATTTTTTGCACAATTACTTTAAGACGCTAGATGGCCCTATTTAAATATTAACCAATCGGGTTTTGTTTTTCATAAAATTTCGTTTATCTTGTGTAACTTTGACGTTGAAAGAGTGCTGACTTTCACTAATTTGAATAAATTAGTTTTGGGTTGTCGTATATTTTTCGCCTCATAAGAACATACTAGCTGTTCTCCGCGGTTTCACCCCCGTTGCTCGGCTGCTAGGGGTCGTAGCGTGATGTTAAATAGCCTATACTATTCCTCGTGAATCTGGCTATCATATACAAAAATATTTTTTCGAATCCGACTGGTAGTTCCAGAGATTACCGCGTTCAAACAAACAAAGTCTTCAGCTTTATAATATTAGTATAGATAAAAAGTAAGATAGCTTCAGTAGGAGCCTATCGATTATACCGCAGACTAGAAGGTGCAGCGGCGCTCGCCACGCTTCATTACACTAATGAGTGGGCGAGGCGGAATGTGCTCGACTGTACTTTATATACCTACAGCCTGTTACCAACTTCAGTTTTAAAATTATTTCGATATCGCTTCTTATAGTTGTGTTGCACTATTGATGTGACGCATTACGAGCATTTAAAGTAAAGTATCTTATAGTTCAGCCGCTGAGAGAACGCGTTCCTGACAGGTCGTAATTGTATAGGCGACGAAACTTTGAAGTGGAAAATATTTTACGATTAAAAATATTTTCATCGTTTATATGCACTATTGATACAAATTTTAATAAAATTCTTATTATAACATCAATCAACAGTAAATTAAAATAGTTTAGTGCTAAATTGATCATGTGTCAGGAACGCATTCTCTCAATGGCCGGACTGTAAATCATATTTCATGTTTCAAGTGCCCAAAGAGATTTCCCATCAGTGATGAATTTCCAAAAATACTTTTTTAGTGCTGCTCACGTACGTTATTTAAAGAACTCTTGAGTTCCACCGGTTTATTGATAAAGGTATTGATCAATCTTTACTTTAAACTATCTGTACCTTAACCTCTAACCGTAACCGCTTTCAGTCCTTGAAATACAGTACTCACCAAGACAGTATATCCGTCAGTAGAGTTGAGTTTGTAGGTGGTCAGTTTGATGGAGACGTCGCTGTCGTCGACGTCGGTGTTGACGACCGCGAACGTGTACGAGGGGAACGCGTCGCCCTTCCGCGGCAGGTGCGGCTTCACCCACAGCGTCGTGTCCGTTAACTGCAAAAATTATATAAAGTTAGATATATACTAACCGGATGTTTTTGTCATACATTGTTTTCAAACGGCTTAGGCAGTGCACGCGCAAAGAGCCCGTTTTCCTGAGTTCCTTGATAAAAACCGTGACAGCTCGGCTAATATTATATAACAGATTTATAAATTACTAGCTTCCGCCCGCGGCTTCGCCTGCGTTTTTTTTATGGGGTCCCCTGACACAGGGGACCCCATCAGGAACGAAGTTCCACAGATTTTCGAGAATTTTATCTAACTAGCTAACCAAAGGTTTATCCTAAAGAATCGAGTCACGAAAAATTTGCTCAGGTATGAAGCAATGTCACAAAATTATTAAATTACTCCGTCGCGCGTTGATTACATCGTATTATCTCTGAAACTATTTGTCTGTATAAAACACTATGAACTCCAAAAATCATCTCCATTAAATACTTGTGACGATGAAACTACTTATTTGGATAAGGATTAATATTTTATTGATAAATGTGTCAAGTTAATCATTGCCTAATTTTATTGTTATTTTTAAAACATAAAAACAGTAGCCCGATTCACGTAATTACAAACAATCCAAATATCGCTGAAGTTTGAAAGTCGTTCGATCGAAGTCCTACCCATATTTGGTATTCACGTATTTCTTGAACGTAGTTCAATAGCACTTCCACTCAATAGAATCGAAACTAAACGATTTCTGAACGACTTATTGCCAGTTACATTTTTTTGTATTCTACCAAGTTAATGAAACTCATTTTTTAATCAAAATTCTGTGATTTACGTCATTATGGTCAAATAAATTTAATTTAAAATGATATCAATAAGCGTAAAATGTAAAAGGACGATTATCATAATTATCTGAATACGCGTCAACGACACTTCGATCGAACGACTTTAAAATCGGTGCCGTTCAAGTTCGATCGACGGATGTGAATACGAAAAGGTATTCAACGACTGAGTCGCTACGATATCGTTGCGGTTTTGATTACGTGAATCGAGCTACAGATTTTGTGGCTTAAATATAAAAGTTAGATATATAATAGCCGGATGTTTTTTGTAGAACTATTTAAGACCAACGTTTTTGTCATCCATTGTTTTCACATATATCATCCGGGTAGGCAGTACACGCGCAAACAACCTTTTTTCCGACTTCTTTGATAAAAACCGTGACACCTCGGTTATTATATACAACACATTTATACACTATATACCAAAACCTTCCTCGAAAATGTGTCCTTCCATTGGTGATAACCATGTGAAAATCCGTTCAGTAGTTTTTGAGTTAATAGATATAGACTGACGCCGCTCGTACAATTACTTAAATAGGTATAAAAGCGAAATGGCAGAAAACGTCATCGCGTCATCGCTTAAATTTTTTCCCAGTTCACTCGTACAGTGAGCTGCGTAAAGGAACTTCGTTCCAAAAGTAGCCTATGTGTTATTCTGATGTATAAGCTTTAATACTGTAAAGTTTCATCAAAATCCGTTCAGTAGTTTTTGCTTGAAAGAGTAACAAACATCCATACATCCATCCATACATCTATACATCCTCACAAACTTTCACGTTTATAATATTAGTAGGATATACAAAAACTTTCCTCGGAAATGTGTCCTTCCATTGGTGAAAACCGTAAGTAAAACCGTTCAAGTAGTTTTTGAGTTTATAGATATAGACCGACGCGCGCTGCTCGTGTTAATTTAATGAAAAGTAAAAGCGAAATGCCAGAAAACATCATAGCGTCATTTCTCTTAGTTTACTCCTACCGTAAGCCGCGTTAAGGAACTTCGTTCCAAAAAATTTATAAGTTTAATAAGTTTTGTGTTTCAAAACGATTTTCAAAACAAGCTTTTACAATGACTACTTCCTAGCTCCATCATGAGACCCTGGACATCATCTAGGTCTACAGTACTTGTGCAAATCCAATGAGCTCCAACACGACGGAGTTATGTTGAGAAGTCGAGGAGTTCCCATGGCCACCTCCCGGCCTCATCATGAGACCTCCTCCATGGTACCATATTATTGCATTGTCACGGAGGTTACATAATGTGTTCTAAATTTCAATTTCTCAATCGGTTAGGGGGACCGGGTCTAAAATTGTTGCAAGATTTTTAAAAATTACATTGAAATAAGCGTTCGAATTGCCTGCAGCTGGCAATATCTAAAACCACAATTTAAGGTGTTAGAAAGTTGCAATACGTACATTTAAATAAATCGTTAGTAGCATGCATCAGGTGCAGCTGCGCTAAATACAATTTATTACTTGTCGCCCACCAGATTTATTATCAACTAGATTTTATTCGCAGCTAGGATTACTTTCTAGTAGTTTCTATACTAATTGTATTTGGGGATAGAAATAGCTTTGCGATTGTATTATTTATTTTGCGTCAGCCTATCACAACAGCTAATTATTTAAACGTTAAGAAGTCTTCAACTTACTAGCGTTTGAGTATTCGGACATAAACCGGTTTGACAGACCGTTGTCATTTTTGGGCCGTCAATTCCTTGTGTCCAAATAATCTATATAGATCTCAACTCACGGCTATACAATTTTATTGCAGCTAAAAATTGTCAATAAACTAGCGCGTTTAACCGCACCTTTAGAAGTTGTTTCACTAACCAAGTAAGGTTTCGCCATGACGCCCAAGGGGTCCTGTGCGATCGCAATGAGGTCCAGATTCTGCAACAGCTGCTTCTCGTAGGGCGTGATTTTCTTCATGTCACAGCTGAGCAGGATGGGCGAAGACAACATCGCTAGCACTGCCAGGTGTATGCGGCTCTGACTGTGCGTTAGCACGCCCGTGCCGAATATTAGCTGAAATGGTCAAACAGACGGCCTTTTAAAACATTTTTACCCGACTGCGGCGAAGCCCAAAAGGAGGGTATAGTGTTTCACCTGTATGTTAGTATGTATGTATGTATGTATGTATGTGGGTATGTATTTCCGTTTCTGTGTTCCCTCCTAGAGACTAAACGAGCGAACTGATTTTAACATATGACATATCATTAGATTCGTATCGACGTCGCGAGTAACATAGGCTATATGGATTATGAAAAAAACCAACATGGGGGATTTATTCGCCATTAAGTGAAGTCGTAAAAAATTAAAAAAATCTGACATGGTCATGTGGGGTATCAAAATGAAGGGCTCAAAGAGACGATTACGAATATATATATATGTTATACATAAAAAAACATTTTATCTAAAAAAATGAGAATAATTTTTATTTTATTTTTATATCATGTGGGGTATCAAAATGAAGGGCTTAAAAAGACAATTACGAATAAATATAATATAGTCATGTACATCAAAAAATTAAAAGCGAAAAATAAAAATAGAAAATTAAACATTTTATAAAAAACCGACCGCGGTTTGGAAAAGGAAAACAAGATATTGCAGTCGGGACCCAGTGTTCCCGGGTAATAGTCATACATAATTAATGGGTCCCGACTGCAATGTCTTGTTTTCCTTTTCCAAACCGCGGTCGGGTCTTTATAAAATTTTTAATTGTCTTTTTTTTTTGTTGGGACCCATCACACGTATATTTTCGTTCGTAAAGCGTTAGCGTGGCGCGGTCGTTGTGTTTGCAGTTCGCAGCAGTAATTTCCTGAGGAAAATGATGTAGTTAAGCAACTTTGCACGTAACGCGGCCTAACTAGTGAACAGACCGATCCATAATTGCCTAAGCAGTGTATCTTAGCAGGGTACACTTTTAGTGATGGCTAGTGACTGCGATAGTGTGTATGTACACTCGACGCCATTGACCACTTTTCACCCTTATGTTCTTAGTAATAAGGGCGAAAAGTGGTCGACCGTCAATGGCGTCGAGTGTACATTAAGGTGTGTAGGAACAACTCAACTTGACACCCGATCTGCCTGTCTATTCATCGTGACATTCATAGAATCTCACCGTGACATTCTCCCTCGAACGTTCGCAAACAAATTGGCAGTTCTCCCGGTGATATCACGCGGCGTGTCGGTACAGAATAGACATTAGACAGGCTGCAGAGCCAATCCGGGCGAGCCTCGACAAACTAGCACGTTAGGGGACGTCCATTAATCACGTGATGTTTTTTTAGCAACTGTTTGACTCCCCCCTCCCCCCTGGTGATACGTGGTGAGGTTTTTAATTAGCCCTACCCAAGATCACGTGTATTTTTTTGGCACAAATTATCTTAATTTTTTTCAGAATATTATCTTTGAAATACTGCAATTTTTTTTTTCTGTTTAGGAATCGCGCGTCCAACGAAAAAATAAATACACGTGATATCTCACTACACTCCCCCCTCCCCCCTTGTGATATTTCGTGATTTTTTCCGAACTCCCTCCCCCCCTTTCGAGCCTCACGTGATTAATGGACCTTACCATTAGCACAATTACCTATCCACGCGCGAATCTTGAGATTCGCCCGGATTGGGTCTACCGATCAGGCGTCAAGTTGGTTCGTTCTTACGCACTTTACCTGTGATATATACTAATATTATAAAGCTGAAGAGTTTGTTTGTTTGGACGCGCTAATCTCTGGAACTACTAATCGGATTCGAAAAATTATTGTATACTAGCACTTCGCCCGCGACTTCGTCCGCGTGTCCCACAGGAACTGTGCATTTCTTCGGGATAAAAAGTAGCCTATGTTACCAGTGATAATGTAGCTTTCCATTAGTGAAAGAAATTTTAAAATCGGTCCAGTAGTTTCGGACCCTATTCGGTACAAACAAACAAACAAACAAAAAATCTTTCCTCTTTATAATATTAGTATAGATGATAGCCAGATTCATGAGGAACAATATTATAGACTATTTCACATCACGCTACGACCCTTAGGAGCCGAGCAATGGGGGTGAAACCGCGGGGAACAGCTAGTGTTATCATACGCACCATGTCGGCATCGTTCCAGTGTCCCGGGCCGTGGTGCGGCGCCAGTTGGGGGTAGCGCGTCTTGTAGTGGTGGATGATGGCTACGATGGCGTCCCACGAAGTCTGTACGTCGTGGTAGTTCCGCCACATGTTGCAGTGGTGGGAAATGAGGCTGTAGTCCGGCTGTAATACAAGTATTATTATGTAATAGCTGGATCAAGCAGATGTCAAACTGACACATCGTATACGCATAAACGCACGGCGATAGGTATAGGTCTATAATAGGCATGAGTCATGAGAATAGATCGCGCATGTACATTTTCGGCTCACTAGACAGTTGACAATACACAATAGAGAATAGTCCAATAGATGACGAGCATCGACTGACGAACCAATCGCGTGCAGCCTCGGCGCCCCTCGACTTTTTCATTCCGCCAAAGAGACCGAAAAATCAACTAATGCGCAGGTGAATTTTGTGCTCCAGACTCGTGCCGGCAATTATACTAGGTACCGAACTACATGGTGTAGATATACAAAAAGTACCGAGGACAAAAACTGATTCAACCATTTGACAATCCTTAAAAACTCGTTTGAAATCGGTTAAAACTGTTACTTGTATGAAACATGGCATCGCATCGCGATTGCATGAACACTGTTGGATATAGTCTATGGCTGGACAGCAGTAATACGTCTTTCAACGAACGTAAAGACTTTTTTCATAAGCGGGATCTTTTTTAGGGTTCCGTACCAAAATGGTAAAAAAAGAACCCTTATGGTGCGACTTCGTCTGTCTGTCTGTCTGTCACACCTGTTTATTTCAGCAACTACTAAAGCTATTGACTTAAAATTTAGAACAGTTAAAAAAAATGCTTGCTCAACTTTATTGCAAATGAAAAATATCAAAAAATATTTTTATACCATTTCCCCTCTAAAAAGCTTATTTTATTCACTGAAAACAGTGAATAAAAAGCACTTTTACTCACTGTTTTGATGTTTGAAAATGGAACACACCAATGTATTCGACCACAGATTTAAAGAACCTATGCTAGATGCGGCACGTTATTAGATTGTATGAAAACCGAACGTGTCATCTTTTTTATACCTACGATAACTTCACCCCAGCCATTTAGTGATGTGCTCAGAGTAAACAGAATTGTTTCAATCACTAAGCGTCACTGAGCTAACAGACTTTTTTTAGTACGAACAGTCGAACATGCAGGGCACGCTTGGTCGTGGCTTGCCGTATCTAGTGTAAGTGTAATCTGTGTATTCGACCTATATTGATGTGTTCTAAATTCAATTTGATTGGTCGACATTTTCGACAAGGAGTTTAGCATTAGAATAAAAACTGTTTTATGTTCTTTGCTGTCCTTAGTAAATTGGCGCTATTTTGAATACTGTAAGTTGTACGAACACAAAGTTTAGTGTTACTTTAATCTTTAATTTTGTGTTTGTTTAGTGTTGTTCTAATAGATTAAAAATGCATTCTAGTGATGAAGATGTGTTAACACCTGAGTTTGTGAAAGAGAGGGCGGCCGATATAGTGGAAAGGTGGAAAGCTTGCTACCCAAAAAATCACGGCTGGTTTACATCAAAGCCAATTTAACTTTACTTTTTCTGCATTATATGTATATTTTCACTTAAATCTTTCTTTTTCTCGTAGTCATGGTATAAAGTATAGTATGCAACTCTTGAATAAAACGGATTTATATCGAGGGCCATGAATCGCTCGCGTCGCTCAGGATTCTAACACTTGAATCACTCGCTACGCTCGTGATTCAATCATCATGAATCACTCCCTACGGTCGTGATTCAATCGTTAGAATCCTTCACTAGCTCGTGATTCATCTATGGCCCTCGCTTTAAATCCGTCCTTTATTCACTAATTGCATAATATACTATTATTTTCATTGCAAAAGGGGCCGGAGTGGGGGTCCGAAATTTTAAAGTGGGGTTACTAGGTCAAGTGACATATCATATGAATGGGCTTGATTTGCAGATTTCAAAACATATTTTCATTTTATTTTATGTCTCACAGTTTTCGACTTATGATGAAAAAAGTCTGAAAAAATACCATTCCCTTATCTCCGAAGTTTGCGAAGCGAAAAATCTGAAATAATTAGAGTTGATAGGAATTGACCCAAATATTGCTCCAAAAATAAAACGATGTTCCTAACTATTACAGTTTTTTCAAAATTATCAAAATTCCTTGACAAACAAACTTAGTTATGCGGTCCGGTTTTTTTCACTTTATACGTCCTAAACTGATACGGAACCCTCGGTGCGCGAGTACGACTCGCACTTGGCCGGTTTTTTCCTTATTATGAGTGTTTACATACGCGACATTTATGTACTCGTCACAAAAAAGTTATACTAATGTGAAACATAGTATTTTGAAGATTTAATGGTGTAGTGGCTGAAGGCACTTAGGTACCTATGCTGATTTACATATTCAGTCTATTAATGTTCTCTTCGTTAGAGGGATGGCATAATCAGCCTTTATTGTTGTTAGGGTTCCGTACCAAAATGGTAAAAAAGGAAGGAACCCTTATGGTGCGACTTCGTCTGTCTGTCTGTCTGTCACACCTGCTTATTTCAGCAACTACTAATGCTATCGACTTGAAATTTGGAACAGATATAAAGAATGCTTGCCTAACTTTATTGCAAATGAAAAAAGTAAAAAAATATTTTTATTTTCATTGCAAAAGGGGCCGGAGTGGGGGTCCGAAATTTTAAAGTGGTGTTACTAGGTCAAATGGCATATCATATGAAAGGGCTTGATCTGCACATTTCAAAATTCCTTCACAAACAAACTTAGTTATGCGGTCCGGTTTTTTTCACTTTATACGTCCAAAAATGATACGGAACCCTCGGTGCGCGAGTACGACTCGCAATTGGCCGGTTTTTTTTTATCTTGGCTGACTTGAATGACTTTTTAACAAATCAATGAATCTGATTCTCGAGTTTGTTCTTCAAATTGGTCATACCATTAAATACTGTGTAATGATGATGTGTGTAGGTAAGACGCTGGTGCATGGTAAAAAGAAAAATAACGAAATATTTATTACCGTTTGAAAATACTTAACAATTATTTTGTCCCAAGGTTGGTGCTATCTCATTATTTGAAAACGATTTGGGCGTCCAATACTTATTTATCGATAACCGATAAGATCAAGTACTAATCAATGGATTACTTATTTACCTAGCTGTTGAAATATTTCAAACATTATAGCTGTTTAATGCGTATTATGATATGCTTATCAAGATTTCTATTTGTTTGCTTAGTGATGGATATTTCTCTACTCTTTATACTTAAAGGACGTCGGCAGTTTTAGGCTTGATATGGTACAGTAATAAGAGCTTAACCAAAAATAAAAATATATTTTAATTGTTCTTTGCCTAATTTATCTTAGAGATTAAGAATTGGAATCAAAAATCGAAATAAATAAGAAATAAAATGATTATGCCATTGACATTTTGAAAAAACCACTAAAACAAAAACGGGTGCATGCTGGCTGGCGCGTGCTTCCACAGAATATCATGGTGACAGCAACTAAAACCTTTGAATTGAGAACTCATTAGTCGGGCTGTACTTCACTGGATCATTCACACCATACCTACTTAACCTGTCAGAAATAAGAATATTTTTCTTTAACCCAATTACGTACAAAAACAAATAAAAAATGAATTTAAATACTCTTGAAATACTCGATCACACCAAACTAATTTCATATCTGTACCGACTTACACAATCTGAGGCCCAGCGTTCTATGGGCGTCTGCCAGTGCCCTTTGACTTTATAAAGTTTAATAACATGCCATTTTATATTTGCTGTGCGATTGTTGGCGTCTTTATGCTCAATGATCTGCGTTCATCTATAGGTACTAATATTATAAAGCTGAAGAGTTTGTTTGAACGCGCTAATCTCTGGAACTACCCGTAGGATTCGACAAATTATTTTTGTACGTGATAACCAGATTCATGAGGAATAGTACAGGCTATTTAACATCACGCTACGACCCTTAGGAACCGAGCAACGGGGTGAAACCGCGGGGAATAATAGTACATGTAAGATTATACCTGTTTGTTATGAATGAATTCGATGTAGTACGGCCAACTGCAAGAGTACACCATAGGCCTGTCCGTGTTGTTCAAAAACTGGCCCAGCTGTATGTAACCTGGGAGCGAAAACGGATCGCATAAAAATTTAAAATAAAATAAAAAATCCCGACAAAAAATAAAATTTCCATATTATTGTTAAAATGAAATGCATTGGGGTCAGAGATGGGATTTTACTCGGATAAATACTCGACCTTGAGTAAATACTCATAAATACTCGTTTTTACTCGAGTATTTATCCAAATGTGCTGATAAATACTATTCTGCTTAGTAATAATTTAAGCGACTTCTTTTTTTTGAAAAAGTACGTTAGTTGTAATAATTTGAGCGACTTTTCTATACATTTATAATAAAATTATATTAAACCCGTATAATGTTATTTAACACAGTTTTTGCCTATAGTAAAATATGATTTTGCTAGAAAATATAATTTATTTTGTGTATTTGTCATTAGATTATATGCGTCTACTAAATGTTGACGAAAGCTCTATAAACTGTGGACTTAGACACCGACGAGGCGCGCGCGGAACACGTCGCGCCACCGTCTCGGGCCTGTTTCCGTTCGGGCGACGGACGCCCCAAGTCCGTCGCCGGTTATTCACACACCTCGTCTCCCCTAGCTTTAGTGGATACCACTGATTGCAGATGTAATATATCATATTTGTATGGCGCGATCGAAGCGGAGATGTGAGCTGTGCCTCGCAAGCTGGCGACGGCGCGCAGCAGAGACGAGAAGAGATGTGAGCGGCGTGCAGTGAGCAGTGAATCAACATCCAACGCTCGCACACAGTTCAGTTCCGCTCTAGCCAGCACACATCTCCGCTCCACCCTCCAGTCTAGCCAGTATGCATCTCTGCACAGCTTCGGTGGATACACCCTAGCTGAAAAACATCTCTTCTCGACTCCGCTTCGGACATTTCCGCACATCTCCGATTTGGTGGAGTCTAGGCCTTACTGTTACTAGTTGACAGAGAATTAGAGAAGTACAAGTTGGGTTTATATCTATATTGTTGCTTATTAAAATACAAATGGATCTAATTTGGATGTTTTATTACAATTTAATGGTTTTACCGTCCATTCTGGACCTCTCGCTTACAAACTAATTCCACGGGACGTACTGCGAATAGGACGAACTGCGAATGGGACTAACTGCGAATGGGACCAACTGCGAATGGGACCAACTGCGAATGGGACCAACTGCGAATGGGACCAACTGCGAATGGGACCAACTGCGAATGGGACCAACTGCGAATGGAACCAATTGCGAATGGGACCAACTGCGAATGGGACGATTTGGGAACGCGTGACGAAGTGCGAATGGGACGAAGTGCGCATGACCCGTCCTATCCTACATTTATTAGAAAAATAGCAGCGAAATAACGATAGTTTTTGTGTTATTTTGTAAATGACTGCACATTTGTTTTTATGTCTACATGGAAATGGTAAATAGTTTACCTTATCTTTGTATTCTTCGTAAAATAACAATGCGTAATACATCCACCTACATCCAAATACCGAAACAGGTATAACCGTTTTTAGGGTTCCGTACCAAAATGGTAAAAAAGGAACCCTTATGGTGCGACTTCGTCTGTCTGTCTGTCTGTCACACCTGGTTATTTCAACAACTACTAATACTATCGACTTGAAATTTGGAACAGTTGTAAAAAATGCTTGCCGAACTTTACTACAAATGAAAAAAGTAAAAAAATATTTTATTTTCATTTCAAAAGGGGCCGGAGTGGGGGTCCGAAATTTTAAAGTGAAGTTACTAGGTCAAGTGACATATCATATGAAAGGGCTTGATTTGCACATTTCAAAATATATATATAATAATGTCTTAGGTTTTCGCGATTATTACACATTATAATAAAACAAGTTTAAACGGATTAATCGCGTATATTACAGAGTTTTCCTGACGTTTCGAACACTTTGCAGCGTTCGTGGTCGCAGGACGACTGAGGTGGTAGGCGTCATGACAGCTAATTTATAGAAAAAATATTCTCGATCTACCCGCACAATCGATTCAATCGATATTATTCGAATCGTACTCGTTTCGATGCACACAATAATCGCTCACGGTGTCTCGATGTTTTGTAGTCCGGTGTGAAGTTTGGGACTTGATTATTTTAAGAACTGGATTCCAAACAGGTGGTAATTGCCAACCATCCTCTCTATTTAAATTAGGATGTTTTTTAATTTCAATAGCCTCGCGAAGCATTCTAGGTACATATCGGTTCTCCTTTGCGAGGATTTGAGGTTGATCAAAACGTAGGAAATGGTTGGGTTTGCCTAGGGCATGCTCACACACTGCAGACTTTGTAGAGCGCACGTTTTTGACGTCAGCTATGTGTTCTTTAACTCTAGTGGCTATACTGCGCTTTGTTTGCCCTATGTATGATAGCCCACAATCACAGTCAATCTTGTAGACCCCTGCATCTTGTAAAGGAATATGACACTTCACAGGTCTAAGAAATTGGCTAATCTTTCTATGTGGCTTGAAGTAGGTTTTTATAGAAGCACGCTTCAAGATATGACTAATTTTGTCAGTGACCCCTCTTATAAAGGGTAGAACAGCAGGTCGACGATCAACTGAGATGGGCTTCGGGCGGCTTTTGCGACGGGGATGTGGAGCACGTAAATTGTTCTGTTTCAGAACTTGCTTCACATGATGAAGTTCCCCTGCCAGATGGTTGGCGTCGCAGATGCCATGTGCTCTCTGTAACAAAGATTTAGCCACAGTAGCTAACTGACTAGGATGGTGGTGAGATTCACCGTTAAGGTACCTATCTGTATGGGTAGGCTTTCTGTATACTGTATGACTAACAGAATGATCGGGATTATGAATAAGTCGTATATCAAGGAAGGCTAAGGACTTGTTATTTTCTAATTCCATAGTGAACTGAATTTTACTGTGTATGGAATTTAGATGATCTAAGAATGCAGGGACCCTATTGTGAGGCAGGGCAGGGAAGTCGTAAAAAAGCGGTTAAGTGATCAAGACATGCCTTTACAATATGCAGAGTTGCTAGAACATTGCCTCACCAGCGGCTACCTATTGTGGGACAATGAGTTCTATCTTCAAATCGACGGTGTAGCCATGGGTTCACCAGTTTCCCCTGTGGTGGCCGACATCTTCATGGAGGAATTTGAAAGAGGAGCACTCCTATCGGCCCCGGTTATACCAAAGATTTTTAAAAGATACGTTGATGACACTTTCACTGCCCTGCCTCACAATAGGGTCCCTGCATTCTTAGATCATCTAAATTCCATACACAGTAAAATTCAGTTCACTATGGAATTAGAAAATAACAAGTCCTTAGCCTTCCTTGATATACGACTTATTCATAATCCCGATCATTCTGTTAGTCATACAGTATACAGAAAGCCTACCCATACAGATAGGTACCTTAACGGTGAATCTCACCACCATCCTAGTCAGTTAGCTACTGTGGCTAAATCTTTGTTACAGAGAGCACATGGCATCTGCGACGCCAACCATCTGGCAGGGGAACTTCATCATGTGAAGCAAGTTCTGAAACAGAACAATTTACGTGCTCCACATCCCCGTCGCAAAAGCCGCCCGAAGCCCATCTCAGTTGATCGTCGACCTGCTGTTCTACCCTTTATAAGAGGGGTCACTGACAAAATTAGTCATATCTTGAAGCGTGCTTCTATAAAAACCTACTTCAAGCCACATAGAAAGATTAGCCAATTTCTTAGACCTGTGAAGTGTCATATTCCTTTACAAGATGCAGGGGTCTACAAGATTGACTGTGATTGTGGGCTATCATACATAGGGCAAACAAAGCGCAGTATAGCCACTAGAGTTAAAGAACACATAGCTGACGTCAAAAACGTGCGCTCTACAAAGTCTGCAGTGTGTGAGCATGCCCTAGGCAAACCCAACCATTTCCTACGTTTTGATCAACCTCAAATCCTCGCAAAGGAGAACCGATATGTACCTAGAATGCTTCGCGAGGCTATTGAAATTAAAAAACATCCTAATTTCAATAGAGAGGATGGTTGGCAATTACCACCTGTTTGGAATCCAGTTCTTAAAATAATCAAGTCCCAAACTTCACACCGGACTACAAAACATCGAGACACCGTGAGCGATTATTGTGTGCATCGAAACGAGTACGATTCGAATAATATCGATTGAATCGATTGTGCGGGTAGATCGAGAATATTTTTTCTATAAATTAGCTGTCATGACGCCTACCACCTCAGTCGTCCTGCGACCACGAACGCTGCAAAGTGTTCGAAACGTCAGGAAAACTCTGTAATATACGCGATTAATCCGTTTAAACTTGTTTTATTATAAAATATATATATTTTTTTTATTTTATGTCTCACAGTTTTCGACATATGACGAAAAATGTCTGAAAAAATACCATTCCCTCCCCTTATTTCCGAAGTTTGCCAAGCCAAAAATCTGAAATAATTACAGTTGATAGGAATTGACCCAAATATTGCACCAAAAATAAAACGATGTTCCTAACTAGTACAGTTTTTTCAAAATCATCAAAACTCCCTCACAAACAAACTCAGTTATGCGGTCCGGTTTTTTACCCGACTGCGAGACGCAAAGGAGGGTAATGTGTTTATCAGTCTATGTATGTATGTATGTATGTATGTTTGTTTCTATGTGGCGTTCTAGAGACCAAATGCGTAGGCCGATTTTGATAATTCTTACGTCAATCGATTCGTCTTAACCTTGCGAGTGTCACTAAAGACATAACAGTAATCAAAATTCACCACAGCGACAACCAGACGCCATATTGTCAAAATGAAAAAAAAAAAAGTTGATGAACTATGTCTAGTGGGGTGTCGTTGAATAGGTATTTTAAAATCATCTTTAGGTTCCTTTTATCATTTTTCATTTTAAATAATAGTTTAGGATATATAACGATTTAAAGTTGTTCAACAAAGCAATCATTCTCGCTAATTCTTACTTATCCTCAAAACCTATCATGTGGGGTATCAAAATGAAGGGCTCGAAAAGAAGATTACGAAAACATACATTAAAAACTAAAAAGTGAAAAATAAAAATAGTAAATTAAAAATTAAAAAAACCCGGCTGCCAAAAAAGAACTAAAAAGTTCAAAACAAGAGCACTTTTCAAGCAGTCTGATGCAGATGTGGCATAAAATCTAAGATTTAACACAAATAATTGCCACCAACTGCATCAGACTGCTTGAAAAGTGCTCTTGTTTTGAACTTTTTAGTTGTTTTTTGGCAGTCGGGTTTTTTAAATTTTTAATTTACTATTTTTATTTCACTTTATACGTCCAAAAATGATACGGAATCCTCGGTGCGCAAGTACGACTCGCACTTGGCCGGTTTTTTTGTGTAATGTTAAAATAAATGGAGTATAGTTCATTAGCATAGATTGCACTGTCACAGTTCAACGGCAAAGTGCTCTAAAATATAAATTTAAATGACTAAATTTAAGCGAAAATCGCACTGGATCAATAACAATACCTTTAGTGAGTGCGAAATTCAAAAATAAACACAAGAAGTTTCTATTCACATCTTCCAAAATGGATGGGGTATTTATCCGAACATTGTAAGTATTTACTCAAGAAAAAGAGTAAATACGAGTACCTATTTACTCGGCTTTAGGGTTCCCTTATGGGGAACCCTTATGGTGCGACTTCGTCTGTCTGTCTGTCTGTCACACCTGCTTATTTCAGCAACTACTTATGCTATCGACTTGAAATTTGGAACAGTTATAAAGAATGCTTGTTCAACTTTATTGCAAATGAAAAAAGTCCAAAAATAGTATTATTTTCATTGCAAAAGGGGCCGGAGTGGGGGACCGAAATTTAAAAGTGGGGTTACTAGGTCAAGTGACATATCATATGAAAGGGCTTGATCTGCACATTTTAAAATATATTTTTATTTTATTTTATGTCTCACAGTTTTCGACATATGATGAAAAATGTCCAGAAAAATACCATTCCAGTGTGCCGCGGCCTTAATCGCTATAATCGCTGGTGCTAAAGTATCGTGTGTGCTATAGCCCTTAATTAAATACAAAGTCTAATATAAAACCAAACTCACCCACATTGAGGTATTGTTCGGTAACAAAGCATCCATCCACCTTTAGATAGTCGACGCCCCACGAAGCAAACATCTTAGCGTCCACCTCCAGGTGACCGAAGGAGCCGGGGTACCTCATACACGTTATATTCGCTATGTTCGTGTACATGCCGAATTTTAAACCACGGGAGTGGATCTGAAAAAAGTGTTTGAATATTTGTCTCTTAGGCCGAGATAAGTAGGCGATAACACGTGCTTTCGCTAAGCAATATCGTTGTCACTGTCGCACAACTTACAACTGCAAGTGCAAGACAGAGACGGGAACATAGCTTAGCCAAAGCACGCGCTACGTAATGTTTATTTATCTCGGCCTTAGGCTGCGTTTGAGTGATAGACAGAAGCACTCAGAGTATTTCTCCTGTGTTTTTGATGTGTTTCGAACACAAATATCCAGTCAGCCAATTAGGCTACCATTTGCAGGCTTTACTGGACGTAGTTAAGCAGAAACGATCCAATCCACAAAAAGTCACTCTTGAAAAATCTGCATTCAAATTTCAGATATTTAGAGCTCATTTTCGACAGTATTGTGGATGTGGGTTGGATCCTTTCTGCTAAACTACGTCCTACTAATCTTTGCTCCGTTGCGGATGTGGACTGGCGACCTATGGCATGTGTGGATGCGAGTGGAGAAAACCAAGCGCTCAGCGACTTTGTCAATCTAGTCGATTGTGATAAATAAATTATTTTCTTCAGTATGATACAGTTAAAACGCTTGTCCTCGCGAAGTGTGGTTGTATGAATACGAGAGTAAATATTTAAAATGTTGTCGTATTTAGACCACGCCTAAACGCAGCAGCGACTTCCAGTCCATTGTCTAATACCGAACATAGGCCTTATATTCATCACGCTAAGGTAGTGGATCAGTCCAGGTGCCGCTTTAATCTAGGCTATCAAAACCTCGTGACGAATGTGCCTCAATGCAACTAATTTCACCTGTGTGGAACATTGTGCGTCATTTTGCCACATCGCACAATGTTATTGTGGCCTGTGGGGTAGGGCTGCCATAAATGCTGAAACGCCGGCATCGGGACATTTGGAATAGAAAAAAAATGTGAAATCTGACTCTTTTACAACTAGGTTTTAGGAACTTTTTAGTTTAATTTTGGGTGAATATTTATTAAAACTAAATAAAATGCGAAAAATCGATGATCATCTATCGAAAAAACCGGGCAAGAGCGTGTCGAATCACGCACAGTCTAGGGTTCGGTAGGAAGAAGTATTTCAGTCTTCCAACTGCAAACATAAGTTTGTATTTCCTAATCATCCGCCTAGCCTTTTCCCAAACTAGATTGGGGTCGGCTTTCAGTCTTACTGGTTGCGGCTGAATATCAGTATTTTACGTGGAGCGACTGCCATCTGACCTCCACAACCCAATTATTACATATACATATTATTTACTATTATTATTATTTACATATTATTATTATATACCCCGAGGCACGGAGGGGTCTCGATTTGTAAAGAACGGTCACCCATCCAAGGACTGACTGCGGCAAGCGCAGCTTAACCTCGCAGATCGATCGATCAGCGCGGCTGTCATTTAGCCACGAGCCCCTCGTGGTATTTGTAATATTATAATATTTTGTATTTCCTAATATTATAATGAAATACAAAGTTATTTTTGCGGTAAAAACTGAAAATAGTGAATATTTCAAAAAGTTATTAACGTCTCTTGTTCAAACCAATTTTAATCGAGAGTGTTTATTGGATTCCATAAGCTTTCCATTTTTTCAGATTTTTTTATAACGCGATTGGAAAATTACAGGTGGGGGGACACCATTGTAAATGACTTTAGGAGCTCCTAGTTCGCTAAATATGCACTTAAATAAAAAAGTTTAAAGACCTATTCAGCGATACCCCACATAAAGGGGTGCGTGAAAATATTTTTCTTCATCCCTCAGTTTCATGTATGGGGCCCCCCATACATGAAACTGAGGGATGAAGAAAAATATTTTCACGCACCCCTTCATGTGGGGTATCGTTGAATAGGTCCCCCTAATTATTTTATTCTTGTTCAAACCAATTTTAATCGTAATTATTTATTAGATGCTATTATGATTCCATAAGCTTTCCATTTTTTCAGATTTTTTGATAACGCGATTGGAAAATTACAGGTCCCATTGTAAATGACTTTAGGAGCTCCTAGTTCACTAAATATGCACTTGAATAAAGAAGTAATTTAGAAACCCTGATCTTATTTTCAAAGACCTATCCAACGATACCCCACATGAAGGGGTGCGTGAAAATATTTTTTTTCATCCTTCAATTTCATGTATGGCCCCCTAATTATTTTATTTTTTATAATTTCGCTACAGGTTTTTATAGCAGCTTACAGAAGACATCTACCTGGGAAGTTTCATACATATTGGTTATGAATTGTAGATTTTACGAGGGTGTAACAGACGGACCGACAGACAGACAGACAGACAGACAGACAGACAGACAGACAGACAGACAGACGGACAGACGGACATGACGAAACTATAAGGGTTCCTAGTTTTACTACGGAACCCTAAAAACGACATCTCTCTACGTTCTCAATGTAACTTTCTTTGCCCATTCTTAATTTTGTGAAGTTCTGACTTGTTAAGTAACCTCTTTTCGCCCTTTTTGTTATTTCGTCCACTGCGATGACATCAACAAAAATATTCATTCCTTAGAGCATTGTGGTCAGGGATTGCAAAGAAAGATTTGCTTTTCTTTAGTATATGCAACAGAATATGCATGTCTAACTACCAAACCGGGACAATTGACTTACTGAGCGGGACACAACGCTTCAAACCGGGACATGTCCCGGTGTACCGGGACATGTCCCGGTGTACCGGGACGTATGGCAGCCCTACTGTAGGGGCTCACGTCACAGGCATTTGTGACGTAGTAAAAACATGATGTTCATTATTATAGTCTGGAAAGAAAACAAGTTAAACATACTTTACATGCTACTTAGGAAGGTGACAAATAAGTATGTCAAAACAGATAATTCTTATTTATTTTGACACTTCACATATTAAAACATATCGGGCCGTACCACAAAAAAGATAGACACGCGTTAAACGCGAATGCTACCAAAAATAATACGCACTTGTTTTAGCACTAACTTGTCTAGAATAAGTGTGTATTATTTTTGGTAGCATTCGCGTTTAACGCGTGTCTATCTTTTTTGTGGTAAGGGTGATCAAGTGTAAATAATCTTGACTATTGTTTTTCACAATATGTTATTGAAATAATTGTGTTGAGTAGGACACAGAATGTCATTAGCTAATACAAAAGGAAGGACATGATTTCAATGAACTACAGTCTAGAAACATTTTTTCTTAAGATGGAAGCTATTAAGTAATGATTGGGCAAATAGGTATTAAGTTTTGAATAATGGGCTAGCTAAGTATTTTTAGATATTAAATACCAGATCCAAATAAGATTAGAAAGCACACACAAGCAGCCAGAAACTTACAAGAAATGCTTCATTTAGCACACAGAGCAAAAAAATTAGGAAGAACATTGATAGTTATTTAATTTAGTTCATGATTATATTCAGTTCTGATGTATCAGACAGATGACCTGTTGAATCAATAGTATGGATTTGAATATTTGACTATGGATTCCATAGTCAAATAATGCACTGAAAAATTATTTAAAAACATTGTTTTGAGCCAAAAGTGACTAATACCCTAGTACAGTGTACTAAGTGTGTTTGGATTTATTTTACCATAGGTACATACATAGATTATTTTAGCAGAATCAAAATTAATTTATACTAACATAATCAGCAATGAACTTCATGCCACGTGGAAACCTCTTCTTGTCTGCAACCAACATTCCATTGCTGTCCCGTTCTCTCTCCGACCAGCAGTCATCTATAATGATGTACTCGTAACCTGCCTCTTGATAACCTTCCGTAAAAAAGCTATCAGCTACTGATAGAATTAGCTTTTCACTGCAACAAAATTTTTAAAAAATAAATTATTCATGGAAAGGATGATATCTACTTTTAATCCTATGAGTTATGAAGGTTGTACCTAGAGAAGTATGCTGTAATTGTAAGTACCAAATCTATCTATACTAATATGCGAATGTTGTGAGTTTGTTGTATATGTGGAGGGTAATCTCCCAAACTACTGATCAGATTCTGAAAATTCCATAAACAATTGCATAACCAATCCGTGAATGCATAGGTGACAAATAAAACCTTAAATTTAAAAATTTTATTTTGTAGATTCGGTGTTTTAATATTAAAACAAATACCGAAATTAAAAATCCAGATTTATATACGTACCTACCAATAATAGTTGAGATATTTCATTCTCTTTGGTTTTTACAGAGGAGATATAAGTAATTTATAAGTTTATTATTTCATAAATATTTAATTAATCACTAATAACGTAGACACGTTCTTAACATAGGTACATCTGTAATAAAGTTAATTTCATTTCATATTAGAGAAATGTGTGGAAATTAAAAGGAATGCTTACTTCAAACATTTATCCTCATCCTCCTCGCATTTAGTGCTGCACATGTAATATCCCCATGACATCCACCCCATGGGAGGGGTGCGAGCCATACCATTCTCCAACAAATCCACTTTATCCAATGAAAACGTGAAAAACATTATGAGCAACGCGCACCAAAAGTTAGACATTTTACATAAACTCCGTTATATCATTCACTGAGCTGAACGCTTATGTATAATTTGTATCGTGTAGTGTAAATACAGTTTTAATTACCATAAATTTACAAATTGCTGGCATTTAAAACTGCCACACCGGTTTACAAGAAAATACAAAATTACAAATGACAAAACTTGTTTGATTGTTTTGTGTTTACATTTTTTGACAGATTACCGATAAATGAGTGACAGAGTGAGAGACAGTGTTGCCAACTAGCGCCTTTATCTTGTAGCAAAATAGTGTGTAGAAAGTTGCTTTTCCCGATTTTTTAATAGAAGTAGATAAATGTCTATTGGGCCAAAAATATACGCATATGCACGATCTGTGCTCATCACTCACGCTGCTACCTATATCAACGTTACAGTTTTTCCAGTAATGATCCTATTCAGTAATTATATATTTTTGATAAAAAAAGAAAATATTGCTGTACCTACCAATTTAATTTACCATTTACAATCGAACTACCTACCTACTACGGTTCTGCGAAGATAAGTAATCCAATCGAAAACTTTAAATGGGAATTGCAAAATTCTGAAGACTGGAGTTAGCAAGGAAACTCCAGCAGCGATGTTTTGGAGTTGCGTGATTGATTAACGATACCTACCTAGATATAGGTACTTATACTAAGTGAGGAAGCTTTGATCAATATTGCTTGCCGAACTTTTGTGTGATTGTGTGGTCATCTATAAAATAGGTACCTAAATGTGAAGCCAAGATTAATTTGATGCTGATAATAATTGGGTTTAATTAAGCAAGTAACTAGTGAACTACTAACATGTAATGAATTGAAATGACAATAGACTTAAGAGCTGTGTAATTTAATCATCGTTTTAAAAAAAAAAAAAAATAAAAAATAATTTATTTTCTTCCACAAATAACACTTATAACTAGGTAACTCTAGACGAAGATGATATGGTTGGACAATGTTTATTTGTGGGAGACTGGTGCCTGAACTAAGCCGAGGCCTGTATTTCAGGACACCAGGGACTCCCCCCTATAGGAAAGGAACAACGGCTTAGTCGATGAAACAATAACAATACAAATTATTATTAGAAATAAAATACAATTTTAAGTGCTTAGGGCAATCGATTTCGAAAAATAAAATAAATTAAAAGAAAAAAATGTGTGAAGTGTAGTGAAGTTAGGTGTATGAGTTCGTGTGAGGTAGTATGTATGTAAGGGTGTGAGTAAGGGTGTGTGTGTGTGTGTGTGTCTGTGTTTGTGTGTGTGGGTATGTCGAAATTAATGAAAGGATGGATGAGGGAGGTAGGTAACTTTATATGCAAACAAATTACTTTTTTATGACAAGCAACTCTTCAGTTTTTGCGTAATCCAATTTCAACAACCAATTTGTTATTATTAATTTACATTTAGTTTTATCATAATTAAGAATACTTAATTCTTTATTTAATTTGTTGTAAAGTCTGACCCCTCGAAAAGTATAAAACTTTTGAGCAAAACCTGTTTTGGATCTAGTAGTGTTACATACTGAATAGTGCCTCCTAGTTATTGTTTTAGAGAGATCGAAGGAAGATGCATCAGAATGTTGGCGGAGTATAGTGAAAAGGATGTAGATTTGTCTGACAGTTAAGACCTCAGCTTCCTGATATAAAGTAGCTGTAGGAAAAAGTCTTGGTTTGGAGAGGCCAACTTTTAGAACCAGCCTTTGGGCTCTTTCTATTTCCAACATTTTAGTTTTATCAGCACCTCCCCACGTTGTAACACAATATGTCAGGATGGATTGTACTAGCGCATAATACACCATTTTGAGTGTTTTACCGTCTGCTACATGTCTAAGTTGTTTGAAAATATAAGTCAGTTTTCGGACTTTTGTAGATAAATTGTGTATATGTTCATCAAATGACAATCTTTTATCAATGGTTACACCCAAATAGCGGATACTTTGTGTCGACTGTATCGATGGACAGTTACACTGAGTTAATGGAGGATAAGAACACTGATGAGCATATATAGGAGGCTTATCCTGTGCGAAGGTTTCTGAGTTCCTAATTGCAAAAGAGATGTATTTGGTCTTATCCGCGTTTAGTGTGAGTGAGTTTGCAGCAAGCCAGTGGCACACCGTATTAAAGCCTTTTTGTGCCAATAAATATACTTCTTCCCAAGAATCACCCGTGAAGGTAAGAGTTGTATCATCCGCATATGATATTATTTTGCAGTTTTGAAGTTTAAGTTGACATAATTCGTTTATGTAACATAGAAACAGTGTGGGGCCAAGAATACTTCCTTGTGGGACTCCGTACTCGACAGAAAGTTCATTACTCAGAAAGTCGCCGATCTTCACTCGCTGCGTGCGATCCGACAAATAATCACTGAGCAATTTTAATTCATTTCCCCGTATTCCCATGTTATTTAATTTATAAATTAGGGTGGGGATAGAGACTGTGTCAAAAGCCTTGGCAAGATCAAGAAAGATGGTCAGGCATTTTTTATTATCATCTAGGTTTCTCACCAAGAAATCAGTATAAGTATGAACGGCATCGTCAGTAGATCTGCGTGCTCGAAATCCATATTGTGCGTCGGCAAATATTTTCTGTGACTCTAGAAATTTGATTATTCTACAATTAATGATGCGCTCGAACACTTTAGACAATGAAGAAAGGATAGAAATGGGCCTATAGTTGTTGACACAGCCTGTATCCCCTGCCTTATATATTGGGTGTACAATTGATTTTTTTAGTGCTTTAGGAAAGACACCAGTTTCAAGGCAGCGATTTATGAGATCAGCGACTACAGGAGCCACCCAGTCAACAATATGCTTCAATAATTTCGATGAGATTGTGTCCCACCCAGGCGAGCAGTCACTTTTTAGATTAAGGATAGTATTCTTGACTTCCACACTGTCTACTTTGAGTAGCACGAAAGAATTGCAGGGGGAGGTGTCTTTGTCAACAAGATTTTTATTGAAAGATGGAATATTCGTCGGTATGCGTTGCGGTGTGCGTCCGGTATGCGTTCATAAAAGTAAGGGGGTTAAATGTGTTGATGTTTTTAGATGAAGAAATAAATAAAATATTGTATGTTATTGTCCCCAGGGCAGGCGTGTCGTTGGTGTAGGCATGGGCGGAGATGGCATGGTGTAGTGGCGAGATGGCTGCGCCGCGGGTGGCGCCGCTGGCCGCGCTCTTCGCCGCGCTGTTGGTGTCGGCCATCTCACGCGCCTCCACGCAAGACCCCGTGCAGTTCGAGGCCGCGTTTCAAGGTGAGCTTTAAACTAGCTTAGCACAAGGGAATGGCGGAGTGGGGTCATGGGGGTCATGAGTGTCATGACCCCCTTGGGAAGGGCCTAGGATGACCACTGATAATATTATTTTCTAATCCAAAGAAAACTTTAATAAAATACACATGACCCCCTCTGACTCGAAGGCTGAATCCGCTACTGCTTATTCTTGCTCAATGATCTAACCTATTGAATTTTGAAATCTACATTTAAGAATTTAAAGTTAAAAGTTGATCAGACCAAGTAAACACGTTTTCCCATACAAACTTTGCCACCCCTTTTCACCCTCTTGGGGGTGGAATTTCCAAAAATCCTTTCTTATCGGATGTCTACATCATATAAAGAATACGTCTTCCAAATTTCACGTTTCTACGACCAGCGGTTTAGGCTGTGCGTTGATCCATCAGTCAGTCAGTCAGTCAGTCAGGACAAAGCATTTTATTAATATAGATCATAATTAAGTATAACTAGAATTTTGCTGTCAAAAATACTTACCGAGAAAAACTCGAACTTTCGTGATAAACGTCAAACATCAATAAGCACCTACCTAAGTACTATACTATCTACTTGTGTAGTATTTTGATGAGCAGATAGAGTGACAGCAAAATAATACGGACTAGTTTTGTGTAACCAGGCCACGGAGGAAATACACAGAGGAGATGCCCTTAGCTAACACGAACCGTGATACTTTTGGAGTCGTGACGTCATCTTGCCACGCCCACTTTGGGCGTGGCCTCAATCAGTCGGTCGCCACTGTTAGTGCGAATAAAACGTTCGCGTTCCCACCGTTTATTATTATTTTCTTTAATATTTGATAGAAAAAGATGAATGTTGTATTTGATTTTGTATGTTATCCTGCAAAAGCTACTCGGATAAACGTTCTGATGCTATGAATGGCGTCACATTTCACTTGCAAATATTTTTAAACGTAATTTATTCTAAGAAGTTCTAGAAAATACTCGGAATGACATTCGACACTCTCCCCTAGAAATACTTTTACTGGTCGACAAAAGATGGCGTCACTTTTTATCACATGAATCGGTACAAACTACGTGATAATTACTATATCGTTATGATGAGTAGTGTAGTGAAATAAATTTTAGATTACTTACAGCCTTTTTTTGCAAAAATATCGTATTATTCGCAGTAGGTATTACCTACTGTATAGTAGATTATTATTTTGAGGCGCACGCACGCCGTACGGCGTGAAGTAGCCTAAACAATTAATGTTTCCATTTTACGTTTTGATTTCACCCTAAAAGTTTTGTCACTTTGACACTAAAATCTTTTTCGTTTTAATAATTAATATAAAGTGTATTCGGATAGAACTTGCGAACAATGTAGACAAACACTTTAGTCAATATTTCTCTAATAACCATCACCATCAACGATCAAACACGGTTTAATTTACATTCTGTTCACTTTTTCTCTACCTTCAACTGTAATTAATAATGAAATAATAAATAAAAACTAGATTAATCCATAAAAAATAAAAATTCATTTTGCGGTTGAAGTTAGATGTCAAATTGACTTTCAAAGTTTTTTTCTTCGAAACTCTATTTGTTTTTGAAAATCAGTGAGGTTAGGTTTTATAGAGAAATAAACTTATTCAATTATTCTATAATATTTTTTTTTTTCAAATTCTCTTACTAATTATTATGTCTAAGTAATATTATTATGTCCTATACGTACACCTAGACTGCCCAATATCTTCTATCTTTCAGTCCATCCAAAGGTTGTCTGGAAGAGATCGCCTTGAGTGATAAGACCGCACATTTTAAATTAGTAGGGAAGCTTTTTCTGTATATGATATTATGGTGTACAATAAAGAGTAAATAAATAAATAAAGGGTTATGTCGACGGCTGAAAATTAAACCTTCTAAATGACCGAATTAAAGGTTTTGCTAGCCGGTTTGGCCCAAATCCGTGTAGCACATTGGAGAAAATGTGTTGTCCATGTTTTAAAAGAGGAAAATATTAAAAATATACATACATACATACCATACCGCTACAATTATTTAATAACTAGCTTCCGCCCGCGTTTTGGGGGTAAAAAGTAGCCTATGTGTTATTCTGATGTATAAGCTATATTACTGTGAAGTTTCATCAAAATCTGTTTAGTAGTTATTGCATGAACGAGTAACAAACATCCATACATCCTCACAAACTTTCACATTTATAATATTAGTAGGATAGGATATAGTAGGATTTGCATTTATACATATAAGGTCCTACTCTTCATACTCGAAATATTTTAAGAGGCACATCTGTTGGTGGCCTAAAGATGCTATACCTACAAACGAAAAAAAAAGAGTATATATTTTTTTTAAATAAATTAATTTGATATACATAAAAATACTCGCTCTTTATTATTTTCAACATCCACTACGCTAGTTTTTAAGTAACTTATTATTATTATTCGAAATTAGCGTAATAGATGTTGAAAATAGTATTTTTTTTAATAGTATTTATATTTAGTGTCAAAATAATTTTAAAATAATTCATTTAATAAAAATAAATTCTCAAATAATTTTTTTTTCATTTGTATTGCATCTTTACCACCTATAGATGTGCCCCTTAAAATATTTCGAGTATGAAGGGTAGGACCCTATATACAACCACACCGCAATGTTTTGATACACTATGTGTATCACTGTCAACAATAAATGACCAACCTTCACACAGTATACGGACACGGATACACGACATCCAGCAATCCTTCCTCCATGAGCCTCTGTCAGGACTCACGGACAGACTTGACAGACTCTGTCAAGTGCGACAACTTCACACTTGCGTTTCGTTGTCAATTTTATTGATGTTCTGAACTAATGAGCGGATGCGACATATAAATATATATATTTTTTAAATAGGCCGTAGGTATTACAATGTGTGAAAATTTTTAGGAAAGAATTAACGAAAATCAGATTTTTATTATATGTTCGTACCACAAACAAAATAGGGAACTATTTACACAAATCTCATTTTCCACTAAACCTTAAGGGCCGTACCACAAAAAAGATAAACACGTGTTCAACACGAATGCTTCCAAATATAATACGCACTTGTTTTAGCACTAACTTGAATAAAACAAGTGTGTATTATTTTTTATTTTAAAATAAGAGCCATCCTAAGCTACCCTTTAAATTGATCTTTTTTCCCTACAATAAGGCGAAATTCCAGAAAGTGGAAACACTAGTAGTAAAACAGTTTTGACTATTTGCCAAGGTAAAACTAGCGGAATATAGCTAAACTACGTCGTACCAATTTTTAGTCGTAGACTTGTAGGTAATGCTATTCACCACTAGATGGAGACACTTTGAGGTGGGTGGAGTCTCAGGTACCCTCCGGCCCCCGCGTCCCGCAAAATATCACGCATCGTAGTAAAGACAAATCCCTTTACAACACCTCTACTCTGTAATTCCTCTGTGAACCAGGCATATAGCTAGCACGTGACCTTTTAACGGAGGAATTTTAATTAAAAACGATCAATGCCAGAGGTACGGACCTTTAACAAATCCCTGGGGGGCACACCACTTCGCATTAAAACAAATGTTCCCCTACAGACAGTACCTATTCATTATTTTCCGCAGAAAAAGAAATCTCGAAATAGAAAGCCGGAAAGATGCAATTTTGCAGACAACTCTTTGAATCCCGAAGCAAACGGGCGGTCGCTTTTAAGGAGCTCTTTAAAACCGACCCTCTTCCATCTTTATACATCTTAGGATTAATTGTTCTTTAGAAAAAAAGGAAACACTCAAACCGAAGGATATCCTTACGAAATTACAAAGCAGACTGCTCCAATTATTCTGAGCCGCCATTATTTGCTTAATTTCTCAATCAAGATTCCGTTGTTATTGAAACGCAAATGTCTGGGACATTAACGCCGGAACTTATGTTTGTAATGAGGTACTAGCAATGTAAATGTGTTTTTTTATGATTTTAACTGTCGACTCGGATAATGTTAATCCTTGCTCGCGATTCGCCGAAGCAACCCAGGCAGTGGCTAATCCACATTTAATTATGTTGGTCCCCTCGCGTTTCAGCAAAGTATGAGGACAAACAGCGAACATTTTTAATCAGCCGCAAGTAACAGGCTCGCTCCAATTAGTCCGTTTTATAGTTGTTTTTGAGCTGAAACTATTGAATTCAATTTCCTTTACTGTTCCGCAAAGAATACGTGTCTCGACTCTTGACTCGATACGATTTGAATCAAAGTTTGATTCTTTTAGTTTGAACTCCTCGAGATGGGAAGTCTGAATAGTTATTTATTTTCAGTTAGCCTCGAAATCTTCGTTTATATAAAATCCGATCAATCATAATGAAAGCAGTTTACCGTGGCACTTGCGAATAACGATTCGTTTTACCACGAGAGAGGAAATAAAGCGAGTAGCGAGGGCTCGCACGGCCAATAAAACTAAGATACGGTGGGCGGTCGGTAAACATTTATGAGGTATAGAGCGTTCCGACCGCTCCTATATCTGCTCCAATATTTTTTGGTCCGTTATTATGAAGCTGCAACCGTTCCAGAAAGCGATCGGTTTATCCGGGCCTTGATTGAAGGTAATGTCGGTGGAGTGAATTTGTGACAGCCTCTAGACTATTATTTAGCAGTTACTGCCTACGGTCCTTCGTGATAATGACGTCGGGTTTCGAATCGACTTTTGAAAGTGTTTGATTTGCGATAATAGCACAAATCCTCCTAATATTATAAACGTGAAAGTTTGTGAGGATGTAAAGATGTATGGATGTTTTGTTACTCTTTCACGCAAAAACTAAGAACTAAAAACAGGTTTAAAAAAAACCGACTTCCAAAAACTACACTAAAAACTATGAAATAAAAATGTTAAACTTCCATAAATAAAAATCTAAATGTATATTGAAGTCGGCGGGGCCTCTTCTTCAGGTTTTTACCTCTCAGCTTTTGAACAGGAAGAACGTGCGCAGTGTGTGCAGCGAACGTGCCGCTTGCTTTGCGCCTCGACAAATTAAAATTTCCTTTCATTCCTATATTTATGCTAGGCCCCGCCGACTTCAATATACATTTAGATTTTTATTTATGGAAGTTTAACATTTTTATTTCATAGTTTTTAGTGTAGTTTTTGGAAGTCGGTTTTTTTTAAACCTGTTTTTATTTTTATCTTTTTAGTGTAGTGTAACCATTTTTGTTGTTGTTAATTTATTACAATAAAGTACCATAAAATCATGGACAGAGCGACTTTGATCATTTATGTACTTTTACTGAGATCGATTACTTCCACGAATTTAAATAGGTACTTATATTCATAGATATTGGTGGATGAGAGCATTTCAGTAAACAAAAACCGGGCAAGAGCGTGTCGGACCGCGCACAGTGTAGGGTTCCGTAGCAAGAAGTATTTCAGTGTTCTGACCGCAAATACAAGTTTGTATTTCATAATGTTATTATGAAATATTACTATTTTTACGGTTGTCAAACTCAACATGGAAAATAGTGAATATTTCAAAAATTTATTGACGTATCTTGTTCAAACTAATTTCAATCGAAAGTATTTATTAAGTGCTATAAGCTTGATTTTTTTCAGATGTTTCGATAGCGCGGTTGGAAAATTACAGGGGGGGGGACACATTGTTAACGACTTTGGGAGCTCCTAGTTCACTCAATATGCACTTAAATAAAAAAAGTATTTAGAAACCTTCATGTTATTTTCAAAGACCTATCCAATGATACCCCACATGGTGGGGTGCGCGAAAATATTTTTTTTCATCCCTCAGTTTCATGTATGGGAGACCCCCCTAATAATTTTATTTTTCGTAATTTCACTATAGGCCTTAATGGCGGCTTACAAAAGACATCTACCTACGAAGTTTCATACAAATTGGTTATGAACTGTAGATTTGACGAGGGTGTGGCAGACGGACTGACGGACAGACAGACAGACAGACAGACGGACATGACGAAACTATAAGGGTTCCTAGTTTTACTACGGAACCCTAAAAACAGTGTTTTTTCAGTTTGTAATAGCTATAGTAGCTATAATAGGCTCGCTCCCTAGCCTTCTATCAAATGCGACTTAAGCATGAAAAAATTGTGTGTACTATACACCTCTGTCTAACCTTGCGGGAAATATCGGCGTGATGTTATGTATGCATAATATCGAGATCGATTGCGTTCAGGAATTCATGTACCTACACAATATCACTTTTTCATCATCGTCATGATGTCATCAAGATACACCAAAAATACCATTTATTACACCTGGTTAAAAATCTACTCAACCAAAGTTAATAAAATTTATATGGGACCACCTCGCGAGCTTCTTCTACCATATGAAAAAAGAATCACGTAAATCGGCTCATAGACCACGGAGTAATCGGTGTATATACATGAAAAAAAAAAAAAAAAAAAAAAAAACCAACCGAATGCAGAACCTCCTCCTTTTTGGAAGTCGGTTAAAAACTACAGAACGGATTTTGATGAAACTTTACAGTAATATAGCTTATACATCAGAATAACACATAGGCTACTTTTTATCCCAAAAACGCGGGCGAAGCCGCGGGCGGAAGCTAGTTTAATTATAAGTTTAAGGATTATGCTGTTGGACTATGTAAAAACTAAAATACCCAAAGAAGTAGGTACTATGGACTGTGTGTTAGGTAGGTAGAATAACTATTGAGTGACATGTGGTGGCGTCAGACCGATGAGGTTATTTATTCGACAAGGCACTTGGAATTCTTGGACTTGTTGCTGGAATTATATCTAGGGAATACATGGAAACAGGACAATAAATAAAGAAGTATTCAATTGAATACCCAACCACAAAAAACCGGCCAAGTGCGAGTCGTACTCGCGCACCGAGGGTTCCGTATCATTTTTGGACGTATAAAGTGAAAAAATCCGGACCGCATAACTAAGTTTGTTTGTGAAGGAATTTTGATGATTTTGAAAAAACTGTACTAGTTAGGAACATCGTTTTATTTTTGGTGCCATATTTGGGTCAATTCCTATCAACTCTAATTATTTCAGATTTTTCACTCCGCAAACTTCGGAGATAAGGGGGGGGGAATGGTATTTTTTCAGACATTTTTCATCATATGTCAAAAACTGTGATACATAAAATTAAATGAAAATATATTTTGAAATGTGCAGATCAAGCCCTTTCATATGATATGTCACCTGACCCAGTAACTCCACTTTGAAATTTTGGACCCCCACTGCGGCCGCTTTTGCAATGAAAATAAAAATATTTTTTTCATTTGCAATAAAGTCGGACAAGCATTCTTTATAACTGTTCCAAATTTCAAGTCGATAGCATTAGTAGTTGCTGAAATAAGCAGGTGTGACAGACAGACAGACGAACTCGCACCATAAGGGTTCCTTTTTTACCATTTTGGTACGGAACCCTAATAATAAAGGACTGGATGAATAGAAGAAAATGACAAGCCTCACACAACTTTACGTTATACTTTACTTAAATATTCATACAATAGGGCTCGTTACATATTTATTTTGGCCAAATAAATTAGAGATCCCGCATTGTGTATATTAGAGATCGACAAAATGTTTCGTTTTCGTTGGCGAAAATACGAAATTCGCGATAAAACATTTCAGAGTCGCCCAACAGACCGAACAATGGACGAAATGTATGGAAACTGTGCGACCTCATTTGGCTACATTCCATTGTTGCTAACAATAAAGCTATTATCTTGCCAAATTGAATGAATAATTAAATCTCCGCCGTAATTCGTGTATAGACATGCTACGCAAACAGGATGGATTAACTGTATAAACAGATTTTCTACATTTGAATTTGAATTACTGAATACACATAAGATGAACTCTCTAGTTCTCCGACTGTGATAATAATCAGCACATATTGGCACAAAGCACCAACTTAATATTCGGTTGTATCACAGAACAGAAGAACTTCTTTCTTATATTCCGTGGGTTGTAGCTATGTACCTACTGTATGTAGGTACTGCAGCAGCAGTACTCCATTTATCGGACCTAACAGTATTTTACATTCAACTTAAATACCTCAAAACGAGTGTAACCACCAAAGGACTGCGTTAATTTCATTGTGAAGTCAGTACCTTTACCAGCAAAATAAATAAATGTTCATTAGCGTCTAAATCAAGTACTACGGTTGCGGTGGATACGAACCGAACGTCGGGTTGATTACAGCAACCCTGATTTATGTGTGTGTAGAGGACTGAATAATTCACAAAACGAGGGTAGAACCTGTTATCAATGTGTAGGTATCTATTTTTCCTCATTCCACTAATTCGGTTAGACGTGCAGACGTCGTGGGACGTCGTGGAACTCGGGGACCGAATGATGAAACGTAGTATACCTATCCGTGAATGGTTGAAAGGTGGAAAACAAGTCGTTGTTTGAACTGGATAGTTAAATCTAGATGAAGCGGGTGTTGCGTTTATGTTCACCTCGCACAGAGTAAGATAATAAAAGTCTCGAGAATTTCATCTTAAAATAGAGCGTGTTTATGTCTCGGCATAAAAGTTTATAGAATTTCTATATCTGAAGTTTGTGAGACAGAAGTGTCTATCTATAAATCAAATGAATTATTAAATGAACTTATAAAAATCCTGTCCGATCCATAAGGGTATTATTTGATATCGCATTGCATTCACATATTACTCAATCGTTTAATCGATATGTGATTATTTTTTTCCCCGAAGAAATTAAGTAAGTAATTAATATTTAAAAATCTAAACTTACTATGGGCAATACGACGCACATAAAAGCGTCAAAGAAGCCGGGAAAAGCTGGATTTTGTGGAACATTTCTCAAAGTTAGTAAAAATAAAAAACTTTTTGTTTCTTTGAAATCAATTTTTATGTACCTACCTATTTATGTACGTATATTAAAACAAAAATACGCCTTTATTGGATCGGACAGGGTTTTTGTTACCCCAAGTTCGAATGGATGAAACAAAACAACAATCGTGGCAATAATTTCGGAAGCTAACGACATTAAACTTGGGTCAACAGTTCCCTTCGTAAAAATTCTAAGAAGTGTGAAAGTTTTCCCCTAAGGAAGTCAATGTGAATGAACTTTGACATTATACTGAACTCGACACCGAACAAACACCGTGAAGGACCAGCGGTAACACTCGTAACGAACCCCGCGGTCATAAACCTCAAAATCTGGTCTCAATGTTTTCCAAATTAAATAAAAACAAAAAAAAACAGTACATTTTTACGACGGAGCAGAACCGTAAACATTACTCGTCGACAGGGACTAATTGCTAGCGATATAATACTCCAGAAAGGGCCCGAATAAGCAAATGAGTCGTGGTCCCACTAAATGCGAATTCTACAGAACAAAGACTGGAAAAAGATTTAGCTAAATTAGAAACATTACAATTAGTAGATTTGTTTTAAAATAACTGCTAAAACGGGATATTTTTCCCTTAGGCTCTAGACAGACGGACTGTTCGGATGCAGTTTGAATGCAGTTGACACGACTGCAATAGAACCGCAAACCAAACTACACACACTGCAATTTGCAGTTGGATTGCAGTTGAAATGCAGTCCGTCTGTCTATAGCCTTAGATTCGCATACTAAACGTTAGTGCAAATTCCTACACTTCAAGACGTAATTTGCAACATCCAGCTGACTCAGCTGACTGAAATATCATCTATCAATATTTTATCAAGCCAAAAATAATGTATTTTTCACCTAGGTATTTATTTATTTAAGCTTCATGATTACGTTCACAACTTCAGTTTTAACGTTAACACACGTTAGCATGACAAACATAGATAACAAGGTTGTTACTCCGATGCCTAAAAATTTAATACGTAGACGATATTCTCGTCCATATTCGAAAATAAATGGAAAGCATAAATTGATTGTCATACCATACGAGTAACTAAACACTACAGCGATCCTCAGAGACATACTTAGTAAAATATACATACTACCCCTACTACACGGAAAGGAAACTATACCAAAATATAATAAACACATTACCCTCCTTTGCGTCGCGCAGTCGGGTAATAAACCAAAGCGTATTTCGAGTGACAGGGACCGCACGTAGCAAACACATAAATACACAAGCGCAAATGAAACTCACAAACTATGCTACGACACTACGGCGTAGCAATGGTTTGTGAGTTTTGTACGTAGCTGCTACGAACAACTTGGCTTGGTACGCTTCACACAAGATGACAAGTTTACGTTACGTATCGTAAACGTAATTGAATTCTGAGTGCCTAGTGCGAGTTTTTCTAACATACTTGATCGTGGGGTCAAAGTCAACGACCAATCAAACACCGGTTCGCGCTGTGAAGTGAAGATGCTAACGTACGTGATTGTTTACTCCATTTACTTCGAGAGAAGTTTATTGGATTAACGCAATGATTTTCAAATCGGAATGGGCACCGTGAATCGAATATAAAACAGTTCTATTAAATTTTGGTACAATTTTATACAATTTGCTAACTTTCTTACATACAGAGATATAAATAAAGTGTACAATTTAAATAAATAATATGTATCAGACTGATATTATCCATTTAAAATGCACGTATGTTTAGAACACGTAACATCAAAATTGGTCGTTTTAGGCCCCATAAATTCGTCGACACTGGATCCCAACACTGTCTCCAGTCTCGAAGTGAAAATTCGCTTGAAAGAAAAATTGTTACACCCCTAATGGTTTTAAGCACGAACGTTTTATATTTTTCTCTTATTAGTACATATTTTGGCGTCGGTTTTATTTAACTCGATTATACATTTTTTGTGGCATAAAAGGATCAAAGATGGTAAACTGTGTAAATATAATTAAATACTTTGTGAATTATACATTATTTGAAACGCTTTTGTGGTCTAGAGTAATTAGATTACTCTAAGGGTCTACATTACGGTAATGACAAAGGAAATAAAATTTAATTCGGGAACTTCGTTAAGCTAGAATACAGAGAGCGTGTTTTATAGACAATATGGCTCAGTTCTTTCATTGTTTTATTTCAATACGCTTTAGAACGTGTGACATGAAATTTCCCATTATTGGATTCACAACTCATGATAGTCTCTCATATACTACTCATACAAAACAGACGGACAACACAGCGTTTGAACCGGCACGATATCAATATTATTTGACGCAGCCAAGCGGCAGACGATCAAAGCGGCTTATATTAAAGCGATCACTCACGTCCCTGCCACCCGCGGGCACAAATTAACGGTATTTCCTTTCTAAATAAATAAGAGACGCTAGAATAGGTATGAGATCCAAAGAATCTAAATGTTTAGTAGTGTAATGTTATAAATATTATCAGCAAATATAAGAAAATCCATCAAATCTACTTCATAATAATTCCCTAGTACCGATGGCACCTACTGAAAAATGCTTCAGCAAAACTATTTATTAGTGAACTTTTAAACGAGCCATCCGAAACTGAACTCAATTTATTCTTGTTATAAACGTTTTAAAAACGTTACTTCAATAAAATTGGCACAATTAAGTACCTACGTCGCTCCCGCCTGTACGTTGCGCTGAGAGTCCGTGACACACGCTAATGAAATCAACGCGTTCGATGAATCGATTAACACGTGCGACGCCGTTAAGCACCTTTCTGTTCGGCGCTTTATGTCAAGCGCTTTACGCTGAGCGCTATTTGTCATCCGAGGCCGGTGCAACGTGATAATAATTGTTTTGGGTGATATTTTTCGTTTCACAAAGAATAATTAAGCGCTGTGTTTAGGGTTCCGTACCTCAAAACGAAAAAACGGAACCCTTATAGGATCAATTTTTTGTTCGTCCATCTATTCTTAGGAACGGATACAGGTATCAAGTTGAAATTAATATCAAACTAAGGTCTACGTTCCCTTGAATTAGAGTGAAAAAATTCACTCATCAAAACCTATAGGGTACTTTCCGTTGACCTAGAATCATAAAAGGCAAGCAGCATGGTCTCATAGCACAAGTAAAGGAAAAAATCGTTAACTTGTAGAATAAATCACATAAAACAAACTTTGCGATTACAAACTTACACTTTACGGAACTCCCAGGACGCGAGTCCTTCTCGCACCTGTCCGGTTTTTTGTGAAGTACAAAAGTGTTAGCTGATTTTCGAAACTTTTAGCTGTATATTTTTGTATGGCCAGCTCTGGATACCTCGTTAAGGTTGCCGGGTGCAGGCATAGATTTACAAACTAAGGGTAGGTATGTAGGTGTACCTACATATTTAGATCCATACAGTATCTTATTATGGAGACATCAAGACTTGCTGCAGTTTCTATTAGATGTCTGATTTCGACAAACCTACTAGGTAGGTATCTATGAAAGATTACATTTCACCTTCATTTGATATGAAGGTGAAATGTAATCTTTCTTTCGTTCAGTAGTTAGTATAAAGCTAGCTTTCAAATAGGACTGACGCCATAAAATGAGATACCTACCTACTATGCACAGATAGCATTCTAATAAAGTCCAAAGTCGATTGCATGCATTGGACCGCTGCCCGCGACCCCAATGAAGTCATCACCCTGCAAAGTCCTCTCTCTGTCCAAACATGGGCCTTAAACACACATACACCAGAATTAATGGCTGTTAACTTTGTTAGGAAATACCTATTGCCGATAATTGCGGTAAGGTCCTCATTAGAAGTATAAAATATGCTTTGTTTCCAATAACGTAATCTCTTAGGATGCTGAAACATGAACCTTGACTTTAAATTCAATTTGAGTTCCTACAGGTAGACTAGTTTACAATCTGTGAGATTTAAAAATCGTGATTGTTGCTTCAGTAGGTACCGTTCTTATAATGGGCCGCTTCTAAGTTAGTACCTACCTACATAATGCATTTGAAAGTCAGTAGGTACATATACTATTGTCAATGATACCGCTTATAAACCATTTTACCGCTTATCTGACAAGTTATTTACCGTACAGGATCGGTGCGGTGAGTGATGACCTTAAGTCAGTATGAATCATTGGGGCCGCCGTCAGATCATAGAAACAAGGAGATATGCCATCATAGCAAATTAGTACGGGAACAACTGATGCCACTTTTAGTACATTTTTCGACACAATTACGCGCATAATTAAGCGCTCCTTGTGAATGAAAAGATCTCCCACGTATTGAACATTCCGCACACCCTCAATCTAACACTGTTAATCGTCACTCAACACTAGCACTAAACTAAAACACTGTATTTATACCATCGATCGTGTTCAGTTCGTCGCCAGCGCGTACGTTTTTAATATGAGCAATTTGCTCAAGATCAGGCATCAAGCTCGATAGCGCATTGGCACAACTCCTTGTTTCTATGATCTGAGGGGCCGCCATATTTGACTTTTACAGACACGTAAGTGCGGGCCTGAAGCCCTGAACTTTGCCAAGAACCAAATGATCATGTCTGAAATCTATAAAATAATTTCTGGAATAATCAAAAAATATATAATTTATGGTGAGTGGGAAAGTACAGTAAAAGAAGGGTGGTGTTCCATCGCGCGTGTCAAAACCTTTCAGCCGCGCTCTCTCATATAATGAGCAAAATGAGTAAGTGTTAACAAATTACATACCATTGCGCTACCCCTTTTTACCCGACTGCGAGACGCAAAGGAGGGTAATGTGTTTATTACTCGATTATAGCGAAGACAAAGGCGTGTTCGTCAATCTATAGCTATAGCATTTGATTTCTGTTCGGTAAAGTGCCGTTTGGAATTGTGTACTTTTATGGTAGGTATAAAAAAATCGTTAACATTTTCCATATCTTCGTTTTCTCATTACACCGAGCTAGACAATGACTGCTCAAATTATGGATTTATCTTGGCAGTAACTGATGCACAAAAGTCCTTTCATATCTGCAGAAATGGTTATATGGAATTCTGCGAACATCAGAGAACCAAATAAGTATTGTTAATTCGTGCAAAATAATGGACGACAAACATAAAGTTAAGGTTAAATAAAACATAGGGTAATCCGTCCTAATTATTTGAGTAACAAGAAATGACGCCTAATAAAAGATTCCCGCGTCAAATGACTGATCAAAAGCCATTTCTTTTCTCGTTACTAACACGAGGGAGGTACGAGCCCGGGATATAATCCCGCTCATTTGACATTTATTTTGTAATGGTCGGCTCATTTTTCTCGTTGGCAGTGGATCATTTATAATGGCAATTTGGGACGCCTCCCGCTCCATTTTTGCTGGAGTTTGCTTACCTGTAGAGCCTCTGTTTATATAAGAAAGGTAAAGTTGGTATAGTGTAGGTAATATTCCACTAAAACATGGTTGGAATAGCGACTAGATTCCTCTTCAAATTATTTCAACAAAAGGATTGAGTCTGAAATTTAAATTGAGTTGTTTGAGTACAAAAGTTCTCTAATTTAGCTTTGACTTAGTCCTGCCGCGTATTTATTTAATCTTGGTTCTCAAATGTACGAAAGCCTCGAATAGAAAGAAGACAATGTCATTAAAATGGGAAATATTTTCTCAGTATAATGATTGCCCTTTGAGTAATCTTGCTTTAATCTGAGATGTCAAAGAACGTGATAAGATTTGTAATTAACTTTATAATCCTTGGCTAATGGAATGAATAACGCTAACGTTCATTCTGAGGAGATATTTTAAAAATTCCGATGACGTTTCTCTGTGTTATTTGAATAAAAGCGATAAGTATAATAGGTTGATAGCTTAAATTACATCACGCAGTCTACTTTTATGGTTGTTTTAATTTAATGAGTCAATTTTCAATCCGTAGGAACAGTCCCTATCTATATTTTTCTTTCATTGCAAAGTAAATTAATTTTCCATTCATCTAGCAAGTCTACTCAGTAAATACTCAAATAATTTACTCACTCACATGAACTCACTTTACATCCATACGGTCAGTCTCCACTCTGCTTTCATTACAACTACCAAGGTAAACTCAATAACTCAATAACACGTTTTGGCAGAAAAACACTGCAGATCACGTCATGTCATGGTTATTGCAAAATAATGTAGTCCTAAGTATTTCCGTTCCTTCGGCTCACTTCGTTCGCCCCCGTCACTCTCAGTGATCAGTAACATGAGAATGCCCAATAACATCCTACTGACATTAGAATGTAAACGCGCGTTCGTGGTTTGCGACAGCAGCAGCAGGGTTGCTGTTTGTTTACTTTTAGTCTTTTGCTTCCCAGCAAAAGGGTTCCCAATCTATTGCACTATGATTGATGCCCCACCAGCGGTGAACTAGTTAAGATAGAATAGTTACATGTGTAGTTTACGTGGCAGGGCGGTGCGGCGAGGGCAGTCCGTGCGAGCAGCTTTGCCGCGAGCTGCACGACGGCACGTACGAGTGCGGCTGCGGGCCCGGCTACGTGCTGCACGTCGACGGCTACGGCTGCTCAGGTAACTCACACCTGTCTCGCTTTCTGTCACCCTGGTACCCGATTTGTAGGACCTCATATTATGGCAACTGTCACATTATCTTAAAATTTCCATATTCTCGAGAAATCACTTTAGACAAATAAATATCGATCAAATATGGATGCACGTTTTCACTAACACTAGGCGACAACCATGGATAGTCCATAAATTGTCGCCTAGTGGTTGCACCCACTAGGCGACAACTACCTACTATTTGTTGCTTACCTACTGTTAGTGAAAACGGGCAAAATGATATTTAGATACTTAGGTAGCAAGCATAGAGCAACAGCTTTTTATTTAAATACTACCTGATTCCCCTAAACAGGGCCATTTATGGACGCTCAGCTATCTATGTATTATTGCCACACACAAAACTTAAACGTATCTTCGATTCATATAATTTAACGCAAACTTTATAATTTAACTATTGATAATACTCTAAACATGTTATCTAATAAGTAGATTTAAATACGTCGAGTAGCAGTAACGTAAGCTTATTATTCGTAATGTGCTAGAAAAAAGTGCAAACTCGATGATGGCAACAAAGCTCCGCAAAGCCCTCCGGTCGATAGACTTACGCGAGAGATGAATTTATGATGAGCAGATATCCGTTCTCTATAATGTTTATAGACCAACTACCAACATAAGTATGTATGTGTAGATGTAGGTACAGTCAGGGAAAGGGATTTTTTAGCAGGTACACTTTAATTCATAATTGGAAGAATATGAAGAATCCCTTTCCCTGACCGTACATAATGTAAGCTCCCATCACACACAATAACAAACAACTGTCATCGATACGGAGGGCTGATTCACAGTAACAAATTAATTGTTAAATGATCCTGAATACTTAAAATAATCAAAATGTCTTACAAAGTTGTTATTTTGAAACAAAACGTACAAGAACAAACGAACACTGTATAGGTACCTGACCCAGTAACAAACGGTGAGATTACATAGAATAAACTCAAGATCCACAATGTCTTTCGCAGCGATATCATAAAAGCGTACAGCTCGATTTGTCACATAAATCGATTTCGCTCGCGCTCGTCTCGATTGTCTGGCACGAGTGATAGAATTGCTGCGTTTTGAGTACTAACTTGTGCCGTGAAGTGAATAAAGTCTCTTTCGATGTATCTATGTGTGTGTTCTTTAAGTTCGGTTGGACACAATCGGCGCTATTATGCACTCTCCTCTTTGAATGGACACACTTACGTGTATCTACAGAATGTTGCTGCTGAAACTTTATGCATTATTCTTCTGAAATCTCAAGAAGTGGTTTCTTATAAATGCAAAACATTTCTTATTTACGACGTTATCACTGAGAGGTTATAATTTCGCCTTGTATCTTGTCGTCATGAGCAACACAATTGTTATTATGAATGGTACAGTCCATGGTAAAAAGATTAGCCATTCAGTCGATTAATTGCAAGGCTATCTTTAAAGGATTGTACATTATATACCATCACTCGTCGAGGCTATTTGAAAGCTCCACTGTGGCTCCATTGAAAAATATTTGCCCTGGCTTAATTTAAACGAAGCTTGCTTTCCTATGACAGTAACGGTGGCTCTGCCATGCACACAACAAATTGGCACCAATGTTGTATCAATAGCTAATGTTGGCCCCAATTTAAAGTCTATCAATGGATTGCTAATTACTTTTTAGGGCTCATTGTTGACCAATGGAGCGTTGGGCATTTTAGCGTGGTTACTGGACATTACATTCAAGAGAACCATTACGTTCATTGTGATGACGCTTTTAAATGATTAATTAGAAAAGGATCTACCCATTTAGCAATATCTATGCTAAACATCTTAGATCTACATACGAGTATAGATCACCAAAACATATACTTGGACTCTTTATCTATTACTTTTAGTTCTGTTGTACAAGTTACAGAGCTAAGTCTTAGCAGTATCTATCTAACGTGTACCTTATTTCCGCAGAGCTAAACGCAACAAGAGCGACTGATATCTCCGACGCAGAAGAAGACGTACTATATCAAAAAGACGTGTCCTTCTCAGCAGAACTAGAAATAGCACCGTCCAATAGAATTAGTAAACCTACTGTAAGCTTAAAACATATCGACGACAACAGAACGCAAAGACTTACTACCACACTGCCAATAGTTTTTAACGCGAGAAGCACACCAAATTATACTTATACAGGAGAGAAATCTAAGCAAGTGGATGGCTTGAAGAGTCTCATAGAAGACGGAGTTAGTAGAATGGATCTGAATATCATTGCTGATGAGGCAAAAGAGAATCTGTTGGAAGCGAACGACGCCAAGGTGACGACGCTGGGACCTAGTTTAGAACAGAAAGTAAGTTGTCCTTAACATAATCTTTTTAAAAAGGTCAGGTCTGAATGTCGTCGTAGTTATCGATTTTAAAGTAGGTACTTACAGATAATCGTTCTTTCAGTCTTTCGTCATATTATTATGAATATAGATAGGACAATCAACATTAAGTAGGGCAATCTCGGTCTTGAATATCATATTCTTTTACTAAGCAAAAATCTTAGTAAGAGAATAGGATACTTAATGTTTTTAAATATTTTTGATCGCAGCTTTGTTATTCTACTTTCAACCAGTATTTTAGAGCATAAAGCAACTTGATGATTGTCTTCCATTATCATATTAATTCATACCTACATTATTTCATTTATTGTGTAAATAAAAAGACTTAAAACAAATAAAGTTGCTGTAACGCTAATTTGTGTCATGTTCAAGCGTGTTAGTACATTATTCCTTTGTACCAGGTGCCAGGGGCGACAGCATCGCCTCCTTGGACGGCGGCAGTCGAAGCTTGCGACTGTGACAGCTGTAGCAATGAACGGTGTCCGTGCGCCGGGAATCCCAATGCTTGCAAACCAGGTAAACTCTTGCGATCCCATTTTATTACGTGCGTGTGATGCTTCCCCTAATCGTAAGCGACCGTGTAGACGACGCCACCGCCGCAAAATGATTGGTAGTTGTAAGTGTTACATTGCCGCTCATAAATAATAGAAGGTCATAGCAGCAATGTAACACCAACAACTACCAACCACCAACCTACCAACACCAATAATTTTGCGGTGGCGGCGGTGCGGCGGTACGGTGGTGGCGGGTGGCGGCGTGTACACCAGCGCTTATGGTAAAAATTTAAAGATTTAATAAGGCGAATAACACACGAAGCGGTGCGACACCGCAAATTCGGGCGGATTGCGGCGCGCGGCTCCGCGCGATGTTGCGGTGTCGCGTGTCAACAAGACTTGACGAATTATATAATGCTGGGTACGAAATTTTGATCTGCTCGACCACGCACCGCTCTGTGTTTTATTCGCCCGTCAATCTAGATGGCTACTTATTAAAGTGATTTGCTGTTTCATAGTCTCGAAATGAAAACCTAAATCAATAAATTATGCTTTGGTCGTAATGTTTAAGCCCACGAATTGTATGTTGAGGAAAGCGTCCATCTGGTATGCTTAGCGTGGCGATGGCGGTCTGAAATTCCGGATCAGGGCAAATATTTGAATGGCACTCAGGTATTTCTACCGAGTCAAAATTCTTTTGCATACCTATTATGATTTGTGTATCTTAATTATGACTGAGGAATTTTAGAATAACGGGTCCCGTACCGAGTGTGAAATCTTTAATTTAAATTTTAAAGTTTATAAGCTTCTCCATACAATTATTTGCTTAACTAAACAAAGACTTACTCCCCCAATATCCTTCAAATTCAAAGTAAAACTCAATGGGAGCAATTAACGGACCCCACAAAAGATAATGCTTACCAAAGAGTTTGAATATCGGCCAATGAGCGGCCGCCATTTTGAATTATTGCCTTTTGAAGTGCTTACAAACTGTTTATGAGATGGCGGAGTTTAATCGACTTGTTTTGGTATTTAATTGTTATGTACGTACAATGTTGAGCAACACAGAAGTATTACTCAACGTTGAGTTATGACGTAACCTACATACAGTTCACATGCAAAGAGAGCGATGATTCGGATAAAGATTTCAGTCCAGTATCAGCATATTCCTTCCTATTATGATCATTCACATAAACGGTTACAACTTGCAAGTGAGTACCCGGCTTTATGCATAGCTGTTTCAAGGTGACCCTGACCAGTGAACACTCTAAATAATTTAAGTGTTTTCTAATAAGTATATTATTATGTACATGCACAAACGTTCATCTCCTACATTACCTTAATTAGAACCATTTACAAACTACCTCTGTAGATTGACTGATTATGGCATGTTAAAATCTCGCCTTGTAGTAGTTTTAATACATTCATGGCTAGAATATACAGGATCTTTGGTGTGTTTCTTAATACATTGTAATGCTAAAAGTCTCTGAACAGAAATTAAGTACCTATCTTTAATCAGAAAAGGGTGTTAATTATTTACTATTAAATTATCCTTTTACTGCCTTAAGAGATTTATTAGCTGAACAGTGTAATGGCGTAGAACGATAAAGAGTGGTAACATATTAATGCCCGTTTTCTGAGTCTCGCAGAAATATTGTTTATCTAACCTGTATGACCTTTATTTACGTATTGTCTACGTAAAATAAATTAAAGAATAACATACTCGTCTGTAGGTGGTTATTTATTTGGCGACAGGTTTCATTGTAAGAATGTATAGGTTGTGATGGGGATGTGAAATATACTCCGTGGAAATAAATATGTAACCTAATAGGCTCATGCCATTAACAATGATAGTCGCCAATGGTCGCCAAAACTCTACAGTTTTGGCGACCATTGGTGACTATCATTGTTAATGGCATTCTATATCTATATCTCCTCTATATCTCCATAACATTCTATATCTCCTTCACTTTTCCCACTCACTTCACTACTGAAGTGAGTGGGAAAAGTGAAGGAGATGTGTGAGGTGAAAACTTAAGCTGATAGAGGAGACTAAAAAGAAATGGCTGCAGCCAGAGCAACAAATGTTTTTTGTTTTCACAAAACAAAAGTTAGTACCTAACTATTTCCAATGACAAATAGTGTCATGTCAAGACTACGCTCTGAAAAATATATAACAAGTGAGAAAAAATATCGTGGAAATAATTTAACCTTTAAATATTGAACTACCTACCTTTTCCATACACGTAATTTTACACTAATGGATGGCGCAAAATTCCGAAAAATATCGCCCGAAAAGATTTGAGGTAACAACATCGAATTTCTGGCGGCAATAAGAATCCGAGGTCTGGTTACTGTCAATTACAAGGTAAAGAGAAATTGATTTAGCAGTCGAACGATCCATCTCGCAGAGGAGGTACAAAAGGTTAGCTTTATTCCGAGAGCGATAGATCTTATACCAAAAGTAGTTTGTAAAACAAAGCAGTATAACCGCAGAATGGAGAATGCAGATAGCATGCCATTAGAATATTGTTTACGGGAAGAAATGTTAGCGATTACTTCTCTTCCTAAGAATATATTGTCATAACGTTATTCTTGCAGCCTTGTCCAGAGGAAAAGATGCAACATACCTACACGTCTGCTTTGTGTGAAAATCCCTATTAATTCCTACCTACTGCAACCACATAGTAGCATGCAGTCCAGGCGTATCTCTAGATAGCATCCTTCTAGAAATCTAGATGAAAGTAAAGATACATTGTCAACCAATCCGCGGGCCGAGTGTGGTGATTACAGAAATAACGCTCCACAAGAGCATTCATTGTGGCAGTCATTAGCCACTTTAGTAGTAATAATCGTTTAAATGATTAAGTAATCCTTCTAAGCGCAACTGTTATGTGGCTTACCAAGTTGGTTATATAACGCGAACCGGAAGGCACACGGCCGCCATTACCAGCGGACCACTTCCGCAACACGCCCCAACTTCCCCAACTTCACCCTGACAGTTGTTATTGAGTTGCCTCCTCGCACTTCGTGATCCGATTATGTTGAATTCACTCTAAAATTAAACGTGTTTACCTGCATCGAAATGAAACTTGATGCTTTATGCCAAGAGGATTAAATGGAAGTGACGGAGCACTTTGTAATACCTACATAAGTAGATAGGACTCCCGGATTATGGGAACGGATGAAATGTTCATGAAGTAGGCGTAGGTACCTGTTTTCGCAGGGACGGTGACAAAATAACTCTATTGATTTTATGCGTACTCGATATCATTCGTCGAAAATCACTACTAAACATTTAAGTCGTACCAAAATTCTCCTGTCAAACTCAAATAAATAGACTAACAATATTCACTGAATTACCTACTATAAACCTAAACGATAAAGTACAATAACCAAAGAAAATTATGATTTATTGAAAGAAATAAGCTAAATCAACTTACTCCCCGTATCGCTGCAATCGATTAAAAGTAAGTTCCGGGTAAAATTCATGCTGTACCTGCGAAACTTTACTGAAATCACAACTTTTGACACCGACCGCGTCGCGTTGTGCCGTTGCGTGAACCGAGTTGCCCCGATTTTTCGATTAGCGACCCCTGCCGGGTGGTTCCCCTCCCTTAATCGACATCTCTCGAAGAATGCAGGGTGCTTGAATTATATTAAGTAATATCGAGGGTTCTTGATCTACGGCCTCTGGACGTACCTACTCACTGCTAGACACAGTAGGGGGTGAAAATGTAGGAGAGAATAGCTGAATTATCTGCCGCCAATATGTCTGTATTTCTAGGTGAATCCCCAATTGCGATAAGTTTTCGGATTCACATTGACTTGGTAATTCTTGCGTTGTAACAGAAATTGTGTGGCAAATCGATATTAATTACCTATTCATTGTGAACATTTGGGACACAACTTATATTAGGGGACTATCCAGGCCTCCGAAAAATACACTACTTATATCTCGAAAGGCAAGGAAAATCTTCTATCAGATACACGGAATATCTTCTATTCTGTGATCAGATAGGCATAGCTGCAAATTACTTTTTAACCGACTTCCAAAAAGGAGGAGGTTCTGCATTCGGTTGTTTTTTTTTTTTTTTTTTTTTTTTTTAATGTGTGTACACCGATTACTCTGTGATCTGTAAGCCGATTTACGTGATTTTTTTTTCATATGGTAGAAGAAGCTCGCGAGGTGGTCCCATATAAATTGTATTAACTTAGGTTGAATAGTTTTGTAACCAGCTTCAATAAACGGAATTTTTCGTGTATATCGATGACATCATGACGATAATAAAAAAGTCATATTATGTAGGTACACGAATTCCTGGACGCAATCGATCTCAATATTATACATGCATAACATCACGCTAGTATTTTCCGCAAGGTTAGGCAGAGGTGTATAGTACACACAGCTTTTTTTATGTTCAAGTCTTATTTGATAGAAAGTTAGGGAAAGAGCCTATTGCTGAAAAAACATTGTTTTCGATTACTGAAACGTACTTATCCATAAATATCTTAGAAGGTAAGTACCTATTTAAATTCGTGAAAGCAATCGATCTCGGTAAAAGTACATACAAAATGTGTGTCAAAGGCAGTATATTATTAAAGTCGCTCTATCCATGATTTTATGGTACTTTTATAAACGTAAGGTATTATTATAAAAAAAAAAACATGACATGTTACACTACACTAAAAAGTTAAAAATAAAAAACAGGTTTTAAAAAAACCGACTTCCAAAAACTACACTAAAAACTATGAAATAAAAAGTTTAAACTTCCATAATTAAAAATCTAAATGTATATTGAAGTCGGCGGGGCCTAGCATGAAAATAAGCAAAAATGCAGATGAACAAGGAATAAAAGGAAATCTTAATTTCCACGTGCGCACACCGCGCACACCCTTCCTGTTTAAAGACTGAGAGGCAAAAACCTGAAAAGGCCCCGCCGGCTTCAATATACATTTAGATTTTTAATTATGGAAGTTTAAACTTTTTATTTCATAGTTTTTAGTGTAGTTTTTGGAAGTCGGTTTTTTTAAAACCTGTTTTTTTAGTTGCTACGTTTATAAGAATGAAATCGTTCTCCATTCGTGACGGGTGTTAGTATGATAAATGGAAGACGGGAGCTTTCATCCTAACCCACTTCACTCGTACATAGTCACGAGTTGGTGACATTTACCTCCATGACAACTATGGGTTGCGAAATATTTTGCTTTGTATTTTGTCACCAATACTTTGAACCCGTTCATAATATTCTTCGCATCTTCTATTTTCTATTCGAATCTATGGTTGACTTATTTCCTGAAACCGTCCCCAAAGATTTACTCTGTCAACAGCCCTTATTTCTTGATCTTGAGAACTCTTAAGCTGATTTTAAAGACTTGATGGTTGTTTCCAAATCTTAATTCTAGAGAAACGCTGCTCATTATGATCCATGTTGTGGCAATATACATACATACATACACAACTTGCTTTCACACAAAGCAAAGTTCAGACAATAGTGCAAAAATATAGAATCTAATTAACGTTTGACCTGTACTCTGCAGGATCAGCCCCATTTTATTATAAGCTCTGTAGGTACAAAGGCTATAAGCCGTGACAAACGGCGCCAGACTGCTTTTATTGTAAGCGTGGCGTGTCTTTGTCATAATTAAGAGGTCTCATCTCGCTGCGTACGGAGACGGTTCTTGGTGAAATTACTCAATTTCCCGTCCTTACAGATGTGGGCACATTTGTTTATGGTATTCCCTTAAGCGTTCGTGTAATATTACTTTGTTACCGAATGTTTGTTTTACTGTTCCGATGTTTGAACTTTATACATTCCGAGGGTGACGTACCTACACGATGTACCTATATTTTTATTCAAAGTACTCCCATTTCGATCGATAGGCCTTGGGGCTGTTAGAATGTTTTGCTGGTCTCAAATGAATTGTCACTAGGAAATTTTGCAGAAAATTTAAAATTAAATTGATGTTGAAACATTAAATAAAAGCTGTCACAATTTGTAATCTCAAGAGACCTTTAATTACCGACCTTTTTCAGTGCAAAGGCAAAAACACTTGGATCAACTTTCTATTGACGTAACGGTCCATCCGTTTCCAACAGAATCCCTTTAGCTGGGTTTCATGTTTTCAAAGCACACAAAATGTTGAATAAATGCTTTGTTTGATTATGAACGGATATAATATTAATATATTCAGAGCTAATCCAGGCAGCGCGACTGTACACAGATCATGTAAATCCCCGTCAGTCGCTGTGTTTGCTCACGACGTACACTCGACTACACAAGTGCGACATTTATGTACGACACTTAATCTCTTGCCGACTGACACGCTCGACGAACCCTTCACGTGCTCTCACAACAAATTATTTATGGAAGATGTTTGCATTGTTGAGCTTGATTGTACCAATTACCACTGACAGCAGCGACATGAAGTAGTGTTTGGAAACACGTTTGGAAACTGCCGGTGACAAGAAACGCACACCAAACGAATTTCGATTAAGACAGGTAAAATAGATAGCAACCTTGCAATTTGATATCACTGATAGAGTAGAAAAGAAAACTCACAAGCTTCAGCAGAGAGTGGCAAAAAGGTAAAAACGCAATCTACATTTCTATGGCTAATATAAAATTTTACCAACTTCCAAACTGCTTCTTGACCAAACAATATAATATTATGATAACAGATTGAATAGTATGGAGATAGTGCAGAGGTCTTGGATGAAAATTGAGCCTCGATAGGTAATAGTTCAGAAAATTATAGGCAACAAGCGAAATGTTGCATGTTTATTATTCAGTAGTGAGAGATAATTTCAAGCAGTCATAGGTACAAAAAAATTTCTTTAACAACACTACTTTGTTATGTAAAATTATTGTCAGAGTCAACTGTTGAGTGGTGTTGTTACATTAGACTTACCAACTGATCCGTCTATTTGGTCTACATCTCATTTTCTTTATTTACGGCGTCCTTAATGTAAATGGATTGCTTCCAGAATTCCAAATTAACAACAATATCAAAACGATCACATGATTCGTCATCCTCTTGCATCTTAATGACGTTTCATCATCACTTCAAAACTATTAGTCGTCGATCTTGTCAACTGCCTACATCCTTCAGTGTGTTACAATACGAGTTGAATTGATTCGGCTTAGTATCAATTTGACAAATATTGCTTCGAATTAGTGTTTCAAAATGACACTACCGCCTCCATCCACCTTCTGTGACTATTTGTTATCCACCTTTCTATTAGCTAACACATTTTCTTCACGTTTTTATCGTACGACTCAAGCTACAATTTCCACCGTAACTCGAAGGTCGAAGAGAGTGAAACAATGAAAGTTCTCTAAGTACTGTTGTTGTTTTACACCGGAGCAATGTTCAGGGAATCAGCCGTCTTGATGATACTTAGACTTTTCTTAGTACTGGTACTCGTGTAAAAATGCGTAAATATTCCTTAAACAGGCGCTGTTTACGACTTAGTACACAGTTATTACGTGGATTTAAGATGATAAATATGATGGAGCCTCCATAATATCATCTTAAATCCTACGTGAAACAAAGATAATGTAGTCTACATTATCTTTGTAAAGGTTTTAAAACATCACTAGAGTAATCGTCCGTTTTAGGGTAGATAAACTACCATTACAGTTCATGATTATGAACATCATTCCATAGTTTTCTACTGCTGCTACTCTACTTTTATGCCTAAATATATTATAACTTGAATGGAGAAATAATAAATGATACTTACTTATTTAAATAAACTCACGCCTTCTTTTCATCACGATAGGCAGAACGTATAGAACCTCCCTGATGATTTACTTGCTGAATACTTTTACAAATCAATTTTAAAATAGTTACGTCTTCAAGAAACTGGCCTACCTCCTTCACCATTCTAAATAGAGGAAGAGCCTACCATTTCGAATTCTCACCAGTACTTTTATCAATAGATGGGCGTGTATCTACGCCCCGTTTCTCGGGTGCATCATGGCTAGCACTTCGCGCATTGCGCGGCGCATACAAACGCGTGCGAGTCCGCGTGCGCGTGCGACCCGAGCGTGCACGCGGCGTGCTGCTCCTAACCGGTGAACACGACGACCTGTCCGGAGACTACCTGGCGCTTATGCTGCGGAACGGACATGTGGAACTCAGGTTTGTAACGCTGTAAACAGTGCAAGTAGGTATCTTGATCATATAAAGATTCGATCTATATGCGCAGTTCGCACATACGGCAGGTGAGTCATTTAACATGCGCATTTATGCTATGCTGTTTCCCTTCTCATTCATTTTGGGGCTATTGGTGTGGCAAGTTGTTTTCCCCATTTCAGTTATCTAGGATATCGACAGATATTTGGTACAATTTGACGTCCAATTGTGCACAATAACAGTGTAATGGGCAATGACCCCGCGTAAGTGAAGTGCAGAGCGCCTTCGAATGGGGTGGTATCGGTTAACCACTTACGAGAGAGTGGTTCATGTTTATATTAGTGGAGTGGTCACCCCTTAGGAGACTGAGGGTGAAGACACACACACATATATAAGTACGACATATTTGTATGTAGATGGATCAATATTTACAATTTATTGACTCCCCTTGTGTTACAATAACAACGGTGGGAAAGAACAAGTGTTGTTATTGTTCCACAATTGTGTGTTTAATTGCATTTGTGTTCTTGCAACCGTGATCATTGTTTCATTATAACTGATCGAAACTTTCAGCGAATTCAAATGTTTCGCGTTATTTATTTTATGTTACGTATAAAATATTTCAATCCGTAAAACTCTGTCAGTCCCGTGTCCCGTCTCCAGAGTTTTATTTGCATAAAAAGTGTGAATTTTGTTTTATTCGTACAACAACATTGCTAATAACAAACACCTGTCCCACGATTGCCTAAGAATGTGTGATGTTGGATATCTGTGTCCGTCTATCGCGCGTAGCGGTAACTATTGCTAGGAATTGTCATACTAAAATTATAATAATGCACATTAAATTATGATGGTGTGTTGGTTCACTAATTAAACACCAGCAAATAATTAACTACCTACATAACTTACAAAGCCCGCATAAACCTAATTATTTCTCTGTGATTACTAATTCCGTATCATCGACCTTATTTGAAATCCATTATTATACTATAGTTGCAGTCAAATCCTAGTATTAGCCACAGAGTAAGAAGATCAGAAGGTGAACCAACGGTGATAGGCAACCTAAGGATTCCTAATGTATCCTGTAGATTGCCGGATGTTAGGTGACAGGCACTTACACGGACTGAAAAGAACGTCGGCAGTTTTAGGCTTGATATGGTACAGTAATAAAAGCTTAACCAAAAATAAAAATATATTTTAATTGTTCTTTGCCTAATTTATCTTAGAGATTAAGAATTGGAATCAAAAATCGAAATAAATAAGAAATAAAATGATTATGCCATTGAGATTTTGAAAAAACCACTAAAACAAAAACGGGTGCATGCTGGCTGGCGCGTGCTTCCAGAGAATATCATGGTGACAGCAACTAAAACCTTTAAATTGAGAACTCATTAGTCGGGCTGTACTTCACTGGATCATTCACACCATACTTAACCTCACTGTCAGAAATAAGAATATTTCTCTTTAACCCAATTACGTACAAAAACAAATAAAAAATGAATTTAAATACTCTTGAAATACTCGATCACACCAAACTAATTTCATATCTGTACCGACTTACACAATCTGAGGCCCAGCGTTCTATGGGCGTCTGCCAGTGCCCTTTACGTCAAAATCCTTTTCTGTAGGTACTCACGGCCGGTTCCATCACCTCTGGATAAACTTAATATGCAGAGGTTAAACTAAACTTACTAAACTTCAGTCAAACGGAACTCTGTTAAACTTATTTTACAGATCATTTCATACTGATTCTGTCACATTATTTAATATCTAATGGATCGGAAGTGCCAATCCGGAACCGATTGAACTAGCCCATAATTATGGAAATTGTGACAAAGAAGAACGGAAATATGAAACTGACATTTTCTAAATGGACGGCTAAAGTTTACGCCATCTCTCTTTGCAATGGAATCACGATAGTTTTACGGCCGCTGACCTTCTGTAACTGCTCTGTGTATTAATTAGTTCGGCTCTAATTATCCGGCGAGCGACTGCAGCCCGATATTAATATCGAGCCAGGATTACATTCTCTGGGGTCATTATTAACTAGTATTGTTCTTAAACCCACAATGGCGGAACTTATATACTGTACTTATACTTAAATTCTCAGATTAATCTCAGAATTGAAACTGAGGCTACTTTGCGGCATTTATAATTTTTTTCTATGTTCTCCTAAAAAGAATGGCTGTTAGTAATACTTCTTCACTAAAATTCTTTGATGCTTCCTGGAGGATTACCTATAAGCTAAATTCAATCTTAAAGTCTGAACATTTGAACAACGCCTTTATTAAAGTTATACTTACTTTTAATTAGGTATTGTATTTCTAACATGGTCATGTACAATTCCCACTTTTAGGAAGAATTCAGTAGGTGCTCTTAAATTGTGCAAGTTTTTTTTATGAAATTGGTAATGCAGTTCTAATTCTTTTAAATGTTCCTTTAGATTCGACTGCGGCAGTGGCGCCGGCATCCTGCGGTCACCGGAACCCGTCAGACTGGGCCACTGGAACACCATCTCAGTGTATAGACATCGATGGGACGCGTGGCTCCGGCTCAACAACGGCAAGAGGGTTCGGGGAAGATCTAAGGTATGTGGTATCCCAAATTTCCAATGCTTTTCTGGACAAACTCGTTGTTGAAAGACAACACGAATCAATCACTACTCCTATGCTTTGTAGAATGTGGACAGGACAGGACCAAAAAACTTCTGAAGTAAATTGGAAACATTTTTCTTCTCTCATGTCGGCAGAAGCCTTATCTTAAATAACAGTCATCATATATCATATGCATCATAGGATAAGCTAGTCTGGAAAATTTTAAGTGAGGGTGACTGCAGGGTGTGCATCTACTTGTAGAGACTAGACTAGAACGTTTGAAATTGGTAACCAATTTAAGTCACGAATATCAAAAACTTTGTTGCGAGCTAAAGGATTTGTCACACTGGATGCGTTCTGCGGCCTGCGGTCAGGTCAAAGTGAACGCAGCCCGCATCATGTATGAACAACGCTGTCGGTCGGGACAATCGGTCTGCGGTCAGGGCAGGGCAATCGCCTACGCGTCCTTCCCTCCCCACCGCCCCGTCGGGCCAACATGCGTTCTTTGGTTGTGCTCGCACGGTCAGATCGCATTCTATACAAAATATATTGATACCTCAGATCATAGAAACAAGGGAGATGTGCCAAGGCGCTATCGAGCTTGATGTCTGAACTTGAGCAAATTGCTCATGTTAAAAACGGCGACGAACCGAACACGATCGATGGTATAAATACAGTGTTTTAGTTTAGTGCTAGTGTTGAGTGACGATTAACAGTGTTAGATTGAGGGTGTGCGGAATGTGTAATGCGTGGGAGATCTTTTTATTCACAAGGAGCGCTTAATTATGCGCGTAATTGTGTCGAAAAATCTACTAAAAGTGACATCACTTGTTCCGGTACTAATTTGCTATGATGGCATATCTCCTTGTTTCTATGATCTGAGATTGATACCGACAATGTTGTTCATACATGATGCGGGCTGCGTTCACTTTGACCTGACCGCAGGCCGCAGAACGCATCCAGTGTGACAAATCCTTAAGAGTCCAAAATACAGCAATGACAATTTACAGGCTGCTTTGTTATAGCAAATATTTGTGTGTAATATTTGTTCCAAATAGCGGTATTGGTCCCGAGCCACTTGTTACCACTGTTCAATGAGGCGACGCCAATTTACTGTGATTGAAAAATGTGACAAAAAAGTTCTTTCTATAGCTACAATGACGAAAAAAAACTCAAATTGTTTTCCATTTTCTTTGTCCGTTCGGTCCACATTGCAAGAGTTACGTCTGGGAGCAATTGACCGTGCACGGGTTTTACTTAGGGGCCCGGAATCTGGGCGCCATTGCACACTTTTGGAATTTTAAGGAAAATGCTACATTTAGTTTAGACCTTTGCTGACTTCGTTAGAATGTTCTTTTGTAGAAAAGGGCTTTGACGTGTGATGGAGTTCGCTGCCTTACTCTTAAGCTCACCTTGATGGCATAAAATAAGTAGCTACCACACATACACGCACATAATAAGCTACGTTTGGGTCACTACGACATATCAGAGATTCCAGCCTAGTTTGCAGTTCTAGTACCTAGTCTGTTCACATACCTTTACTTCATTTTCACTAGCAGTTTAGAATAGCAGCCCGAAACAATTTAATTGGCATACCTACACCGGCATACAACACTGCATACTTTATTCACCCGCCACACAAAACAATTTGTTGGTGGCTCGCATAGTTGCGGAAGACTCGGTTCCGCACCTTCATAATTTAATGGGTAGGGGTTTTTTTGGACAATCCAATGACGTGTAGAGACTGGATGAGCCAAATATTAAGGAAGGAAATTGAAATTGAAATTCTTTATTCTGTAAGTAGGTTATAAATAACGCTTTTACACGTCAATATTTAGTCGAAGGTAATAAAGTGGTTTCAATTCGACTGCCTTCTTTCCTTTCTTTCTGCCTTTCTGCTTTTCTACCTTCGGAAGGAAGGTAGAAAAGCAGAAAGGCAGAAAGAAAGGTTGTTGAAGAAAAATTGTTGTAGTTAAATTAGTAACAACCAAGTTTCAGCTTCAAGTTAGACTAGACAATAACCTCGAGTAAAACCTCTTTAAAAAAAAAACCGGCCAAGTGCGAGTCGTACTCGCGCACCGAGGGTTCCGTATCATTTTTGGACGTATAAAGTGAAAAAATCCGGACCGCATAACTAAGTTTGTTTGTGAAGGAATTTTGATGATTTTGAAAAAACTGTACTAGTTAGGAACATCGTTTTATTTTTGGTGCCATATTTGGGTCAATTCCTATCAACTCTAATTATTTCAGATTTTTCGCCCCGCTAACTTCGGAGATAAGGGGGGGGGAATGGTATTTTTTTGGACATTTTTCATCATATGTCAAAAACTGTGAGACATAAAATAAAATAAAAATATATTTTGAAATGTGCAGATCAAGCCCTTTCATATGATATGTCACTTGACCTAGTAACCCCACTTTGAAATTTCGGACCCCCACTCCGGCCCCTTTTGCAATGAAAATAAAAATATTTTTGGACTTTTTTCATTTGCAATAAAGTTGAACAAGCATTCTTTATAACTGTTCCAAATTTCAAGTTGATAGCATAAGTAGTTGCTGAAATAAGCAGGTGTGACAGACAGACAGACAGACAGACAGACAGACAGACGAAGTCGCACCATAAGGGTTCCTTTTTACCATTTTGGTTCGGAACCCTAAAAATAAGTCAAATTTCCAAGCGCCCTGTACATTTACCCCCTTATACAGGGTGGCGATTAGGTTATCACATTAAATGAAACCATGTATCCTAAATGGCGTTCTTAGTACATACACAATAAAAAAAATTGCCGGTTGCCGCTTTTACAAGTCAGTAAATGTACCAGTAATAGTACAACTGTTAATACAAGTTGGTACATTTACTGACTTGTAAAAGCGGCAACCGGCAATTTTTTTTATTGTGTATGTACTAAGAACGCCATTTAGGATACATGGTTTCATTTAATGTGATAACCTAATCGCCACCCTGTATAAAGATGATGATTAAATTAAACAGCTCTTAAGTCAATTGTCATCTTTATTCACTGATTGACAAATGATAAGGATAGTTGTATATTTAATAGTGGTTAAAGTTAATAGGCGGCTATAAGTGAGGGGGTTAGTACTTAAAAGAATAAGATAGCCTAGTTAAATACAGTAAATAGACCCACGACGTGATTGTCTCTCCACTTATTTTTATATCCGTCTAACAAAGAATGGCGTTACAAAATATCCGCGCCCATTTTCCCGGCAGCATTCGCTAGGCTCTCGTTGAATTAAATATTTTCTCTGTTATTAATTTTAATTCAATAGGGTGTTGCGGGCAGCCCAACTTTCTGGCTGGCGGTAACGTAGGGGGCGGGAAACCGCAGGCGTTGTTTAGAACAAGCCACAATTAGAAGGTCTGTTTTGAGTGAGCTAATTGAGTTTTAATTACCATGTTATGTTGTGTTGTTTGACGCCGATGTAGGTCCTGTACTAGATTCAATAATGTAATAGCAGTTATTGATTGCTCAGACTGCATTTTGGAGTTATTTCTTGGTTTGGATATCATTTGAGAATTAGGTATGTAGGTAGTCTTTCTAATCTGTTTTCTTAATAAATAAACATTTTGACGAAATTAAATATTTAACTTTCATTTTAGTACATACTCAATCAAATATGTTTCTAATTAGCCGTCCATTAATTTAAAATAGCTAAGCTAGCTAAAAAAGCTAAGTTTAGATACGTTTTTAAATAAATTTATATTTTTACGTCTAATTTAGTTTTAACACGAAGGATTTACAACTTAATCCTTCGTGTTAAAACTAAATTAGCCGTAAATCTGTAGGTATTAATTAATCCTGTTTCGGACATAAAATACATCATTTCTATACAAATACAATTTATACAAAAATTACAATCTCTGGAGCTTAAGTGGATAATTAAATAAAATAGATATTGAGGAGCAAAGTTTCACAGCAGACACCGATGGGACTTGGGTCCTACAAGTTTTAACAATTTAACACAATTTCAAGAATTGTTCGGTATCAATTGAAGCGGATCGCTTCTGAGAGCTTGAAGAATACCTACTCCAACTTCTGGCAACTTGGTAGCATCTGAGCAATAGGCGATGCAGTAGTTTTGCATGCATTTGTGTCTCATTGATGTGTCAAGCTGCACTCAGTTTGAGCAACAGTACCTATTTACATTAGCCTAAATTACAGTAGCTACATGTCAATAATCTTAGATTCATTGTTAAGATGTAGCAAATGGCAACATACGCCTCATATATCGCAATCTTCAATTAGAGTTCATTGCACTACAGGCTGTAAGCCCCTTTGCAGAATATTCTTCGCGAGCTGGCGTCACTAAGCTGTTAAAACCACAGCTATCACAAACCTGTAAGTCAAGCTCAATAATCGCATGATACTTTCTCATCAGTCAACTTATTCAGCTGAGGATGTTTACCAGCTTATTTGATGAAGATGACCATTAGAAGCAAAGACTGTAGCACACATCACACCGTATTTCTACATATTATGTAATTGTAGCTTAACCGGTACAGGATTCCTGGGGACACACCGCAAATTGTCAATTCATACTGTAGCAGCGACACTGAAATGGAGGTTCCACTTGGAGATTGGACTGTGATACATGTACTCGTAATACCGTATACCAGACATAATAAGCTATGAATCTTTTACAAACCTCTATTGATGCACAATATGTGTAATGGAAACGTCTTCTGCAATAAAGAAACGTGGCTGTCGGACCTTCCATATTCTTAGTTGATCTTGGAAAACATCTTCAACCTCGGCGCATCCTCACAAAAATAAAATTGTTCTATTTAGATTGAACGAGGAATGCGCCAAGTAATGCTTGATTCTCGCTAGACTGGCGTGTCGTGTTGTGATGTGACAGTAGGTACTACAAAAGGTGTGCATACTATTCTGACCTGATAAGATTCAGAATAGTGTCGATCTTCATAAAAATATATGAGGCTGACAGGCTTCTGATATACCTACTTATGCATGACGATACGACACGTAAGCCTAGTGTGGCTGTGGATCAAAGCATAAAAGACGTTTGGAAGAAATAGGCAAATAAGAATAACGGGGTTAGTTTGTCCGAATGAATGACGCGCGTGTCAGCGCACACGTTCATAATGATGCACACTTGCTTCATAGTATCCTAAGAAGTATGAAGCCTAGAAACAAACACGTTCAGTCGATGTGAAACGCTCGTAAGCGACTTAGGTACGCGGAAATCCGTGTCTACACCAGTTTTCGAATCTCTAATAATGGATGATGTGCTGCCTGCTAACTGTAGCTGTCAATCATAACGCACAGTTCAGTGAGAGCTGCGGTTTTGGTCTCTAACATACCTACCACAAGTTGGTTTCAAGTGGAGAAGATTTTGTTAATTTATTCTTTTGTTTCTAAATCACAAGTTTACGTCCACACATAGTATCAAACGATAATAATGGAACTGAGTGAAATTGAGACGTCAGTGTCCACAAATGTTTGGTTGTTGATAACTAGAGCAGCCGTTATCAACAATCCAACATTTGTGGATACTAAAGTCTCAATTTCACTCAGTTCCATATTATCGTTTGATACTATGTGTGGACGTAAACTTGTGATTTTATGCCTTCTGCATCTATCTACATAGTGTCGCTAAGCCCTGTAGTACTCGCAGGCTGATGTTATCGCGGCTATCGAGGGCAGCGCAGCCCGCCGATGACGCTATTAGGTCACAATCCCAATACCGGGCGCGTCTATTGCCAATTATCGGGCGCAACTCCAATCCCGGGCTATAAACTGAGAGTGTTTGTAAATGTTACGGCGATGTACAGGTATAGGTAACCTGTTGAGGTAAAATTGGAGTCAACGTTTGTGAATGGAAATATTGTTATAGGTACAAACGGTCGGTTGCAGAAATATAATTAAATTTTAAAGGAGACATTAACCATACAATTTCTATCGTTAAAGTCTGCTTTAAAACTTAATGACCTTTTCTGCAACTCAGTGATAGTCAGAATTTTCTTTTCAATTTGTTTGATGTAGTATTTGTTTCTAGTCATCAATTTTGTACGCTAAATAAAGTTCACTTAGGTACTACACGAAATTAAGACTAAACTAAGCGATTAAAACAAATGCTGAGGAACATAAAAATAATATTGCCTCAAAGTTGAGCGACATACCTAGCATTACGACATTCAACAATGAATTGTTGAAACACACTTTACATCACAATAACAATAATGCTTCACCTAAACAGGGCGCTAATAATCACGAATTCGGTTGCCTATTATGAAATAGGCGACCGAAATCGTGATTATAGCGCAAGTGCGCATATTACGTCATTATTGTGATAGTTATAGTACAAGAGCCCACAAGGGTGCGGGTAATGTATGTTTGCGGACAACTACCCGACAGCTGTGCTCCACGTCACTTGCCTTCTTTGCGCAACTCCCCAACTATTTCGTCGGTATCGTCAATATTGTGTCTACCGTACTTTCTTTTCATTTCGAACGTTATTGCGTCTAGAAGTAATGTAGGTAGTTTGTACAGCTGATGTTGACGAAACGTTAAATTTTCCAAGTTATCTAGACGAGAAATTACTTTGCGGAAAGTCTAACATATTCCAAAAGCTAAAGTTCTTTCTTTTGTATAAAAATCAACTTTATTATTCAGCCCATTTCAAGTCACCGCGACTTCGTTTTGGAGCATAAAATTGATGGCTAAGTAGACATAATATTCTTGTAGAGTACCTTTCCCTGCCCTGATAACGAGACCGCATTTCTCTGCGTGTGCTATTAATCTCAAACATAAATTGCCTCACGAGGTGTAAAATAAGGCACAAAAACATCTACATCGCCGAAATCGTTCCGCCGAAACGGATCTGACTCATTAGGAGCATTTGCGTCTAAAGGGTTGGAACAAACGAGCCTACATTTGCACGTCGGGGTAATACCCGCCTGGCGGATAATATCGCCAGTAAAAAAAATCGGCTATGAATTTTAAAGGCCTAGTAAAATCTGAGATTTTATAAAGTCTTCAAAAGATACTTATTACATAGAAAAGACAATCTGCGAAGGCTGTAAAGTGGAAATAATTGGACGATATAACATTTACCTTTTGAATTTATGGAGTGTTTTAGATTCCTAAAAACCTAGGTATTTGGGTATTATGTGAACAAAATATTACAGATAGGTACAATTATACTTTTAAATAGACGCTCATGATAATTTTAGCCTGAACGCACTTATTATAAAATCTGGGACCAAAGTCTTCAAACTAAACTTTGGATCTCCTGCAATATTTTGCCTCTTCTGTCATATCTTGTGCCGCATCAACCGTACCTAGGAGGCATCCATTTCCAGCTTTATATAATTGCCTCAACATTGTCGGGGTAATGTCTCAGAAGAATTGACGGAATTCCTCCCGTTACCCTAAGTCTATTCCGCTTGGAAGTTCCTCCGATAATGGTCGGTCAAACGTGGAATAGGGTTTGCCGTTGTAAATCTTAAAATTTTGAATTAATTAAAAACTTCTGCTGGAATTAATTAAAACAATAGGGCTGTGACCAAAGTTGTGTTTTTGCGTCTCAAGCTTTTGCATTAAATTATCTACATCTTCCAAGTTTATGGTTTGATCGAAACAATCCTTTCATCATTTTTGCTTCAATTCAGCGTTGAGTTTTTTAACAAATACACAAATCACAACATTTCGGTTTTCCTGTTTCTTCTAAATTACGACGAAACATAAAAACGAAATCTGGGACTTCAGTTCAGGGTTCAATTTACATACGTCTGCTCCACACAGTGGGGTAACTTACGGCCGCCATACTAACCCTTTCCCTTACAACCACGCCTCCGTCTAATGACGTTCATTAACGCGTAAATTAACTTTAGGCACTTGAAGACACGACTTTAGCGCACATATTAATTTAAAATTTAAGAATGTCGTCAATTTGTAGGCAGTCATTTTGGATACGTTCATGGTATACGCTATAATGTAAGTAGATTAGAGTTTAGTGGTCTGGTAAAAGTAGAAGATAATGTTTTGTAGGATCAAGATTTACGAGTAGCTGGCTAGACTGATAGTTTAGCTAGATATTAGCTACTCCCATGTTATGCTTCCTTCTTGAAATTCTTGAACCATCAGCAGTCTTTTAATGATTTTTTACCTAACTGCCCCAGAATGAGGGTAATGTTTTTCGCGTGTAGGTATATTCAAATAAGGCGTCTGCGAATCAAAATAGACATTGCAGTCGGGTTTTTGTTTTTAAAGTGATAATTTCTTTAGGTGTGAAGAGCGATTTTTGGTACCTAAGGGAAAATCTTATGGCGCGTCACCGACATAGCTACCTTGCGGAATGCAATGTGTCCACTGCAAAAGAAAAATAAAGCATTCATGCATTATATTAATAGTGTATATTTTGTCCTCAGGGTCTCTTCTCTCGCATGACGTTCCGCGAGCCGGTGTGGGTGGGCGGCGCGGGCAACACCACGGGTCTGCAGAGCAAGCTGGGGCTGTCAGACGGACTGCTCGGATGCGTCGACTTCCTCAGGATAAACGGCGACACCTACCAGCTCATGAAGGACGCCGTCGCCACGCTGGATATTTGTGAGTACACTGTCGGCAAGTAAAATTTTAAAGTTTCAAGTTGCCAAGGAAATACGTTTTCCCGTACAAACTTTGTCACGCCTTTTCACCCTCTTCGGGGTGGAATTTTCAAAAATCCTTTCTTATCAGATGCCTACATCATATAAGGAATACGTCCTCCAAATTTCACATTTGCGACCAGCGATTTAGGCTGTGCGGTGATCCATCAATCAGTCAGTCAGTTAGGACAAATCCTTTTAAACATAGAGATTTTGACTTTCACTTTAAACAGCATATTTTTTTAAAGTTACCTATAAGTGTCTTTAACATCTTTCTCCTCCTGAAAACTTCAGAAGTCTACTTAAAACTAAATAACATCGCTTATTACTAGTACTTTTAAAAAACTTTTATTTTGTCCACGTTGCCGCGTTGCTAGACGCCTGCATAGTGGGTGCCTCACACGTTTTACCGGTTTTACGTGTTTCCAAATTGTAATAATGCAGGCGTCCATGCATATCTCATCTGCCAATTTTATGTGCCATCAATATACATACACGCGAGCTTATAACCACATACTTACAGTGTAAACTGATGATTCTGTGCTATGTTAGAATACTTAGTTTCTAATGCCCTGTGTAGACAGCGGAGAACTTGCTTGTCCCCTAAGCTGTCGGCACAGCGAATCCTCATTTTATAGGGTCGGCAACGCGCATGTGATACTCGGTGTTGCAAGTGTTTCGTAGGTCAGTAACCGTTTTCCATCAGGTCTATTTGCCACCATCGTTGTATAACAAAAATTATATTGCTCGAATATTTAGGTACCTACGCTAATCCCGAACCTCAACGAACGTATGTCGACAGAATAATAATGTGATTAGATCTCTTTGGAAGCGTGTGAAGTAATGGACGATCGTTCGCGTCCCGCCGCGCCGCCTCTGTCACATTTTCCTCTGATGCTATCTTTATTCGAGGCTGATTTAGTGGGTGTTTATATTATGAGTGGTGAGATAACGCACAGTTTGCTCGGCTTAGGTCGAATAGAAGCTTCACTTTGTGAGTAGTTGCTTTTATTTTGATGTGGGGTGTTTACCGATATATGTAGCGGATATTTTTGTGACGTAAAGCGTTAGAATATTTAAAAGCAAACAGTTCGGAGTCTTCAGTGCAAATTACTTGCGTTTCCAAAATTAGCATTGGAGAAGTAGGTACATGGTGACTTTAATGTCAGTTCTCTGCGCTGCTGCAAGTAACCAGTAAGTAGTTTAGAAGATAAAGGGTTTATTTGACTATTTGTTGCCAAAGTCTCTGTGATCTGGCAAAGTGCACTGCGCGAAGGTTCTGCATTTTCAGTGCACGTTGCTTGCATTTCCAAAATTGGAGGCAAGGTTGGAGAAATAGTGACTGAAATGTTAGTTCGCTGTACTGTTGCCAGGTTGCCTTGCCAGTCATCAATGCAGTGTAGATAGGGCATAGTGCTCCCCGCAGAGTAATGGATGACTTCAAGGAAGCTTGATTAATTACACATACCTGCACAATCTCTTTGAAATCGTAGGACGTGATTAAAATCCTTTCACAGTGTTTGGCAATTTAATCACATGTTTCAAACAAGTGTAGGTACCATTACATTTATCATAATAATCTCTCTTTGGCAGCTTGATTCTTGGACACAGCCTGATGTAATTCAGTGAAGTTTTCCACGACAAACACTCTCAAGATAATCACGATTTGATGTTTGATTTCCCGGCGTTTTCGGGTGATTGATAAGTTTTGCGCTCCTCAGATTAGTTTTGTTAATTATCTGACTTTGCATTGGATAAGTTTTCTCATTTTTGCTTCGTATAAAAATATAACTTTATTTTTAAATAAAATACGATTTTCTTCAACAAAATATTCAGATCAGCTATTTTAGTTTGCTTTTACACGTAAGTAATCCTTTTTGAGCTACATCATAACACCCGGTCACAGACCCTTTTAAGGACCTAAGGTCGTTGGCATATCCAAGCGACGGCCTTTCCAAGTAGTCCTAAAATATACATATAACTCATATACACTGTTTATTTTATTGGAATTTTCCCATTTCGTAGACGTGAATGTCGACACCCCTCGTTGAGACAAATCGAATCAAACACATAACGTCACCATCACGGTTCACGACGAATACCTACGATAAAATTCCTTTTCGTTTTACACGAAGAGTACCTACATGAAGAGTATATTATGCTATTAAGTTAGCATTATGTGCAGATAAACATAAAATATAATGTGCATTGAATTTGGCATAAGGTTACCGAGATAATCCTTAATTATTATTATTGGTCCAAAAAGACGCAATTCAATGAACATTCGTGACATTGATATCTCAGGCAGCGGGTAGTCTCAGGCAGTACACAGAGAGATATTCTCATTAAAATTATTTCCTCACAGTGATCTCGAATTTTTGTAAGGATTTACGATCTCGTAAATCCTTACAAAAATTCGTCGTCGTCATTAAGTTTGATAACTTATCTAAGTTATCAAACTTAATGATCAGACAGTCAGTCATTGTGCATTGAATGGCGTATTTAAATTCTCGGCCACATTCGGATCACGTCCCGCTCAGTGCACTTGCAATCAAATCTCAATCCTAGCTCGGGCTATGCAATCTGAGATATTTGCTTTATGTATTCGAGTGTTGTGTGGATATCACATTAAAACTATTTATCATTTGCTACTTCAATTAATTTATCATCTTTAGTTTTACTGACTTATTTTCATATTTTATACCTAGTCTACCTAACCCGCATCATCTACCTCTGGTTGTCAATTACCTACTGTTTCGTAGAATCTGTCAAATATCGACTAATCGGCATTTGTGAATTTAGCTACCTAAGTTCCTGCTTTGATATAAAGCTGTCTCAAACCAGAATCCTTAGTTTGAACAGTTCTGTCTATTATACAATTTCTGAAACATAACTATGAATAAACATAAAATCGTGTTCTTATTCCAATGCATCTTGTATTTCCGATTTCATCGTTCCTAAGCGCGGACTGGCTCGTTTAAACAATTTTGGAGTAGATAAATCTGCAAAGCGTTTGTGCCGCGATTGGATTTAAAACGTTCCATTTGACACGACAAACAGAATCCGCCGGCAGCCATGTTTGCGCGCCGAAATGTATTGTGATGCGAGCCAACGATTTCAAGATCGAATTCAGCAAATAGAGAGGATTTGTCGTCGAGAACGACTGAATCATAAGGCGATGCCTTTTATGCTGTCGATGTCTTTTCTCCGTACATTTGTGTTACCTTTATCGGATCGAATGTCTGAACAAAATGTATTTAGGACCTATCAATAATTCTATTGAGACCCTCATAAATCGTAACATAGACTCGGTTTCGTTTTATTTATTTTTCCAGTAGGAGTAGTTCTTAGTCAATTTCAAATAAATTTTGTGTATTCACCCGTTCAGAAAATCAAATATCGAGGCATAAAACTTGCTATATAGCTGATCCCTTGTTATAATTTTCGTATTAAGGTAAGGTATTCGGGATCCGAGCTTGGATGAAGCATATAAAATATTTCCTTTCATCGTAACTCGCAAGGTACTTGATTTTTTACCGAGTCAACGAGGCCTAGTAAAATATTTTATAGATTCGTTTAGACTTTTAGAGCATGTGGCGCTTCTTTGTTATTTGTACGCCACGAAATAACTTATTGCATACCTACGTATTTCGAATCCTTTCAATATGAATTGTGTAAAGCTACATAAGTATTCATAAATAACCCTTTATGTATTCTTGTAGAGCTTATTTCTAGGTGTTGTTTAGTTATTTTCATTTTCTAGCGAGGGTTAAGATAAAGTTTTATATATGATTTTAGAATATATAAGTTATGTATTAATCAAAATCTTAGTTCTAGGCTTTTATCTAATATTCTCGAGTACCTATGACAGTTTTTGTAGAATTCAGATGATATTTATAGGCCGGTCTCTTCTTTCTCGTAAGACCTAAAGAGATACCGCCGTACGTACACGGCGATCTCAAACTATTTAAAATGTATGCCAGTCGCTAATGCGCTTTAACTCGCTGTACGAATACACGTGCTTGCCTTTTCACTCTTTGAATGGAGCCAGCCCTGGTGACAACCAAAGAATCTCCGTTCGTTTCTGAAGTTCGTACATCACAATATATACTTTACGTAAGATTATATGTACGCCTTCACTTGTTCTTACGCTGAGTAGACGTAGAGGGTTCCCCTTGTCGTTAGTTAGAGAACGTGTGCGGAATTCCGGTGATGAATGGTGCCGACATTAGGGTACGGCCCTTGAATTTGAATTTATCAGTTTACGCGGTGAGTTTCACTCAATTCTATTTTCCCTGCACTTTTAGGACGTCGGTCGAAAAAATTCATCTGGTGGTCTGGTGTTAATAAACACAGCGCTTATTTTACGAAAAACGACTGACGTTTGGACTCAGAAAAATACATAGCTACTTAGCTAGTAACAGTAGTGACTACAGCCATACGTTAAAAAAATTGTAATAGGCATGGCTCGATCAGGGCCCCAAGTCTGCTAATGCAATTGTAATAATCGTGTCAGAATGGTCTCTCAATGACATCGTTTTGACCAATGACGAAAGAGATAGTCTTACTCTAAGCCAATGGCCGCTTAGGATTTGACTGTTATGGTGTCATTATGACACCATTCTTACACAATTGCAATTACAGAATTGGGGCCCAGGTTCGGTGATTCTCGCTAGCACCCAAAGTTTGCCTCATAATGATAACCGCAGTATGTGGCACGATTTAGTTTGACTTGTCTGAATGAAGACAGATATTAGTTCATCTGTCAATCAATCTGATTCAGGTCGAAATCAATTGTGTCTATCAATTGTAACAGTCAAAGGGCTATTTGTGTAGGTATATACCATAAACCCCAAATTAAGAGAATGTAAAGCATTTATTTCCTCTCCACAAAAACGTCAACCAACATACATCCCACTCAAAGACGTTCCATTTTTCTCGTGGCTACAAAGTCCCCACATTTTCTTATTTACGGAACTTGTCACAAGCTAAGTAGGTCAGCGCATGTATAATATCCTGTGCATTGAAAAGGCTTGAGTTCACTGTTGGTCATTGATGTAGTGAAGATTGGCGGAAAGATTTGGGTTAGATTGGCGTACTAAGGAAATGGCGTACAATGGGGAAAAGACTTATACCTTCCACTGGTTGTACAAAGGGTAAGAACTCACTTTATTTGTAATTTGCCAACAGATTGCCTCCATTCAAGTCTGTATTGGCTTTTTATTATCGCTCCCTTTGTAATAAACTTTTAATTTTCCAATCATGTTCCTACCTTGCAATTTACTTGAAATATTTTCTCGTAGTTTCTTTAGCTACTTAATTAATTGTACGTCAAATGGAGTAGATTAGTTTCGCTTTAAAAATCCCAGTGAAATATGACGTGTCTGCTTTACTCGTTATAATGAAGTGGAGAGATTAATTCTCAGAAAATGATGTTGAAGTATCTTGTTTTAAACTCCGAGCTCGTTAAGTAGTCTGAAGTTAGTTTGAAAGATTGAGTAACCTCATATACGGGTAATTTCTGGACTTTATTCGACTACACTGCGTAGGAGTAACTATTATGACTATATGGTTATTTTGGGAATTCGAGCTCTAAGCAGGCTATTTTTCGTAGATGTAGATGATTTCAGAAACCGTTCCTAGTTATCGTTATTTTTTTTTAATCAGAGCAAATTCTAAAAACTAAAGAGTAAACTTTGCATACTTTACAGTAATATTTGCAGTGCATTCTCGAACAAAATTCTCAAAGATTGGGGTTATTTAAAAGCATGTGTCCTGTTTCGCAATAAGAACATTACTACTCTTCTTAATTTAGGTAAACACTTGAAATTCTCGGTGTACCTACCATTTATTTATCTATCTATCTTCTACTATATAAAAATAAGTCGGGTTTTCCTTCCTGACGATTTAAGTCCAGAACGGACGAACCGATTTCCACGGTTTTGCATTCGTTGGAAAGGTCTCGGGCTCCGTGAGGTTTATAGCAAAGAAAATACAGTAAAATTTAAAGAGAAAAGCGGGAAATTTTTTTTTCACATACAGCGCCATCTCTGATACATAGCATGTCCTACGGTGGCGAAACGGAGTTCGCCGGGTTTGCTAGTACTATTATAAAATAGTAAAAGAGCCGTGTCTGTACATTGAAGATATTCCAGAAAAAACGGGATAGGGTACTGAGATGTAACTATACCCGAAAATATTTTTTTTTTAATTTTTTTCTTTTTCTCTGTTTGTCTGTTTGTGCGCGCATTACGCGAAAACTACTGAACGGATTTTGATGCGGTTTTCACAGTTCGATAGCTTATAGTCCAACTTAAAATCTAAGCCACGTTTCATCTGATTCCGCTGAAAAAAATCAGCGATACAGCTTGACCTCTTAGTTGTACTAGCCAACCTACACTACGGAGATCATTTAAACTGGTCAGTTCATTGTAGTCCACGCGAGCGGAGTCGCGGGCAAGTCTAGTTTGGAAATAAAAATATTAAGTGAGTATTTTCTCTATTTGTAAATATACAACACCAAATGTGTAGCTGTAGGCAAAAAGCGAAGAATTTTTTCTAAACGCATCACACCAGGAACACATTTGTTTCTCCAATCGATCGAAAGCGACAGACAACTCCTAAGATTAAGTATGGGCGTGATAAATGAGATTTCTTCTCAAGTTATAGGAGACGCCGCTTATGTGCCGGAATACCTATGTGCAGGGAGAAGTTTTAAACATTAAACCGCAGGATATGAAGATGAGCTATGGAGCGCTTATGCAGATGTTGTGCATGCTACTGTTACAGAACGTTTGCTACTTGGTCGCAAGACTAGTCCTACAGATTATTAGTCTACTTAGGTTGTTAGCTTTATCAATTTCATTTGGATTAGCCTATCTTCTGAGAATGTTGTCTTTATTTTCATCATTAAGCTCTTTCTGCTTCTTTATCTTTCTGCTTAAGATATCCACATCACAATTTTAACATTCTGTCCAAATGGGCATTATTATCTACTTTTACTTTTGCAGCTTAATTCATCCTGCGCACTTTATATAAATACTGAACGGTTCAATAATACTTTAGATTATGGTCTATAACTGCAATTGAAGTTTTATGCGGCTGTTTATGATCCTTTCTGGCTTGAAGCACATTCTTTTGAACATCAGTAATACTTTTAAGAAATGATGAAGACGTGACCAAGCTCGCTGTGTACAGATATGTCTGTAACACTAACCGTCTTGTCCTAAGTACACACGTATTTGTAGTTCACAATGGGTAAAAAAGGGAGTGTCGAGTTCCTTGTAAACTGAGGCCCAATTCCAACTGATTGGGACTTGATAGTAGGTACACAGTGAGTTCCTTCTTTGTTATGTTACCATTCACTAAAGAATAATTAGACTATGTGACAATATAAGGAAATCAATACAGCTCATAAAAGTATTCAATAAATTCTGCAATCTACATGTGCCTTCAGTAAAATCGCAGTATTAATGTAATTAAGGTATACGTACATCCTGTCGGCTGTTGACTATACCTATTAGTATTAGCAAACGCACTACAGTAAGTAACACTAAACAGTTTTATTTAGAATCTCTTGACATTTTTAGTTGAAGCACAAGAACAACATTCGCCTCGCCATAGTTTTCAATAACGTAGTGATCGACATTAAGGTATTTGAAATAGAAGTCGTATCGCGAGAATTCAGTCTGGATGTAAGAACTTTAGGTACTTACTCTTATCATAGATATAACTATTTATAGGTATACATCCATCCCTATTTTATTACTATCGCTAATACCACGCACACTGGAATAATGAAATTCCATCTTGCTGCGTATTGAATACGCAATCATTTGTCACGTACTCCTATAATAGCATTTCGTCTGTGTGTTCGTGTATTATGTATCTTTTCTGGTCGTGGATTTTGGTGCATGTATAAGTAGTTCACACACAACACTATTCATTTTTGTCTAATTAAAACCACATCGTCAGTTTCTACTTCGAAACTTTCAGTGCATGAGTGCACTATCCTAATTCAACACCCAGGAGGTGACTTTATTAAGAACCTCCTACTTAAGTTATAATAAATCATTGTTATCAGAGTATACATTTTGACATTCTTTACAGCTGAATGCGCGCCAACACTCGCGCCATGGAAGCCACCTATAGAAGTGACAACCAGCGAAGCAACGCAACGCCAGCACGATAAAGAAACGCACGTGATATACGACATTAACGACATAGTGCACTTTGAAGACAACGACATCGTCATGAGGGACGCCAAACGAGCAAAAATACATGACGACAACAAACTGGACAATTCTGTCGTGCCATTCAAAACTTATTCTAGTTACAACGATGTTAAGACACATTTTGGAAAGGATAACAAAAGTGCTGCGGCCGTGGTCGATGTGGGCAATGATTTGAAGAGTGATGATAGGAAGGAGGACAAGTCTTGTGAGTGTCAACATGGAGGCGGCTGTGTCGCAAATGTATGTCTGTGTCCCCTCGGGTATGCGGGCGTCAAGTGCGAGATCACTTTGGATTTGAAGGTAAGGAAGACGTTATTTTTAGTTCTTGTCTATACTTATAATAAGAATGTAAATTCCACGTGTCTGTACATTGCATATATTTGCATAAAAATAATATGGGGGGCTAAGAATAAGTAATACAGTAAATATCTATCATTTTTAGAATTAATGTCTGTCTGTTTGTCTGTCTGTTTGTCTGTCGGTTTGTCTGTCTGTTTGTCTGTGTGTTTGAACACGCATCAAATCAATACTACTGAATTGATTATGAGGAAGTAGAAAGAAATGTATAGGCAGTATCTTGAGGTAACATTTAGTCTTTATTTCATTAAAATCCGTCCATTCTATCAAAAGTTATTACAAAAAATCTACCAGTCAGGAGTAACTTTGCTAACATGTAGGTATTATGCCGGGTCCACATATATATTTGTTCAATTCAATCACCGTATCTGTATCGCCGACGCGAATCATGCGAGTGGTGATACGTAATCATTGCAGTTAATTGGTAATAGGTTAGTGATATGTTAATTGCGTGGTGGTGATTGGTGATAGATGATATCAGATATGTGTGTCGTTACGATTGGTAAAACATTAGGGGTAAGATTGGTACCTACTGAATACTGATCGATTCTGTGTGCTGCATGGTGTTTGGTGTGGTGTGGTGGCATAATATTGTTATTGTTTGTCGATTTTTACGCGGATGATGAAGTACCTATTACCTACATATCATTGTTCTTTAATGAAATAACGACCTCATGTTATTTTCCGACTTCCACGCGGACGAAGTTGCGGGCACAGCTAGTATTTAAATAAAATTGGTTCCACTTTGTGCGAACCTCCCACAGATTTAAATTGAATAGGTGGAAGAAGATATTTACGAAGTTTGATTAATATCTAAGGGGTGTTAGAATCTAATCTAAATATTATGCTTTCAAATGAATATTCATAGTGATCCAAATCCATAACGACTTCTGACTTAGATAAATCAGAAGTCATTATGTTCGTTATTATACTTATTATTCCCAATATTATCAATAGTTACTGCAATACAGCACAGTTTACAGTCAAGACTTGTGTTTCAAATCTCTATTTATGTAGTTTATCCACGAAATGTTCAAGTTACTAAGTCACTACTCGATCAATAAGGACTAGGTACCTAGTGTACGTCTCGTCTATTAAGTTTAATTGCCAAAACAACACTTTGGAACGGAACCATTACTTTTCTCAATACTTCGTCTTAAGAACGTGTTCACAGAAACGAGTACTTTCTCTCCCTTTATTTTACTCCTTTCATAAATCAAATGAGTCGGGAGAAACTGGTTTTGTCTTTTTACAACTTTGTTTGAAAAATGTTTCTCCACTCCGTCTGGACTTGTAGCTCTTTGAATACTTTGTGGAACTGTGGAAAAAGTGATAGTTTTTCTCCCCCGCTTTCTTAGTTTTTAATAAGTCCGTTTTGTGTAAAAGTAAGATTGTTGTTCAAGAGAATATTTAAAGAAATTAAAATTGTTTGTGAACTACCGCAGTCTAGCAATTTCTCGTTCTACGTAGTATGGCGTCCCCTTTAATTTAACAACTCCTAGTTAGTATTACCTCCTAGTGCCACAATGACTCATTTTCCTTTGAGACATGCATGCAAATGTGTACAATTGCGTCAATTGATAAACCGATACACTTAATGTTCAATTCGCAATTTGATCCTTGTATTCGCACATTCTGATGATACTTATGTACCTACCTACTACCATTATCCTTCCATCCTGTAGGTACACTTGTTTACATTAAAATATCGGTCTGTGGCACTACGATGCTGAACTTGCATCTTATCTATGTATAACCGCAGATTATTATAATGAATATCCTTATTCAGGTTGTTGATGAATTTATTGATATTGCTTTTGATTATTATCGATATCATTCACAAGCTGATATTTTCTACTAAAACAGTAGGTACTTGTCTTCTTTAATAAAGTTTCGTTGGATACCTACTACAGATTCTAGATCAGAATCAGAATCAAAACTATAAATTAAACTCAACACGTTTACCTCCAAAAACTGTATTGTACTAGGTATATCCAATGAATAAATTAAATTCCATTCGTTTTCAAATTTTTGTTTTAAACTTATTGAGTGCTACCCAATATTTGTGTTTCACTGGCGGGAACAGCTCTATGCTTGTGTTTGTATGAAGTCGGCTTGTGATATTATTTCAGGTGCCTCGCTTCAACGGGTCGTCGTACCTTCGGCTGCCCGGGCTGGGGAGCGCGGCGGAGTCCTGGCTCGACATACAGGTACGTACTGGCGACAGATATTTTGTAAATTTACGAATAGTTTAAGTTGTGTGGGCATTTGCTTCTTGTTTTAATGCCTTGTATTGTAGTGCAATATGTTTGATATTGATACACAGTAGTAGTAGAACACCTTTAATCGTTTTGACGCTAGTATATTCTGATATAGTAAAAGGTGTTACTTTATGAACACGTTCATTATCATCATCATCATTTTACGTAACATAAACATAATCAGCCTACTTATACAGGGTGGCAGGTTAGACAGTGGAAATCTGAAATCGCGAAAAAAACATCAGCTGTTCAATACATTTTGTTGAGTTATGTGAACAAAAATGTATGGAACAGCTGATTTTTTTTTGCGATTTCTGGGTTGGTCCGATAGCAAAAGTTGTTCATAATAATGAGTACAATGACCCCTTAAAATATTTACACTGTCTAACCTGCCAACCTGTATAATGTTTCCACTGTTAGCACTTAGGCCTCATCTCTGTAAGAGGGAGTGGTCCATAGACCCACCACGCGTGCCCAGTGCAGGTTGATTGATGTCACATGTCTTTGAATCATCATCAAATTACGTGAGCTATGAGTAGGTAAGCCTCTTTTTGAGCAGTCATGTACAAATAATGTGGGTGACGTTGATCTTCAACACCAAGAATCGGCAATATTGCAGGTTTAGAAAGAAATAGTGGAAGAAATATTGCTCTGTAGTGGCAAAAGATCGGAGAGATAAAAATAACAAAGGCCTTTGCCCCACAGTGGGCTCCTGGACCCCTATGGTCTCATAAAATCGCCAACTTTATAAATATAACGTCTACGTCTAATTCAGTGTTGATCTTTAAACAAAGTGTAAACGAGAAATTCGCTAATATTTCTAAACAAACTTTTTCTTTTTAAAAGCTTTCAGCGAACGAAACTCCGAACCAAATATAATTTAGACTAACGTTCGCAGACACTTAAGAAGTTAGACCATAAATTAATAGCCTCAGGTGCTGAAGATGGCCTATACGAGCATGTTCATGCTGTAATGGGTTTAAGGGAAATGGGACATGTTAGCTCTGTGTCTGAACTGTAGATAGATCGTGTCTTTCTAAGAAAAGTTAAGGATGTTTCAGGTAGGTGGCATCATTAACATTTTATTTTAGAAGTGTTTTCTTCAAACCATCATTTATACATGAGCTTGAGCAAACGTTTGGTATAAGATTAGCAGTGATTGCTTTACAGACAACGGATATAAACATGAACCCAGGAAGATTATAAACTGAAAAGGAGGGTTATGTAGATTTCTTTGACACGCTCTGTAAGTACCCTAAACGGCTTGATGGATATCAATATTATGGTGTCGTTAGATTCATCTTCATTGTGAGAGTGACATAGGGTATAATGTTTTTTCTAATAATTCTGTTTCTTAAATCCTCCACTTCTGAGCAGGTCAAACGGTTTGGCTGAAGATTGGAGTTTGTATAAGAATGAAGTCACTGTCAATAGCCAGTATTATCATAGGAACCGGGCAATAGTATCAACTGACAAACACGCTCATAACAATACTATCACTCTAGCTCGGCGCTGCATATGAATAGCCCGATCATACGAATAGCTACACGTACCGAATTTCAATCAATAGACTAGAATCACTCGGCAGTTGGAACGCAATCGATGCCATTGCTCCGGGACGTCTTAGATAAATTATATAACGACATCGACAGTCACAGACAAATAGGTTTCCGATCGGAACGCGGTGCTATCGAAGTAATCCCAATACTAACTTTACTAGGTAGGTACTTATATTTAGTTCAAAGTACTTGAGAGTGCTAAGTTCAAACACCGATATTAGGAAAGGTTTTGGCCTTGTCTTCTCGTGATCGATATGTTCAATACTTGGGAGTTGGGTGTCATTAAAACTTTGAATGATTTGGGCCGATCTTACCTGTCGTTACATAGAAATCTTCGTTTTGGAATAGGCATATCTTATAACTGACCTACTGCCCTTGAGATTTCAATAGTGCGTGCAGTCATTTAGACTATAAAAAAACAAAAACCGGCCAAGTGCGAGTCGTACTCGCGTACCGAGGGTTCCGTATCATTTTTGGACGTATAAAGCGAAAAAATTCGGACCGCATAACTAAGTTTGTTTGTGAAGGAATTTTGATGATTTTGAAAAAACTGTACTAGTTAGGAACATCGTTTTATTTTTGGTGCCATATTTGGGTCAATTCCTATAAACTCTAATTATTTCAGATTTTTCTCCCCGCAAACTTCGGAGATAAGGGGGGGGGAATGGTATTTTTTTGGACATTTTTCATCATATGTCAAAAACTGTGAGACATAAAATAAAATAAAAATAGATTTAGAAATGTGCAGATCAAGCCCTTTCATATGATATGTCACTTGACCTAGTAACCCCACTTTAAAATTTTGGACCCCCACTCCGGCCCCTTTTGCAATGAAAATAAAAATGTTTTTGGATTTTTTTCATTTGCAATAAAGTTGAACTAGCATTCTTTATAATTGTTCCAAATTTCAAGTCGATAGCATCAGTAGTTGCTGAAATAAGCAGGTGTGACAGACAGACAGACAGACAGACAGACAGACAGACAGACAGACAGACAGACAGACGAAGTCGCACCATAAGGGTTCCTTTTTTACCATTTTGGTACGGAACCCTAATAAATCAACATAAATGCGGTTTCTTTGACATAGTTTTGATGCAACCACTAATTAGACACTGTCTATTTGTTTATTATCCGATTATGCGATTTGACAGTCATCGCTGGATGAGGGCAGCAGAGGACCGGCCATTGTGTTGATGTTTGGGGGAGCCCTATGTGTAGCAGGGACGTTTATAGGCTGATATGATAACCATGACGTCGATATCGATAGTAATTTATCTTAATAAGAGCATAAGAATATATTCGTGTTCAGACATAAACCAGTACATCTTAGTTTTGTCTCATATCACGAACGCAATACAGCTGAGAAGTTGGTGCACAAAACCTCTAAAATTATAATATTATATCAGTATGAAATTTTTCGCCTGTTTCATTATTTATTCGTGCCTATCTTATTTCCGCTTCTTGCATTGTCTTGTAGCACATTAGTCTTAATTTCAAGAGTTTTATAAGCGTGGCTGTAATGGTTATTGACGAGCTCGCCTTATTACCGGCCGGCGCGGCTATAAAACACGAACTGCGCTCCTTATACCGGCACCATTTTTAATTACAAATGCATCACTAAAGCTGTCGGATGGCTGCATAAATTGGTTATGATGTCTGCTAAGGTGCTATACACTTAGGGGCATTACTTCTTCTTGTAACCCCATTATGCTATACCTACTGCTGTGAGTCCCCCCCTTTCCTCCCTATGGGTTGTGCATAAAGCGTTGTGCACCAATAAAAACATTAATTGGCGATCTCTAATCAAAGTTGTTTTGTAGACGCCGACAGACTGACGTGAAGATTCAGATTATTGAATGTTATTCATTCTGACCGTAGGCCATCTTTACCAAAATATTCATAAACTTGTTACAATAACAAAATGTATTCAACAACTTCAAGCACAGAAAACTTACGAAAACTATAATTAATTGGCAAGAAATAACTAAGAACTCAAACGAAATTATAGTTTCTGTTTGAAATGGATTAATATTGAAAGGAATCGTGGGAACCTTCCGTCGCCAAAGTTTATGGAAACTTTCAGTGGCATTGTACCACAAAGCATTTCGAGGCGGGCGGGTATCGATACGAAAATATTCAATACAATGCAATGAGTTTTAGTTTACTCCGTCTGTTTATTATAACTAGCAATTGGTACGTTGGAGTCGTTTGAAACTCGTTAACTAGTTTTAGCCTTTTGTTCGTTACACACCAATGTTTAATACATAGATTGCGTTACGTTATATTCTTGTTAGGGTTCCGTACCAAAATGGTAAAAAAGGAACCCTTATGGTGCGACTTCGTCTGTCTGTCTGTCTGTCACACCTGCTTATTTCAGCAACTATTTATGCTATCGACTTGAAATTTGGAACAGTTATAAAGAATGCTTGTTCAACTTTATTGCAAGTGAAAAAAGTTCAAAAATATTTTTATTTTCATTGCAAAAGGGGCCGGAGTGGATGGTGATTTGCACATTTCAAAATATATTTTTATTTTATTTTATGTCTCACAGTTTTCGACATTCGATGAAAAATGTCCGAAAAATTAGCATCCCCCCCCCCCTTATCTCCGAAGGTTGCGGGGCGAAAAATCTGAAATAATTAGAGTTGATAGAAATTGACCCTAATATGGCACCAAAAATAAAATGATGTTCCTAACTAGTACAGTTTTTTTCAAAATCATCAAAATTCCTTCATACACAAACTTAGTTATGCGGTCCGGATTTTTTCACTTTATACGTCCAAAAATGATTCGGAACCCTCGGTGCGCGAGTACGACTCGCACTTGGCCGGTTTTTTTTGTATATCCATGCGTTCTGCATATTTACTTTCTTCAACTCGCGGCATTTGCGAGAATTGCCAATTTGTTTGCGAACGTTCGAGGGAGAATGCCACGGTGAGATTCTCCCTCGAACTTTCGCAAAAAAATTGGCAGTTCTCGCGGTGATGTCACGCGGCGTGTCGGTACCTATAGAATAGTCAGGCTGAAATTCAGATCATAGAAACAAGGAGATATGCCATCATAGCAAATTAGTACGGGAACAACTGATGCCACTTTTAGTACATTTTTGGACACAATTACGCCCATAATTAAGCGCTCCTTGCGAATAAAAAGATCTCCCACGCATTAAACATTCTGCACACCCTCAATCTAACACTGTTAATCGTCACTCAACACTAGTACTAAACTAAAATACTGTATTTATACCATCGATCGTGTTCGGTTCGTCGCCAGCGCGTACGTTTTTATTATGAGCAATTTGCTCAAGATCAGGCATCAAGCTCGATAGCACCTTGGCACATCTCCTTGTTTCTATGATCTGAGGGCTGACCGCTTTGTATTCCAGATTACGCTAAAGCCGAGCAGCGGTGACGGTCTCGTGCTGTACAACTCTGAGCGCGCGGACGGTGATGGCGACTTCTTCTCGCTGCACCTTCGAGACTTCTTCGTTGAGTTCGCCTTTGATCTGGGGGCTGGCATCGCTCTTGTCAGGTAAACTGTTGCTTTACTATAATTATTACCTCAGCATGTCGCAATCAAGAGGTACAGATGCACTGCTTGAATTGATAAATAATTTATTATGGTGCTTATAGGTACCTCTGCTTACGTAGGCCATCTGGCTACCTAACCATCTGTAATGTGGTATTACACTTTGATAAGTTGCTAGTCATATTAGTAGTTGTGAGGTTTTGGGGCTTCAGAGTTCTGATTTGTATTAATATCTTTCAGTTGGATTGACTCGCGCAGTTCCGTAACTAGCTTTTCATGCTGGTGCGAGTTTCTAAAACTGCGCCCTTGAAAAATGTTCTAATCTGATAGTAGTAGATAGTCAGTAGTAGGGCGCATCTATACCTACCCGTACTACGCGTTAAAAAATAGCGTAACTAATGCTTGATTGAAAACTTAGTCCTGGTCTGGTAATTTGTGCCTAGGCACCCCTATTGAGGAAGTGCGCAAGTCCCTTCTTAAGCGAAGTGTCCACTAGCAATAAAATTTGCGGAGGTTGACTTGCGCAAGCGACTTCTCGAACGACTTCTCGAACAACACGTCAACTTGCACGAGCGTTTGTTACACGTTGGAAGTCGCTTGCGCGAGTCAACTTTCGCAAATTTTATTGCTAGTGGACACTTCGCTTAAAGTATAAGTACTCACTCACTGTAGTAATTTGCTAATTCCCAGGTCGGCGTACCCAGTGGAAGCGAACAAGTGGCACTCGGTGTCGGTGTCGCGCGCGGGGCGGCGCGCCTCGCTGCGCGTGCGCGGCGCGGGCGGCGCGCGGGCCGTGACGTCACGCGGCGCGCGGCGGCGGCTGGCGCTGCGCACGCCGCTGCTGCTGGGCGGCGCGCCGCACCCGCTGCCCGCGCGCCTCGCACTGTCCACGTCCTTCAACGGATGTGTGTCACAGGTGAATACATTGCTAACTCATCAGCCGAAAGATGTCCCACTGCTGAACTTCTGGCCGTTCCCAATAACCGATCTATTGGCTCTTTACCGTAGGTTAAAGAGCCGTGGCTCCTGACTATCCGTAACGACTGTCAAAGATATTCCTATATAAGTTCTATAGAAGTATTGTCAAAAATCTATCTCTAGTAGGGGAAAGAGCCAATAGATCGGTTATTGAGAACGGCCAATAGACATCTTCCAAACATCACACCAACCGATCCTATGCTCCGCATCCAGCGGATTCCCAATCAAACTTAGATACCTAATACCTATACCTACTCATAGAACGTCCTGTACTTTTAATTAACACTAGAGTGATAGGTATCTAGTAAGGGTCCAAGTGTGATGAGTGATGACTGTGTTATTGAATATATAAATGATTCTCAAAAATCATATGACCCGAGCGGGATTTGAACCCGCGACCTCTGCCGTACCGTGGCTAGTGCTCTGAACCAACTGAACTACCGGGTCTCGCCCGACTCATCTGAAATTTGAGACCCCTTTGTAATACGCTTCTTAGGAGCGTTTGTGTGTGCGACTGTGTATTCTTACGCTAGGATCGGCTACGTTAACCACATGCGAGCGCTTGAGGAAACAGAACAGCAATCCAAAACTAGGCAGTCGTTGTAATCGAAGTCGGCTAGGAAGATACAACATACCTAAGTATTTTACACTAGCTTGTGCCTGCAGCTTCGCCTGCGTTTTTGGAATAAAAGGTAGCCTATGTGTTATTCTGATGTATAACCTATATTAGGTACTGTAAAGTTAAGTCAAAATCCGTTCAGTAAATTTGCGTGAAAGAGTAACAAACATCCATACATCCATCCTCACAAACTATCGCATTTATAATATTAGTAGGACTAATGCGACCGAGCTTTATCCTGTGGTTATGTGTCCCCAGCTGATAATAAATGACGAGGAGTTGTCGGTGGTGTCGGCGGCGCTGGGGGGACTCAACGTCGACAACTGCGACGACGCCGATAACAACTGCACGTAAGTACTACTAGCATACTTAATTATGGTTCCGTACCTCAAAAGGAGAACGGAACCTTTATAGGATCACTTTGTTGTCTGTCTGTCCGTGGTAATTCCGACCATCTGCTCATAGATGGCGTCACTAGAAGAAGTATGTAATAGCGGCAGCTTGCTCATAGATGGCGCTGCATATTTCTAGTAGAACGTTTTATTTTGTATGTCAGTCTGAGGCAAGACCCTTAACAGGTGGAGGCATCTGCTCATAGATGACGCCATTAGAAGAAGTAAGCAATAGCGGCATCTTGTTCATTGATGGCGCTATTGCATATTTCTAGCGGAATATTTACAAACATAATTAACTTTGTACGCAACCCTCAGGGCGCGAGTCGTACTCACATTTGTTCGGTTTTTCATTATTTATCCCAGAATTCTCTCATGTATTTTACCCACAATTTCAGAAACAAGAACCTCTGCAAAGAAGTTCTAGAACCAATACCTATATACCCTCACAACATATCGGAGACCGACGCCCACCACTCGATAGTCGCGAAGAAGGGGTTCAAACAAAAAAGCCACAAGAGCAAATACAAGAAGCACGCACACATAGATCACAAGAAGAAGAAGTATTTCATAAGTAAAAAGCATCAGTACCTGCTAGAAGGGCTGGAGAGGAACAACGACGTGGCCACGGACACGCCCTACGACGGACAGACGTACATGCAAGTGAAGTACCTGAGCGACGACGACGTCAACTGGGGCGACATGAACACGTACCCCAGCTTCACCGGCTCCGACAGCTTCATACATATCGATGATGACGACACTATGAAACGGTATGTTTGTCTGTTATCTATATCTACTATTATAAAATTGTAAAAAAGCCGTGTCTGTACATTGAAGATATTCCAGAAAAAACAGTTGGGATAGGGTACTGGGACGTCCATACCCAAAAAGATTTTTTTTTTAATTTTTGTCTGTTTGTGCGCGCATCACGTAAAAAGTACTGAACGGATTTTGATGTGGTTTTCAAAGTTCGATAGCTTATGGTCCAACTTAAAATCTAAGCTACGTTTCATCTGATTCCGCTGAAAAAAACCAGAGATACAGCTTGACCTCTTGGTAGTACTAGCCAACCTACACTACGGAGGTCATTTTATTGTAGTCCACGCGGACGGAGTCGCGGGCAAATCATATTTTTGGCGAAAAATTGTGATGTGCGTGATTGCATGCGTCCAAATATCAGTTTCAGATAACAGAACGCTATGTTCCGACTGCTAATGCAACTTTTAACTTGTAATGGCTGAAAAACGTCAACGTGACATCATTTTAACAAGGCCAGTGACCGGTCCTCTTCACCTATATTCTTTTTCTTGTAGTTATCCACATAGTCTTGTTGAAAAGGACTTTCCAGAAGCATTCTCGTTTGACCTTGGTGATGTGATGGAAACATCAAGTATTCATCATGATAGCTTGTACCTAAGCATTCTCTGAAGGGTAAAGAAACCTATCCACTTTTAAAGAACCTGTATCCATTTGAGGAAATGTGTATTTTAATGTATATTTGAATTGCAGGCTGGTGAGCTACTCGCTGGACATAAACATCCGTTTCCGCTCCGTGTCGTCGCACGGGCTGCTGGTGTGGAGCGGCGGGGCGCGCTCCCCGCCCGACTTCCTCTCGCTAGCCATCGAAAATTCCGTGCTTGTGTTCAGGTAAAATACTGAAAATATCGTCCAAAAACGAATGAATGCTTATCAACACGTTGACCAACTGAATCTGAGCCACAACACGATTTTTTTCGGAGGAACTTGTGTCCAAACCAAATCGGTCAAGGGGTTGCTAAGAGATAGGGGGTTGGAGATGCATCGCAAGTTCACCGTTTGGAGCGAAGGACTACTTATTTAGAACAGCTAATAGGGAATTTTCGCTTCACAAAGGAGCTTTTTGGTTTAGACACAAGTTCCTGCTTAATTTTTTTTTGTATCTCATTAATAATTCACCTACCAAATTTCACGACGTTCCGCCCAACGATACTGGAGTTATCGTCTAACAATCATACAAACGCCGGATTGTTCCAGTAGATTTGGCGAACTTTTCGCTCACTAGTTCAAGTATGAATGAATGTTCCAGGTACGACTTGGGCAGCGGTGAGGTGGTGATCATCGCGAACCGCACCAAGGTGGACGACGGGCTGTGGCACCGGGCGCGGGCCACCCGGTAACATACTAACTATTTAGTGACTTTCACTAGTAATCCGATTTTCCTTTGCCATAAAGTCTTAAGGTGTATGGTACCCTCAAAAAGATAAATTCCGTCGCCGTTGGGGTCGTACTACTCTTAAACTAACTAACATAAAAATCCAGAAAAAATATATAATAAACCTTGATATGTTACCTTTATTTTGGAAGTATAAAAATATCGTAGCTTAAAAATTACTGTATGAAAATAGTTATTGAAATGAGATCGTTTAAAGAACTTAATTCGCTACTGCTCCTAAACTAAAGATGATATTTTTTTGGTTTTTGCTGGAGAATATAGGCAATTCATTTATTTTTAATCTGGATGTGGCTTATTTCAACATATGTTTTGTAGCAGAAGCAGGAAATAATTTTGCTAATTTTCGCGTGCGTCTTTGCGCGGGCGACTGGCGGCAGTACAGCAAAACGCACGCGATAATTAGCAAAATTATTTCCTGCTTCTGATTAAAGATAAATGGATTGCCTATATTCTCCAGCAAAAACCAAAAAAATATCACCTTTATAAATGCTCGGAAGAGGCATATTGAAGGGATTCCAAATTTCAATTGATTCAGGCGAAGACACAGTAGCTCAGTTGGTGAGAGTGCTAGCCACGGTTCGGCAGAGGTCGCGGGTTCAAGTCCCGCCTGTGTCAATTGTTTTTGGAATGTCTTAATATTTAATAACATATCACCTTTAGTTTAGGAGCAGTAGCGAATTTAGTTCTATAAACGACCTCATTTCAATAACTATTTTCATACAGTAATTTATATACTTCCAAAATAAAGGTAACATATATCAAGGTTTATTATATATTTTTTCTGGATTTTTATGTTAAGAGTAGTACGACCCCAACGGCGACGGAATTTATCTTTTTGAGGGTACCATACGCCATAACGATCAAGCAACTATAATAGTCGTGCCCTGTTTGTTAATACGTACGCGTTGATAAAATGGTAACACAAAAAGGTGTTACCAAGGATGTTTCTAATGCCGGCTCCACACGATCGTCCAACGGTCCAACACTCCAATCTGTCCCAACTCACTGTCGATACAAAGACTCTCCAACACCGTCAAACATGCACGAACTATCTCTCCACGCATGGAAGGTTGGACAGGAACAGTTGGACTGTTGGACGATCGTGTGGAGTCGGCTTATGAAACATCCTTGGTAACACCTTTTTGTGTTACCATCTTATTAACGTGTACATATTAACAGGAGCACGACTATTAAATTTATAGTTGTTATATCGTTAAGACTTTTAAGGTTAAAACCAAAAGATATATGGATTATTAGGTACTGAAAATGATTGTTTCACTAAGTTTTTGTGAAGAGAATGTATGAAAGGCAAAAAATCATAAGTATAGGTACATATTCGTACTTTAGCATCTTCCAATTTAAAGTGTAAGTACGTGGAAGGCTGACTAAGAAAACATTATATTATCGGTCAAGGGGTTGCTAAGAGATAGGGGGTTGGAGTTGCATCGCACTTCATTTGAAGTATTTGACCAAATATTAAGTAGCTAATACAAATACTTACCGTATTTCTATCACTATAAAGTCTATTTTGTATTAGTGAAACAACGCAAATAAATTGTTGTGTGTTGTCAGAAACAGACAAGCGGGCGTGTTGGAGGTGGACGGGCTGGGCTCGGTCGGCAAGGTGTCGCCCGGGAAACTCAAGCAGCTCAACACCGACAACGGACTGTATATAGGTAAACATATCTATATCTATACCTAGGTATTATAAAATTGAAAAAATGCCGTGTCTGTACATTGAAGATATTCCAGAAAAACAGTCGGGTTAGGGTACTGGGACGTAACCATACCCAAAAAGGTTTTTGTTTGTGCGCGCATCACGCAAAGAGTACCCACCTACTGAATGGATTTTGATGTAATATTCACAGTTCGATAGCTTGAGGTCCAACTTAAAATCTAAACCACGTTCCATCTAATTCCGGTGGGATAAACCAGAGATACAGCTTGACCTCTTGGACTACCAAGAGGTCAAGCTGTATCTCTGGTTTTTCCCCACCAGTTTAAATTACCTCCGTATTGTAGAGTGGCTAGTAGTAACTAGCCACTCTACACCACGGAGGTAGGTAATTTAAACTGGTCAAATCATTGTAGTCCACGCGGACGGAGTCGCGGGCAAAAGAACTTTTTTTTATAGGGTTTCCCTATGGTTTCCTTTGGGAGCGTTGCAAGGGTCATTATATGAAATAAGTAATTAAACTCGAATTGTTTCTCATAATGTTAAATACTACGAGAATTACACCATCAAACCAAAGCAGAAGTTAACGCCTATCGAAAAAATGTACCCAGATTAAACACACTGGTGCTAGATAGATTGCTATGGAAAATATTTCCATTAAATTCTGAACCAGTTATTACGTATGAATCGACTATTTCCTTCTAGGTGGTCTACCATCGATAGAGATGAACACGCAAGGCAGGTACAAGAGCGGGCTGGTGGGCTGCGTCTCGCAGATCTCCCTCAGCGGAGACTTCGACATCCCCCTGTCGCTGTCCAAACTACCCCACACCATAACCAACAACGTTGGACGATGTGCACCATAAAACATGCACTATTCATTTAAATGAACCGACCAAGTTCATTTAAGTGAATAAAACTACATTTGTTACAACATAGCAGGTTCATTTAATATTTGAAAAGTTCATTTAAACTCGTTAAATATTAAATGAACCGGTGTTAAAGTTAGTGTTAGGTGTGTCTCATAGATTTGTCTTCGTTTTCGTCAGGAGTTGCTTTCAATTATGTAACTACGACCAATAACTCCGTGACTACATATCAATGTAAATTAAATGTCGGAGGCAATAAACTAATAACAATACGGACTTTTTCAACATTTTTGATATGAAACTCTGATCATTTCCTGAAAAATTGATGATTTGATTTTTAGTTTTAAAATGAATACTCTAGTCAATTTAGAATAAGTAAACTGCGGGTTTCCGAGTCTATCACTTTTTATTTATTTGTTACTCTTATTTATTTTTATCATTATGTATACTATAATTTTAATTTATTTTCCATGTACGATGGAATAACTTTTCAAAGTGCTTTACTATCTAGTAGATATATAAAAAAACCTATTTGTAATGTTAAATTAAATAAAATTCTAGTCGTACGAGTGGTTTGCACGCAGTATCATTTTGTAAGAAACGTTTTGTTTCATAGCTAATCACAATTTGTTACGATGTGGGTGTATTTTATATAATCGCATGGGTGTAGCTGGGATGGTTTTGAGTGGTCTAACTTCCAAGGAAATAAAACTTTTATCAAAGTCTATCATTATATATTTTTTATCTAATCTAAAACTTTCCAAGATATTTTTATTTCTGTTTGCAATAGAAGCTTTCTTAAATTAACTTTTTCTGTCATATATTTGCAGTACAATAGAATCTTTACAGGTATGAAAGCTAATTAAATCAAAGTGACGTGCAACAACATCTTGTATCATTTAAAATCAAATCCTAGCTGTGTCCATGTAAAATAGTTCAATAAGTATACATACATAGCGTTTGTATATCGAAAACATTTTCATAAATGAACGTGGTTTTAGAACATTTGTAAGTAGAACAATAGAGTTTATGATAAATTGTAATATTAATTGAGCTTTTATATTTAAGCCCGGGAACGGTTTTATTTGCCCATGCCCGTTATATTATAAAGTTTAATTCATAGTAAAATCAAAATGAATGCCTTAAAATGCAAATAAATCTAAACTACTGATTAATAGCCTTACCATCTTATGTCATACAATATACGGTATTACCGCTACGCATCAAAGCTCTGCCTACTCTCAAGCATTATTCCCATTAATCACTTCAAAAAAACATTCTCACACTAGGTCTGCAGGCCTTAGACTTAACGTACTTAAAATGTAACGAAATTATACTACTATGTTTTAACTTTTGATCTGCCTTTATTGGGAGATCTCTTTGACTTGTTTGTTTAAACTATATGGAGTGAGATAATAAAATGTTATATGAATGTAAAGTCCGAAATATATGTGCAAGCTGTGTGTTCCCGGGTGTGTGTTGAATAGCTTTGTTTCGCGAGTTGGTTTGCTTTGGACCTAGCACCATTAGTCATAATATAGTCGATACATATATTTATATCTATCGGTAGTGTTACGCGCTTTGTATGTATAAACGATAGGTATCTGAGCTTGTCAATTGTTTAATGGTGTTTACTATACTCATGAAATCATTTTACCATTTGGGATATTATGCAACGTTAGTAACTTATGAATTGAACTAGAGAATGTCAAATGATTAATTATTATAGTTGTTATAATAAAATTTATAAATGTGTAAAGATAAGCCTATGTTAAAATAATGTAAAGTAGTGTAATGTTTTTATATGTACCTATGTGAATTTATTCTAAGTTATCGAAGTACTAAACTATTTATCCTATTTACGGTCAGTTGCAGAATGATAATTAAATTTTAATGGGGACTTTACTTTAACCATACAATTTCTATCGTTAAAGTCTCCTTTAAAATTTAATGACCTTTACTGCAACTCAGTGTTTAACGTCTAAAATGACTATGAAGTTGGGAAATAAATGCATTCTACAATCATGGAAATCCCAATTTTATCGACTTGACATTATTGTTTCACGTTTTTAAACGTCATCGTCAGGCGGTATGATATCTTTTGTCATTATATACCTATCTGCCATTCAACAATTGATAAGCAAATAATTCGATACAACCCCTAAATGCCCTTTACTGGGATTTCATTTACACCAATAATTTTCGTCAATTATAGTATTTCACAGGGTGTGGAAATTATTTACATAAAAAATATCTACATATCTTTATTGTGGTCTCCCAATTATTTGACTGAACATTTTAAGTTGCGAAGGTATTGCTAGTTCATTTAATTTAACCGCGTTAATGGGGTTAAATGTAACTCATTTTAAATGAACTTTTGGAATTATATACTCGTATCAGAACCAACAAATTGTTAAATTATTTAATAAAATAAATGACAAAATAAATTTTATAACGAAACAATATAAAATTATATGCAATAATAATATAATAATATTATTAAACGACATTATGTTGGCCTGATCCCTGCGCTTGTCGCCATTTGTCTAAATTAGCTATCCACCGGCTTTTGATAACGAGATTTTTGTAAATGAAACATTTTAGTGCATAATGTCTCAGTTGACTCACGGGCACCTCGTTGAACAACCCATTCTTGCTGCGCACCCCTCCACACTTGACATATGGCATTATTAGGGTGGATATACAATTATAACTTACGCGAGATGCACTCATTTTCACATTCCATCATGTGGCTTCATATTTATGGTAAAAAAGCCTTTTCAGAGTAAAATAAGTTGCGGTATTTACAAGTATGATCCCCTTTCCAGTGACATCATACCAAGGTGCCGAGTTGAGTCAAGTGTGAGTTGTGATTGTGTTGAGAGTATCGATACATACGTAGTTACTACTTGTGACATAGCTTGACTAGCATTAGTTTTGTATGTGAGACCTGTCCGATGTATTATACGCCGTTATTTGTACAAAATTATATCAATAAAAATATAATGACATTCACTTGTTTTATTCACTTGTGCTAATATAGTTAGGGCCAAGATCACCGACAAGATAACAGTCCGATAAATGAAAACAGCCGTTTAACATAAGTTTTTCTTTAGAAAAAGATATATGTTAAACGGCAGTTTTCAATATAACCAAATATAGCGGACTGTCGGTGTATTTGGCCCTTAGAACGACAGTCATTGGCGAGCCTTGTGAATTGTGATGTGAGTTAATCACGTTTGTACCTACCCCAGTTTATTTTAGTTCGACGTTTGTTGTGAATGGTACTTGATATCAAGAGGTTAGTGACCCAGGTTAACGGTAGTTAAAGCGAATTCAGTTTCGATTACAATTTATGGTTAATAGGTAGGTACATGGTATAATCCTCATTTGCGGTTTTGGGCCTGACATTAGATATTATCGGCCATAGCTTGTTTCTAGTTTCACAAAAGAAATTGTTAGGTCGTGAATGTCGTGAACAACTTCAATTTTGGAAATTACATCCTGTAATCGAAACAAAAAGCGGAGATCAGTTCAGGACTGAAACTTCGAGTAGGTAAGTTTATAGAACAAAGAAAACAGTTTAATTTGAAAAAATAAGTCATTAATTTAAACTGTCCTTCAATGAAATGGACCCTGAAATAATTATAATTAGGCGAATATTTTAGCAGTTACATGATGCCTTTCCTGTCGATTTAATTATGCACAAAACAATTAGTGCATACATTAAAATTTGGGTTTATTCGTTCACCGGATCCCGAAGTTGTAATTAATATTTAATGTGGAATAAAAAAAACCGCAAGTGCGAATAGGACTCGCGCCTTGAGCGTTCCGTATACAAAATGTTAGTTTGTAATCGCAAAAAATCTATTTTTATGTGGTTTATTGAACACTTTTCGGTTTTTTTCCTAAACTTACCTACTTGTGCTGTAAGACATTGCTTCTTGTTAAACATGATTCTAGGTCAACAGGAAGTAACTACCCTACCTGAGCGCCTAACATGGGCGCCGCGACAAAATTTTGTCGACGCTTTTATCGTGCTTTTGTCTTGTATTCGCACGAGTAAGAGCGAGACAAAACAGTCGACAAAATTTGTCGCGGCGCGCATGTTAGCCCTGCTGGTTTTAATTTATTTACGGATCAAAATATGGGGCATAAATAATAATAATAAATATCTATCAGTTCGTAATTTATGAGCTTAGTGGTTGTGGAGCAGGAAAAAAATGGTAAACAGTAAAAATGGCCGTATCTATTGGTTGCGTTGATTTTGAAGCTTGATTTTCTTACAGCTGTAAGGAACCGTAGACCGTAACCGTATTTGATATTAATTTCAACTTGATACCTCGACGCGTTCATGAGAAAAAGGGTCTTGACAGATAGACAACGAAGTGATCCTATAAGTATAAAGGTTCCTTTTTAGGGTTCCGTACCAAAATGGTAAAAAAAATAGTAAATTAAAAATTAAAAAAACCCGACTGCCAAAAAACAACTAAAAAGTTCAAAACAAGAGCACTTTTCAAGCAGTCTGATGCAGTTGGTGGCAATTATTTGTGTTAAATCTTAGATTTTATGCCACCAACTGCATCAGACTGCTTGAAAAGTGCTCTTGTTTTGAACTTTTTAGTTGTTTTTTGGCAGTCGGGTTTTTTTAATTTTTAATTTACTATTTTTATTTTTCACTTTTTAGTTTTTAATGTATGTTTTCGTAATCTTCTTTTCGAGCCCTTCATTTTGATACCCCACATGATAGGTTTTGAGGAAAACAAACTTTTTGAAGACGCCAAAAATCGGCCATTTTTCACTGTTTTTTTGTTTGTATATTGTTAATACTTGAAATAAAAACTTAAATCAATAAGTAAGAATTAGCGAGAATGATTGCTTTGTTAAACAACTTTAAATCGTTATATATCCTAAACTATTATGTAAAATGAAAAATGATAAAAGGAACCTAAAGATGATTTTAAAATACCTATTCAACGACACCCCACTTGACATAGTTCATCAACTTTTTTTTTTTCATTTTGACAATATGGCGTCTGGTTGTCGCTGTGGTGAATTTTGATTACTGTTATGTCTTTAGTGACACTCGCAAGGTTAATACGAATCGATTGACGTGAGAATTATCAAAATCGGCCTACTCATTTGGTCTCTAGAACGCCACATAGAAACAAACATACATACATACATACATACATACATACATACATACATAGACTGATAAACACATTACCCTCCTTTGCGTCGCGCAGTCGGGTAAAAAGGAACCCTTATGGTGCTACTTCGTCCATCTGTCTGTCACAGCTGGTTATTTCAGAAACCACTAATGCTATCGACTTCAAATTTGGAACAAATATAAAGAATGCTTGCCCAGGTTTATTGCAAGTGAATGAAGTTAAAAAATGTTTTTGGTTTCATTGAAAAAGGTGGCTGAAGTGGGGGTTCGAAATTTAAAAGTGGGGTCATTAGGTCAAGTGGCATATCATACAAAAAATAGTAAATAAAAAATTTAAAAAACCCGACTGCCAAAAAACAACAAAAAAGTTCAAAACAAGAGCACTTTTCAAGCAGTCTGATGCAGTTGGTGGCAATTATTTGTGTTGATAATCTTAGATTTTATGCCACCAACTGCATCAGACTGCTTGAAAAGTGCTCTTGTTTTGAACTTTTTTGTTGTTTTTTGGCAGTCGGGTTTTTTAAATTTTTAATTTACTATTTTTATTTTTCACTTTTTAGTTTTTAATGTATGTTTTCGTAATGTTCTTTTTTGTTTGTATATCGTTAATACTTGAAATAAAAACTTAAATCAATAAGTAAGAATTAGCGAGAATGATTGCTTTGTTAAACAACTTTAAATCGTTATATATCCTAAACGATTATTTAAAATGAAAAATGATAAAAGGAACCTAAAGATGATTTTAAAATACCTATTCAACGACACCCCACTTGACATAGTTCATCAACTTTTTTTTTTTTCATTTTGACAATATGGCGTCTGGTTGTCGCTGTGGTGAATTTTGATTACTGTTATGTCTTTAGTGACACTCGCAAGGTTAAGACGAATCGATTGACGTAAGAATTATCAAAATCGACCTACGCATTTGGTCTCTAGAACGCCACATAGAAACAAACATACATACATACATACATACATACATACATACATACATACATACATACATACATAGACTGATAAACACATTACCCTCCTTTGCGTCTCGCAGTCGGGTAAAAAGGGCTTAATCTGCACATTTCAAAATATATTTTTATTTTCTTTTATGTCTTTTAGTTTTCGACATATATGATGAAAAATGTCTGAAAAAATACCATTCCCCCGCCCCTTATCTTGTTTGCAGAGCCAAAAATCTGAAATAATTATAATTGATAGGAATTGACACAAATATTGCACCAAAAATAAAACGATGTTCCTAACTAGAACAGTTTTTTCAAAATCAACAAAATTCCTTCACAAACAAACTTAGTTATGCGGTCCGGTTTTTTTAACTTTTAAACGTCCAAGGATGGTGCGGAACCCTCGGTGCGCGAGTACGACTCGCACTTGGCCGGTTTTTTTCCTCTTGAGGTACGGAACCATAAAATGATTAAATCAGACTACTAAGTTGGACAGCAGTTAAGCGGTGAGTCATTGCCGTCATGGGGTTTATCAAAAAACCCACGACAGGTTAGGAACTAAGCATCGGTATTTCGGTAGTATGACTGTATGAGTATTGAGTAAGGCGTATAGAGTATCGTTCATTCGTGTATCCACCAGTGGTGTTAGTAAAGTAAACCTGCACAAGTGAGCGCGGCCGCGTCGCGCGTCGTTGAACTACTCCATTCATTCAACCAGTTTCGAAAGGCTGTTGGACCCGACTGTACGCGCCTACTCCGCGACATCATCGAAAATAAAACTTTAAACCTCAGTTAGAAAATAGAAAACTCGCGAAAATTCTAATAATTTAACTCAGTGTTAACTTTTGAACGAACATAACTAACTTTAGAGCTCAATCTGAGTAACTTACATAAAGTTTTTTACCGTTAGCTAGACAAAAACAAACTGTTGTAGTGTGTCGTGTGAAATCATTGTGAGTTTTTGTGTGAAATTAATTATTTGGTTCACGATCAGTGTTTAGAAACTTTATTCATATTGTTTCGGAGTCAGCACATAGCTCGGAGCAGCCTTGCTTGACCGGTTATTTGTGAGTATCGAAAGTAAAAGTAACATATTTGTACGCACACAGAATGTATATTGCCCTGTACATATATCTACACACGCTTTTGAAACAAAAACTGTGTAACTTTGACTCGTGTTCGTTAATCGAAACTGACAGTATTTGGTAAACTTTGTGTAACAAGTAACAACTGCAGTCATTGGAGACAAAGCCAACAACCTCAGTTAATTGTGGCTAATGTTCTAGTTATCTAGTAACTTAGTTACGAGTTAAGAGTTTAACTACTTACAAGTTGGTTGTTACGTGAATTCCCATTATTTCTGTTTACACAACAAAACCAGTATTTATTTGTTACCTACTTTTTTAGGGTTCCGTACCTTAAAAGAAAAACGGAACCCTTAAAGGATCACTTTGATGTCCCTCTGTCCGAAGACCCAGTAACGAGTGGAGGCATCTGCTCATAGATGGCGCCACTGGAAGTATGTAAGAGCGCGATCTTGCTCATAGATGGCGCTATTGCTTATTTCGGAACCCTCAGGGCGCGAGTCGTACTCGCACTTGTCCGGTTTATTTTCTATACATATAAATATACAGGCTGGCAGGTTAAACAGTGGAAATATTTTAAGGGGTCATTGCACTCATCATTATGAACAACTTTTACTATGGGACCACCCCTGATATCGCGAAAAAAAGAACAGCTGTTCCATACATTTTGTTGAGTTTTGTGAACATAAATGTATGGAACAGCTGATGTTTTTTTTCGCGATTTCAGGGTTGGTCCCAAAGTAAAAGTTGTTCATAATGATGGGTACAATGATCCCTTAAAATATTTCCACTGTCTAACCTGCCACCCTGTATATATATGTACATTTAATTATAGGACGATGGGGGCAAATCGGCGTACGACCCGCCTGATAGTAACCGGTTACCGTAGCAACGCTTGCAACACCGAGTATCACATGCGCGTTGTCGACCCTTTATAATGAGGATTCGCTGTGCCCAGTACAGCTCAGGTGACGTGACGAGCAGAGGCTCTAGACAAGTTGCTTTTCTGTTAGCGTTCACGCCAAACGATAAGCACAAAATGTATGGCAATGACATTACCTGCAGAAAAGTCACGTGATTCACAAATGTCATTTCCATACATTTTATCCGTAGCGTTTGACGCTAACGCTAACAGAAAAGTGACTTGTCTAGGGCCTCTGGTCTCCCGCTGTCAACACAGCGCATCCTCAGGAGCTATAGCTGATAATAAGAGTTAAGGTATTTTACCTCACTCAGATATTATGCAGATATTTAATAACTAAGTAGGTATAAGACCGTGACCGAAATACTTCTTGCATAATATTCTAAGCGACGGTGATCATAATACAGTACCTACTTTTATTTCAAAACATCAAATAGGTACGACGCTATACGCAAGTATTTAAACCATTATACCTAGGTACTTCATAATGTAGGTAGTCATGAATAATTATTTATGAAAATATAATTATTTTGACTTATTTTTGTCGTCGCATCGTCGTCGTTAGGAGCTTAAGATTTCGCCATGAGATAGGCAGTAATACTGCCTATCTCATGGCGAAATCTTAAGCTCCGTATTTGTTGACGTATTTGTTCAGATTTAGGTAGATACTGCCGCAGTATCTACCTAAATCTGAACAAATACGTCTTGTTGTAACTGCCTGAATGCCAATTATGATGCCTTAAAGGTTGATTCACACATTACCGCATGCTGACCATGACACGGACATGTTGAAGGCACTTAAAAATATCATCACCTCTTGTCTAGTATCAGACTTAGAGCTGGAACACACTTGCAATTTATTAGTCGTACGATAGTTGCACTGTCGATCAATGTAATAAAATTATCGTACAGTGATTAATTGCAACTATCGCAAGCGTGTTCCAGTTATTAGATACACCTAACTACCTGCGTGACACAGCAGTCAGTGTTACGCCGCACTCATCTATATTTGGCTCAAGTCCATAACAGCATTAGAAACTTTCAAAACATAAACTTTCCAGAAATAAATAAATAATATTAAAAAATTAAAATTAAAATAATTTTAATACCTTCGCGACTCCCTCTAATAGATTCAACTTTGCGGTGATACCGCACACATACCTACGTGACAGGGAAGCGACGCACGACGCAAAGGTGACAATTAAATGAGGTGGTTTTTTAACTTCCTCATTTAATGATCACCTTTGCGGTTCTCAAATAAATTGTAACATACTAATTGTCAGGCAGAGGCTGCTGTAGGAGGCAGTGCTTCTTTGTCGAATATTTGATCGAGAGAGGTCGGCAACAATCCTAGTTATTTGTGTCTCATTAATCGACGCTTGAGCTCATAATCTACCAAACAGTTTAATTGTAACCCAAATAATAAATTCTAAATGGACTAAAAGTGCATTTTGAACGTCATGGTGCACAAAAGACAGTCTAGATTTACGCCATCGGAAAACACCCTTAATAATAACACCTTTATATTAGTAGGTAAGTTACCAAATTGTCAGTCAAAACTAACAATTACGATGTCAATGATCGACCATTCTGACACAATTATAGACCGTTCTGAAACAATTGCAATAGCAGGTTTAGGCCCCAGGAAAAGGACATGCTTACTTACTTACCTTCATCCCAGTAAATTAAAATATTTTACACACGAGCAGAGCTGAAAGCACTTGTATTGTTAAACATATAGCCAATTAATAGTGGTCATTACTCATTGTTGTCAGTTTGTCACCCAGTAATCTTAACAAAAAGTGAATTTGTATTTGACCAAGCGTCGCGCCTTACGAAGGTCGCCTTTGTCACGCCACTTGCCGCCAATTCTAAGTGTCAATGACACAGATTTGAGAGAACAATACGCGCTGCATTTATCATCTAATATCTACTGACTATCAATTGAAAATAATAAAGTTTTTGCTATTGAGGTAGAAAGACGAATCAATCACAAATGCAAACTATCGTACCTACCTACTTAGGTAGTCGTTTCATTACGGAACAAGACGAATAATAAGTAAAAACCGGCCAAGTGCGAGTCGTACTTGCGCACCGAGGGTTCCGTATTAGTTTTGGACGTATAAAGTGAAAAAACTGGACCGCATAACTAAGTTTGTTTGTGAAGGAATTTTGATGATTTTGAAAAAACTGCACTAGTTAGGAACATCGTTTTATTTTTGGTGCAATATTTAGGCCAATTCCTATCAACTCTAATTATTTCAGATTTTTCGCTCCGCAAACTTTGGAGATAAGGGGGGGGGAATGGTATTTTTTCAGACATTTTTCAACATATGTCGAAAACTATGAGACATAAAATAAAATGAAAATATATTTTGAAATGTGCAGATCAAGCCCTTTCATATGATATGTCATTTGACCTAGTAACCCCACTTTGAAATTTCGGACCCCCACTCCGGCCCCTTTTACAATGAAAATAATTTTTTTTTTTGACTTTTTTCATTTTCAATAAAGTTTGGCAAGAATTTTTTATAACTGTTTCAAATTTCAAGTCGATAGCATTAGTAGTTGCTGAAATAAGCAGGTGTGACAAACAGACTGACAGACAGACGAAGTCGCACCATAAGGGTTCCTTTTTTACCATTTTGGTACGGAACCCTAAAAACGCAAAAAACGACAATAAAGTGACTACCGATAATGATACCTAAATACAAAATAAAATTGTAAATACGTTCACCTCGAGCTAGTGTTAATTACAGCGGGGATTATTTTCCAATAATGATATTCCGATTATTCGACCGGAAATTCCCACTCCAAGGTATTTCCACAACTTTCCTTTAAGTATTACTGTTTTTCTTGTCGTTATTATGTAGGTACCGACTAGTAATCCCACCATTTGCATATCGATAAAATCTTCCCCAAATGAATATTTTTTTATGTCCTTAAACTCGTAATTCATCGTTATTTGCAGCTTATAATTACCATCACTGGCCGCTCTTAGCCTCTCTCCATCTATCACTACTGCCTCGTTTAGTTCCCAGTTATGAAATTTTATTTAACCTGTCTTTAAAATTCAAAATAATCGTCTCACACCTGCTCATACACAATACACTAGTACACAATACAGAACGTCTAGTCTTCAGAAATCTGCAATTTCTAGTCCATCTGTTCACTTACATCTGGTTCAAATGCTTCACGCTTCTTTACGATACAAAACGCTATCAACAAAAGAATATTGAATGGGGAAGGCTCCTAGAAGGAGTTCAAGGGATCCCAAATATAACAAAGTAAAGTAATGACCACCCTTTTAAAAATAATGCTGCATATTCGGAGACAACCTTATTATATAACCTTATCGAAATAGAAGTACATATTAGAGAAATTAATATTGTGCGACATAATAGAAGCTATCGCTAGGTCACCTTATCCGTAATTGTCTTATCAATATACCTAATTAGCCTTGTTTAATTGTCAATTTTCTACATTATTAATTTATCGATTGAAGATCGCTATCGTTGTTTCTTTATCAAATGTCTGTCCTGCACTGCCTAAGGTCTGTAGGGCTTACTCTTTCACAATACTTGTACGTTAGGACTTGTATCGCAATCATTGTGATTACGCAGTTGTTACGTAACCAGGATTGTTCGTGCTCACTCCAAGCTTACCATAACTAATACATCTTACATTTATGTTTTTGTTTCTCAATAGCTTGCTTGTACTGAGTCAGGATGATGAATTTACTGTACAGGGAAGTCTACCGCAGGGAGATAAGAATATAATTAATTGGTAATTAATTTATATGACTACCCACTTCATTTTCCCGTTGTGCTTTTAGATGAATCAACTTTGAAATATAATTACTTAAATAAAGAAGTATGCGTCAGAAACCGTAACAATAGTATATTATGCAATTAGTGAATAAAAGACGGATTTAAAGCGAGGGCCATAGATGAATCACGAGCTAGTGAAGGATTCTAACGATTGAATCACGACCGTAGGGAGTGATTCATGATGATTGAATCACGAGCGTAGCGAGTGATTCAAGTGTTAGAATCCTGAGCGACGCGAGCGATTCATGGCCCTCGATATAAATCCGTTTTATTCAAGAGTTGCATACTATACTTTATACCATGACTACGAGAAAAAGAAAGATTTAAGTTAAAATATACATATAATGAAGAAAAAGTAAAGTTAAATTGGCTTTGATGTAAACCAGCCGTGATTTTTTGGGTAGCAAGCTTTCCACCTTTCCACTATATCGGCCGCCCTCTCTTTCACAAACTCAGGTGTTAACACATCTTCATCACTAGAATGCATTTTTAATCGATTAGAACAACACTAAACAAACACAAAATTAAAGATTAAAGTAACACTAAACTTTGTGTTCGTACAACTTACAGTATTCAAAATAGCGCCAATTTACTAAGGACAGCAAAGAACACAAAACAGTTTTTATTCTAATGCTAAACTCCTTGTCGAAAATGTCGACCAATCAAATTGAATTTAGAACACATCAATATAGGTCGAATACACAGATTACACTTATACTAGATACGGCAAGCCACGACCAAGCGTGCCCTGCATGTTCGACTGTTCGTACTAAAAAAAGTCTGTTAGCTCAGTGACGCTTAGCGATTGAAACAATTCTGTTTACTCTGAGCACATCACTAAATGGCTGGGGTGAAGTTATCGTAGGTATAAAAAAGATGACACGTTCGGTTTTCATACAATCTAATAACGTGCCGCATCTAGCATAGGTTCTTTAAAGCTGTGGTCGAATACATTGGTGTGTTCCATTTTCAAACATCAAAACAGTGAGTAAAAGTGCTTTTTATTCACTGTTTTCAGTGAAAAAAATAAGCTTTTTAGAGGGGGAATGGTATAAATAATATTTTCCCTTCATTAATCTATTAGCTCTGACACTTTTCTGCGTAAATTGACTGCGTTTATTACTCGATAGGTATCAGCATTTATTCGCTTATAAATATCAGGGTGTTCCGTTTTCTTATCCAGTGGCTTCCTGCTTAAAATGCTCCTCTGGCTTTCATTAGTGAGCTAACGAAGTTACAGGAGATTTAGCAGTGGACCTAAAGTACCCGTCACGAGAAGCTATAAATTATGTAAACAAACATCTTTTACTAAGTAAACATTTTATACTGCGAGATAATAATAAATTGACCATATTCAATCGACATGAAATATAGACGTGTTATATGAAAGTAACAACCTATTTAATTTAGTCGGATCATATTTTAACGACGCAAAGCGCTATCGTTTGTGTTTCTTGGTACCGGAACGCGTCCGTCGCAGGGATTGTAAACTATCGGGACGCCATTTTGAAATAAACGCGTCATTCGAGTTTCGAATGCGTACGAGTTTGTTTCATTGCTTTGCATATATCGCGGATCTGGTTGTTATTGTTAATTTTGTTATTGTTTCGTTATCACTTTTTTATTGTTGTTACTTTAATTGTTGCGTTAATTTTATTCGTTATTACGTATAATGGAGCCAGTAGCCAGTACATCTAAGGAAATAAATTCGCCACGAAAAAAACGTCAAAAGGTGCGTAATACAATTTATCTAAAATATATAATAAGTAAAAAGAAAGAGTTGTTTGTTCAAACGCGCTAATCTTTGGAAACTTAAGGTTAATATTAGAAGTAGGTTTTAAATTAAACAAATTCATTTTTTTTGTTGGTCCAAATGTTGTGAACTCCTGAACACTTGTTTACAAAATTTATAGCTTCTCATGACGGTTACTTTAGGTAATATCCTTAGAGCACGTTGCTTTAGCGAGTGATCTACTTACCCAAAGTACTTAATTCATTTTTTGGACAAAAACATTCAGTCCAGGACAGATTTTAGATTACCTATGCCTATAGTTTGAAGTCCGCAGATTATTTTACTTACCATCACAATATTAAACAAGGCAAACAATCGACAGTGTAACGTTAGTCAGTAACGTAAAATCTGCCGTTCTATTGAATTCCAATCAAATCAGTTGATTATTCCCACAATTTGATGTCTTATGATGTCTTACAAGAATTGGTTATGTAAACGCTATGGTACAACCGGCTGCAGTGACACGATTTGCATCGATCCTCATTCATCATAGATACGATTCGTTGGGGAGCAGAACTGCGTTTTAGCTTCAGCTTCGCCTTAAAGAGGTTCTGAAGTAGGTAGGTACCAGCTTGCTGCTTCGTTGTTGGTTCTTGACGGTCGCAGTAACATCCGCAGTATTAACTTAGGGTAGAGATATAGTAACATTTGAATCAAATCTAGATGTTCTTATGTTTATGATTTGAGTAGCTATAACGCGTTTCAAGTTCCCCTCGATGCTATGTTGGATACCCCAAATGTCAATATGTTACAACATTTTTAACGGTGTTGATTGGATGTTTTCTTTCAGCACCAATTCTTGTTCACCACTTTTTAGTGTCCTAGGCATTACTTTAACAGTTAAATCTAAAAAAAACCTAGAACGTTAAGACTTGGACAGAGTGACAGCGTAGGGAGCTAAGCTAACATACTATCGAAGGGAACTCTTCAGTGGTACTAGGTATTTATGACAGAAACATTATGTTGACATGACACGAATTAGTGATAAATAAATCTAACGATGTCCACCAACTGTTTCTTGCAGATGAATATTGAGCCCAAACTAAATAAATTGTCGTAAATCGTGAGTTAATTTGGACGCGTTCTACTGCGTTGTTGGTAGGTCTTCTCCACAAATTCATTATTTCATCAGTTAATTCATACAAAACTTGTTTGTAAACACACTTTTGCATCATAATGCATCAGTCGTAATACTTCGGAATGGTCTAAATTTGTATTTTACTCAATAAACTGGAATTCATTGCTAAACACGCTCGCAATCTTTTTAATAGCTTTTTAACATGTCACAATTATTCATTGCGTTTGTTATTTTGGATTGCAACTGCCTCGTTGGCCCTAGTTTCGGTTCCCGGATTGGGCAAGGTGTTATTAGGTCTTCCCATTAAGAAATTCTCAGGAGCTGCTTGTCCTTGCGCAAAGTTAATAGTGAATTTGCGCCAGCAATAGGCTTGCCCCTATTACCTATATGGAACTTAAAACTGGCGAAATGTGGTTATCACTTCAGATTCCTCGGCTGACCCGGTCCCTGTTAATTAGTTGGTAAAGAATGTAAAGCGTTGAACTTTCGGTTGAATTGTTAACTAAACCTAGTCTCAGGTAATGCTTGAGTCTTGAGTTTGGTTCTGTAATGTAATACGAATACGATGCATAAACACTTAGCAGTTATAATCGTAAACTCCGCGTAGCTCAAAATTACGCAGGGCAGGAGGTTACGTGGCAAAAATACTTGTTTATTATTCAAGGCATAAGCGTAGTAGGTACCTAATTGCACGCTGGATAGCGTGCGTAGAAACGCACGCTTTCCAGCATGCGATTAAAGAAAACCTGTTTGAGAAATGAAATTAATTACTTTAATCAACCATTACCGATTTTAAATGATGGAACTTACATGAGTAAGTTCTGTAACTTCTTCTTCTTAAACTGTAAGTTATGGTGAATCTAATGATGACATTAGATTCACCATAACTTACAGTTTGGAAATCCTAAAAGTAAACAAGAACGTAGTTTACATAATAAACACGTTCGGTGACACTGAACGCCTAAACTTCTGTCTCCGTGTGTCACGGAATACAGTTAGCAGCTCAGATTATGTAGCTTTATTAGTAAAGCCAATCAGGGTTGTGGCTCGAATGAGTCCTCTTTTGAGGTATTGTCTGGATAAAAACATGCAACACGATCTTAATTACTTCTTGCAATAGACAATCGATAGTTTAATTACTCTTGGTACATAAGACATTGAACACTTAAACGAAGTGGTAACAACGGTTTATAATAAGTCATTCCTGTGCGTTATATTGTACCATGGGAAGCTGTGCCACACGGAAGTCAAACACACTCATTGTCTGATCACACTGTGTAATAATTATACCCATACGAACGAACAAACGTAAGGTTTTTGCTCATAATCTTGTTAAATTATTTTGCAGTAATGATGCGTTGTCATCTGTAAAGGTAGTAGGTACCTATTGCCGATAAGTCCTTAGAAAAATGTTGCGTGTATCTGAATGCAGTCATGCACGTAGAAAACTGCGCGTGAGTCGATGTAGTTAAGTGAGATGCCTTGCACGAGTGGGGCATGTTTGGAATGTTTTTAAACTAGGCTGAATTAAAAATGTTAAAATTGCTGTTCGGTAAATACTGAACGATACACTATACGAATACCCATTATTCAACGTTTTCTGGATTTCCACAAGTGCGAAAATTTATTTATTCATATATTTATTTTATTTTATTGATTTACACGGTATATAGATACCAATTACATAAATCAAAGTATAAAATTATAATAATTACAAACACTAAACGCAGGAAAATATGATGACTATTCAATATTATGGAATACTTGACTATTTGATTCGATTGGGTTGAGTAAGTTGAGTTTCAAGCTGATGAGAACTGTAACTCCTGAAATATGAAGGTACAAATTATTATTTCACTGGCGAAGAAAACTCCAATAGTTATGGAATAGGGGGCGAGTTCTGTCTGTTAAATTTTCCCTCCTCCACGACCACTAAAGACGGCTAAAGAGTTTTTTCCATTGTTTACATCGGAATCCTATTAGAAGTATTAGAACACGAAGGACATTAAAGTTTTTGTGAAGCTTCGGGCGACCTCGGCCGTTGTCGACAAAAACAGCGATCGAACGTGACGCGAGCGCAACTTGTCCACTCAAGGATTTCAAGTCTGAGACAAGGTATCTACCTACATGGCACTTTAGTATTTACAACGATCGAACAAGGCCGGAATAGGGAATATTTTTTAAATGAGACGGAACTACAGTATTTTTAATTGCCGTTCAGGATAATGAGATGTAGGTATAAGCTCAGTGTTCCTACAGCATATTTAAAACCAATTCTTGTAGTTACAGAGAAAAGAGTTATAAGACATTGACACGCAAACAAGAAGAAGATGCACAACTAATAACTATGCGGAAACACCTAATAAGTAGGTACATGGTATTGGTGTTGGGCCCAGATAAATAAACGAAGCAATCCAATCCGAGCTTATCGAAAACTAGACTAAAGCTAAAGTAGCAGAACACTTTCTTTATCAAAGCCCATAACTTTTGTAAAGTTCAATCCATTATACCTACTTATTGGGGGACATCCACGACAATGGATTCGTCTTTCCAATCACAGAACAAACAGCACAACAACCTTTAATGATGACATGCGGTACGGTAGTCATAAGGGCATCGCGTGAAGATGCTCACACATCGACAAGTTACAGCGTTCACGGGTGGTGGGCAATAATGCTAAGTGATTCGACACGACACCACTTTCTCCCGCGCACGGCATGCTAACATTCCACATGTATTTACTTACTTGTTGATTTTTACTAGATATGGAGAAAACTTATGTCGCAGCAGCCATTAGGCTCAGCAAACGATTTCACATAGAAATCCTAATTTTAGTGGTTTTTCGTTAAAAACAGTTATGTTAACTCAAGTCTAACTTGATTAAGTCTATCTTTAACTAAGACCGCTCTTTTTGGTCCTTTTGGCTCTTCAATATTGTAAACTGCTTGTAGTTCAACTACAAAACTTTATTGCCCTCCGAGAGAAAGCTTAGGATTGACCACTCTGAAAGTCCGGACACCAAATATTTATAAGCGACAGTTACCTAATTTTTTTAATTCTGAATTTTTTGAACAAGGATTATAAACAATGAGCTTTTGTCCGTTGAACTAGGTGACCCGATGAATTATGTAGGTATCAACTACAGTGACTACGCCTAACTTTGACATACATTCAAAGAAGCATGAGCCAAAATCGTGTAACCTTGCACCTACACCAAAGATAATTAGATTAATGAATTAATTTACATATATTCATGCGGGTAACATTGCACTTTCTGATTAGCTGCTATCATTTTGCGCAATATATTCATTAGAGACTTATGAGATTTGTTTGTGTACGAACAGCAAAGATAATTGAGAATCCTAACGAGTAGTTATTTATTTTTTAAATGTTGATTTTCCTACTGCAAATACCTACCTACTTACCTCTCGCTTATTGCATGACAAAGCGTCGCTACCTATATTAAAGTCGGAATCTAGAATCGACTATTGTTACTCGCGTTAAAATCACCCTATTCCTGTAAAAGAAAGAGCGCTGTTGATTGATGTGCTTAGGTATGTGCGCGTCACTCAATACCTACCTATAATGTTTTATGTGATAAGTAACTAGTTAAACTCTTTATCGCTAAAATCCGCACACAAATAGAATGCGGAAAAGAGTGAACTTGCTGGTTACAAGGATTACTGAGAATAGACCGGACCTTGCGCGAGTGAAGGTGAACTGTGTCCTTTCCAATTCTTGACCACATGCTAGAAATGTACACCGATATAAACAGCTATATAATTAGTTAGACAAGCTTGAAGCGACTCCCTTCTCTGCCCATTGTCACAATGATATAAAGCTAGCTTTCAAACATAAACGGTTAAATATATTATTAGACGTACTTACATAGGTAGGTACTATTAGTGTAGCTTAAGGTTCTTTGACAGTTTTTACAACAAGACAATTTTTACCTAAGTGCTATTACACATTTAGCCTTACCTTAAAAGTCGTCAAGTATTGTTATCGCTTAGTTTGTAATAAAATACAGCGTCAAGTAGACACTAGTCATTATCACCGTACCTAATAAATGACATTGCTAAATTACAGTTCGAATACTCGACAATACTCGACATACATTCATAAATCGAAACTTCGTATCGTATCACCACTTGGTGCGACTCCTGCTGCCAAAAAAGCGATCGAGATATTGAGGGATACCTAAGATACTGGTCTATTGTGAGGACTGTTCTACTGATAACATCATGGTGCTAAAGATACTTGTACTTAACAAAAACCGCCCGAGGGCTTTGCAACCCCTGTCGCAAGCATCCTGTTTGGTATGCATCATAATTATCAAGTCACTCAACGAGTTAACAAAGAACATTAACACCTTTTGGGCAGAGGTGATAACACAATGATTTGCACATTTTGAGGTGATATCACAATGATATGCATATTTGGTAATGTCGTGCAAATACTCTTGTGTGTTATATCACTGCTTGCAATAATGGTGATTGATTGAGTCATTCAGCGGCTAATCTAAACAAATATTTTAAAGAGGAAAGATTTGATTGTTTGTTTGCATTGAATAGGCTCCGAAACTACTGAACCGATTTGAAAAATTCTTTCACTGTTGGGAAGCTACACTATCCCCGGGTGACATAGGCTATATTATATTTTTAAAAAAATTAGAGATCCTTAAGAAAATTGCAATAATGTAACTCAAAGTAGCAAAATTTTGCCTATAAAAGATTTTGGTAGGTAAAAGAAATATTTTAGTCTCGAACGACTAAAAATCTATTAGGTACCTTTAAACATACACGATTTAAAACGTGGTTTAACAATTATGCGTATCGATGCATCTGTATGTAGGTATGCACATCTGTATGCACCACCGAAGTATAGACCGCTTTTTCTCTGCCCTTACATGACAGGAATGACTGGACTTTTTCAATATGTAGCAATAGCTTCAACTGTGCTTAGAAATCGCCGAAGATTTTATTCAGAGTTTCTCTATATTCATCAACAAACGTTTACGTTCCAAATTATGTCGATGATTGAAGTGTGAATATCCTTAACACTCGGTACATCGTAAGAGCCACACATGTAGGCTGTTAGCTATCGTGTTAGTTGGTAGTATTACCGTGAGACCCCGAACTACAAGGTGTGACCTCTAACTGACTCACGGATACGTCAGGAACTCGACGCGTGGGATTCTTACACTTGCTGTTATTATTGTGGCTTTTGTTTGTAGGTATTATTGCAAAGAATTAGTTGTTGTGGTTTGTGTCAAAGATTATTATAAACTTAAGAAGTCCCATGTATCTACTGGAAATTTTATTTTTGGCCGTTAATTGTAAGCAATCGTGAGGCACGTCTTGCTCATTTCATTATTTGTCTTCTACGAGCTGATAAATCATGACGGGACATTTAAATCTTTGATGATTTAGTTTATGTAGATTATGACCAACGTTTTCACTGTTCATTCTGCAATCATCGTTATCATCATCCTCCTGCCTGCCCTTGTCCAAATTTATTGGTGGTTGTTACGACAACCACAAATAAATGTATGTATTCACATCCATTCCTTAACAATCGATCTAGATAGTTATTTTGTAGTTTATCTTTTGGACCATGGTTGGACGTTAGAGCATGATGTGTTTTCTTAATGTGGTTCCATTTAATTTGAAAAAGACATAGGTAAATGCTTTGCTTTACTTCTATAAAAGAATGACAGTCTTAATAAGGCTAGAGCATTGCCAATTATTAGTAGTAGGTACTATAACTAGTAGGTGCCACCGAACAGCACAAAGACATTGAGTGCAAAGTGAAGTGCTACTAACATAGGTAGTCCTAAGCCCTATTTACTAACACAAATATGTTAATAAAGTATGTATGTTAGTTTTTAAGGTATTTATGTAATGGGTCATTGTTACCTGAAAATAAATGATTATTATTATTACATGCCTAAACCATTATATTTTAGGCTTGAAAATAAAAATGTGAAATGACCGATACTGCACAAGGCGATAAGAGAGATCGCGGTCGAGTCCACTCTGTCACAGCACTCACAGCCTCATAGGTAAAACCAGTCGAGCACAATAGTTTCCTACGGCTTATAAAATAATTCGTATAAGGAAAACGGTTTCGAGAACACCGCTACTTGATCTAACTACGTCGAAGTGTGGGGAAAACCCAACTCCCCGAGTCAATAAACAAGGTGTAGAAGGCCCACGTCATGTTTTGACTTATTCAGAAGTCCGAAAGTTCAACAACCGGTTTATCTGAATATGGATATGGGTAAAGCATACATACATAATAATGTCGGTAGGTACCTAGATGGTTACCAAGGTTAGATTGTAGTTCTCCATGCAGAAACCGAGTAGGTACTTTGATAGGCCACTAATGAGTAACTTGCAGAATATTGGAATATAAGTAGTAGTATATTGCTTCGTCGGGTGTTTAGGAGGTCCTTTGCTGTCGCTTGAGTATTAAAGAGTTGACTTTCCGCACTTATCTATATGTTGTATTAAGCCCTGTGCTTGAGTGGGAACGATTCATTTACCTAAAAATCGTGTTTGTAATCGCTCGTCGCGTTTTGAAGTCCATAATTTGCTATATATATATAATCTCACTAGTTTAGCTAGTTCATATTCAAATCCAATGAACTTCTTGTTTTTCTGATATGTTAGTAGGTAAGTTATGGACATTTTAGTTGTATTATTATAATAGTGCTTGAAAAGAATATTCCATTCGACTGTCACTAATGAGACACAATTGATTTTTCTATTGTTCCACACCTGAATCAGGTGTTTCGACAGATGAACTAAGTAATAGGTAATCAATTAAACTTTCTAAGTAGGTACCTACCTACTTAGTTTGAAATGGACCTTGTGACTTGTCATTGGGACCATCAAAACTATGCTACAATATTATTCCTAATCTTGCCTTTCCTCTCCTCAAGAAGAAGGAACGCTGACCATTGCTTTATCGTTAGTAGGTATCTATAAAATTTGGCGAAATTGATGAAGCTATATAATTACCTATTTTGTAAACTCGTATTAGAAAAACCAGACTTGAATTAACATAATCTTATGTAAATAAGTAATAATGTTTATTTAAAATCAGCTACCAAATGCTAAGAATTTGTTTTACGTAAGCATTGCGGTCTAACAGGTCTAACATTTTGGCGGTAGGTAAAAACCAAAAAAAACCTGGCAAGAGCGTGTCAAACCACGCACAGTCTAGGGTTCCGTAGGAAGAAGTATTTCAGTCTTCCAACCGCAAACATAAGTTTGTATTTCCTAATATTATAATGAATTTTAATCGAGATTATTTATTAGATCCCATAAGCTTGAATTTATTCAGATTTTTTGATAACGCGGTTGGAAAATTACAGGGGGGGGGGGGACATTGTAAACGACTTTCGGAGGTCCTAGTTCGCTAAATAAGCGCTTAAATAAAAAAATAATTTAGAAACCTTTATGTTATTTTCAAAGACCTATCCAACGATATCCCACATGAAGGGGTGCGCGAAAATAGTTTTTTTTTCCTTCTTCAGTTTCATGTATGGGGCCACCCCTAATTAATTTATTTTTGTATAATTTCGCTACAGGTCTTTATGGCGGCTTACAGAAGACCTGTGAAGTTTCATACACATTGGTTATGAACTGTAGATTTTACGAAGGTGTGACAGACGGACAGACAGACAGATAGACAAACAGACAGACGGACAGACGGACATGACGAAACTATTAGGGTTCCTAGTTTTACTACGGAACCCTAAAAATGCGGAAAGCAATACAAAAAAAAATTGTAGGTATAAGTAGCTAACTTGAGAAGGTATTAGACATTCAACACGCAACAATCTTGTGTAGGCATAATTCATTGGTTTACCTCGTAGATAGGTTAGGTATTTCTAACAAATAAGTAAGTAAAATATTTAGTTTCTTGTTCGTTAAACTTGCTGAAATAGGGTGCCATTTTGAACTTCAAAATTCTATAAGGTGTGCACAGAAGTACGGAAATAAAACTCATAGTTCCTAATTCCAAATTGCCAATTAATCAAATCCCACCTGACTTACTCATTATCTCTTACACTTTAAACCGGGAAAATTCTCTTAACACTAACTTAGAACACGTTTAAATCCGTGAAAAAACTCTCTTTAGGTAAACTAACGTAGAAAACGTTTAAAACGAGGAAAACTCTGCTTACACTATCGTAGACCACGTTTAAAACAGGGAAAACTCTGCTTACACTATCGTAGACCACGTTTAAAACGGGGAAAACTCTGCTTACACTATCGTAGACCACGTTTAAAACGGGAAAAACTCTGCTTACACTATCGTAGACCACGTTTAAAACGGGGAAAACTCTGCTTACACTATCGTAGACCACGTTTAAAACAGGGAAAACTCTGCTTACACTATCGTAGACCACGTTTAAAACGGGGAAAACTCTGCTTACACTATCGTAGACCACGTTTAAAACGGGAAAAACTCTGCTTACACTATCGTAGACCACGTTTAAAACTGAGAAAACTCTCCTTACACTAATGTAGAAATGTAGAATACGTTTAATACCGGGAAAGCTCTCCTTACACTAACTTAGAACACCTTTAAAACCGGGAAAACTCTCCTTACTAACGTAGAACACATTTAAAACTCAAGAAAACCGGTAGCGGGTAGGTATTGTAGGTGTGTAAGTTAGGGAGGTACCTATTGTACCTACCTATCTCTAACAAATTGCTCTCTTTACAAAAGTCTTATCTAAACCGACAGTATTTTCAATTATTCGAGGTGCTTATATAATTACACACCTGAACGAACACCTAACCATGGTTAGGTACACCGTAGGTACACCTAACCATGATTTAATTTTAACTAACTAACTACTAGACTAACGGTGCTTTCATTCTTTGTTAATTTGAGATCTCTAAATTTCCAAATGTGTAATTTCTGGGTTTAATTGAGCATCTACCTATCATTATTATTTATTAAGTAATCCTTGTTGCGTGTGCGCAACAAGGATTATTTACCTACCTATCATTATTAAATAATAATGATAGGTAGATACTTATTTAATTACAAGCTTTTATTTAGTTTCACCTGTCGCGTTGTCTGTGGGTAATCAAATATTACATGTTAAATTTGACTCACTTTCCGGTGTTCGATTGACCTGAAATTTTGTATGCATATGTAAATTGCATGACAATGCAATATAATGATGTCATAGAGATGGTCTGATGATGGAGCTGGAAGGTAGCCACAGGAAATTAGTAACAAAACGAAGTAACTTCATCGAGTTTTGGCTCGTTTGATTTGTCTTCACGAGTGCTATGATCCTAGATGATGTCCAGGGTCCTGACGATGGAGCCGGAAGGTGGCAACAGGAACTTTGTAACAATACGACGTAACCTGATCGAGTTTGGGCTCGTTTGATTTGTCTTTACAAATGCTCTGGTGCGAGATGATGTCCAGGGTCTCATGATGGACTTGGAAAGCGATCATTATATAAGCTTGTATTGAAAAATGTTTTTCAACATAGAACTTGTTACTCGACTATTAATTAATATTTAACACAGTAACTATTATTCAATAGTAACTATTATTATTTTAATAGTCAAGTACTAATAGATTCATCGATTAATTTCCACTTTTGAAAGCCCAAAAGATATTCAAAATGTTGGTGAATTTAGAAGGTAATTCCGATCATTAAGGTAATCGTGTGTGACAAGTTTAACGACGTTAACAGGCACGTGATAGGGGCTATTGTACCTACTAATTACTATGAGGTTAATAAATCTTTATAAACAGATTAAAAATACAGATTGAAGCTTTAAACGAGTAATATAACTAACCATGATAGGATTTCCCATCGGTAACATCTCAGGAACCGACTTTTCTCTCCCCGTTTAATTCCCTCAGGGAGTGAATTTTCAAAATTCCTTTTAGTGCTCACCTACGCTATAATTATGTAGGTATATGGAACTACTGTGCAAAATTTAATGTTTTTAAATCTAGACCCTCCAACTAAAGTTGACGCATAAAATGGCGCAAAGTCAACGTATTATTGAATGTTCGTTGACCGCCTATCGATTGCTTTTACCAACAATTAACAAAGAATTTGAATGCTTGGGCTAAGCATGCCAATGTGTCATATTATTATCTCATTACTTTTTTGAAACTAAAATAAAAACATTACGGTTTTCGTCATACCTACGACTTACCTACTGAGTAACTCAAGTTCATCGAACTCTTATAAAATTCCTTACAAAAACCCGGTTACCACCAAAATTCTTCAAGATACTATCATGAATAACTTAAAGTAACGTGTTAGCCCCACAATCAGGTGACCCGAATATGTCAGTTAATTATTCGTCGGTAACAAGAATTATTGGTCCTTAGGATTCTTGCCCTACCTGCTTTTTCAAGCGAGCCCCTTTTCCTCGGGTCACGCGAATGACACAGTTCTATAAATCATTAACGGTATTTACAAATTACAACTATGTGATGAACTAATTACATACACCTTGTTCTACTGTTTTACAGGATCCTTAATTTCAAGTTCCTGCCTTTTCTAACTAAAATTACTCTTGCTCAGTATTTTCTTCTACCTCTTCTAGAAAACGCTGATGTCTGCTTTCTTGATGCTACTGAGAAACTTCTTGTTATGCTCAAATGTCTGCAGAATTTATTCATTCCGCAGTCACTAAATAATAGTACGAGTTTATTGTATCTCTGAAATTATTTCATAGGTAGGTACCTACCTGCAACTTACAGCACTTAGTTGTCCAATTAGAAGCAAAGTGTTAGGTCACCTCACCAGTATCCTTGCGCTCGTAGCTGCCAATGTCACAGCTGTCGTTAAAGAAACTGGACTGCGTGTTCCATAATTTATAATTAAGTTATCAAACAGTTTTATTACTTCCTAATGTTCTGATAATATTTCGGTGACCAACTATAGCAGTCATGACTCATGAGTAGGGAATTTGGCATGTGTTTTATAACCGGCCTAATTTATTGTACCAAATAAACTCTTCGCATACCTATAAATTCTAAGAACTCTTATCTATTGTACCTACCTATAACTTCAAATTTATCAATGTCATAATTATTTGTACGCCTTGCAACGCGACACATTTCTAGTGATCATTTTATAACATGTAAGTACGTAGCACAACAGACTACCTATGCCATGTGTCACTAATAAAATAATTTTAATTCATTTTTGTTTTAAATATAATAAATTAATAATACTAGCCGACTCGCGCCGGCTTCGCACGAGTAAAGTTTAGTTTACCGTCGCGCGTTGATAATGTCTGGTGTTATGTTGTCTTTTAAACTATACGTCCAAATAACATACAGTAAACGGCAAAATATCTCCATTAAATACTTGTGATGATGGAACTACCCACTTATTTTGGGAATAATATTTTATTAATGAACAACAAACTCAATGACGACGCTCAGAATTGCAGACAAAATTCTGTGAATCACATTTTCCTTGAGAAGTCCGCAATAGGAATTGCCGAACTGCGCAGCTGCGTAACAAATAGGTACTTGTTCAGGAAATAACATTGTTGCAAATTATGGTATTCCGATCCGCAGTCGAATATAAAACCTTCGAGGTGAACCGGTACTGACGACACGCGGCGGCCGCTGCGACCATTGAAATTCGCTAAATTAAGATTGATTTTTGGCTTTTATTAAGTAGTATGTGAATGAGATGCGAAACTATGACGAATAGTATAAATAATTGACTTCAAAACCAGATTACCTGCGTAGTAAATACTTACATGGATGTTTACTTATTTCTTGCCTGCATCAATACTCAATTAGTAGTAGGTACCTACTTATTTTATTTATTACTAGCACTTTTCCCGCGACTTCGTCCGCGTAGCCCACAGGAACGGTAATTTTTTATCGGGATAAAATGTAGCCTATGTTACTCAGTGATAATGTAGCTTTCTATTGGTGAAAAAATGGTTAAAATCGGTCCAGTAGTTTCGGAGCCTATTCAATGCAACCAAACAATAAAATCTTTCCTCGTAAGATTCTATTCTATGGTATTATTATAATCGTTAGTATGCATTCTAGTTTGTGCGTTCTTTACTTCAAGTCGATGTATATCTGTTCCCAAAGACCATGAACTGGTGACGTTACTCCACAACACCGTGGAACAGAATTCCCTTCACTTCGCTCGCTGACCTCACTTCCTCGTGCATGACATAAAATGTGGTCTTCCGTTCTATTTCAACCTGATCCTATTGTGTATATCCGTCTCATTCTTACGGGGTACCTACCTAATGTCAGTTCCGATCACAGATCAAGCTCGAACTTAGCTGCAATTTAAACTACATTACACTCTCAAATTGCCAGAAAGTAACAAGGTATTATCCTACTCCATATGGCAGTTTACATTCTGAGTTTCGCAGACACACTGCCAAATATAACCTAAAGCAGACTATAAATGCATATTGATTGTGTTTCTTGTTTTCAGAAGCAGACACAATGTTGCCGAGGAAAAGAAATGTGATGCTGTTCAGCATACTGCTGGTGATTCTGATAAAACAGACTGAACAATACGGCTCCGGGGCGCCGTCAGGGGTGAGACCAATTTATGATGATTCTATACGTACTATTCAACGAGGCGTTGGTAAATTCATGATAATTAAAACAGCATAATGTCTTCTGCGCGTACGCTCATGGTGCGTGCTCTGTGAAAACATGGTGCTATCAAAGAAAGCCATAATCGGTTTTGTGTGGGTCAGGGTCTTAACGCCATATCGTTTTGATATTAGCGATGTCTATAATCCACGAGCTAAACCGTTGCCTACGTCAAAGATAGTAAAGGAGTGAATAATGGACGGGAACTGACACTGACACCAGGGCAGATAACTGTTGATGTGATCTATGTTGATGCTAGACAATCAACTACTAAAATGCCTAACCTTTCACTTTGTTTCAAAAGCCTGAGAAAACCTTTTATACCAGAAAAATAAAATAACAAACCAAAAATAAAAGTAAGAAACATTTATTTGGCACAAAACAAGAACACGCAAACCTATCGAGAACAAGTGTTTTCCACATTTTTATTAAGTCTATAAATTTTCTTCCAGGCATGTGTAGACCAGACGCCTCGCCACGAGTCGATCTCCCCGCAGTCGTCGACGCCGCCCTACCTCATCGCCACGTCATCCGCACAAGTGAGGCAGGGGGACATCCTCCAGGTGACGGTGGGCAGCCCGGCGGGAGCTCCCCTGCCGATCGGCGGGTTCATCTTGCAGGCTAGGCAGATACAGGTAATGAACATGTTGGCCTACGTAATTTATTGCGATAGTAAATTGTTGTGTATTTCTTAAATATTTCTACAATAAATTCCCAACGAAAAGATTAGATTACATTAACGCCACGTAGAAGAATAGATTGATGCTGAATTTTCATTGAATGCGCGAACTCATATGCCACTGTTCAATGAATCCAATATTTCGCAAGAGTTTCAATTTTACCAGTCTGTATTTTAGACTTCAAGATCCAAAACGTATATCTTCAGAGCAAGCTTTTCTTTGTACCTGCTTGGCACGTTCTAATATGTTAATGTGACGCATTTTTGCTCCGTGAGGCATGCACTGCACCCCAATACAAAGGTCGCATACCTTTATAAATTACAAACATGCAGGCGATGACAAAGTTCTCCATATCTGTAGAAGGCCCTTGGCTGCTTCTCAATAATCACAATCTGAGTACCTGTGAATAAGTGCGTGAATAAGATTCTAATCTAAATAGCTGGATAATCCTTTTAGCCTGGTAGACCATGTAAAATGGCTAACAAAACTCATCTATGTATTCTACACACATCTTTTAGTAGGTAGATCTTGATCTATATATTAATAAAATGCTTTGTCCTGACTGACTGACTGATGGATCAACGCACAGCCTAAACCGCTGGTCGTTAAACGTGAAATTTGGAGGACGTATTCCTTATATGATGTAGGCATCCGATAAGAAAGGATTTTTGGAAATTCCACCCCCAAGAGGGTGAAAAGGGGTGGCAAAGTTTGTATGGGAAAACGTGTTTACTTGGTCTGATCAACTTTAAATTTTAAAATCTTAAATATAGAGTTCAAAATTCAATTGGCTAGAGCACTGAGCAAGGATTTAAGCTGAATGCCCATGTACCCAAGCCAAACGCGCGGAAAAAGCCAACCGAACCAAATTTTAGAATTCTTTGTATGAAATCCTATGAAACCTCGCCCAACTATCAGCACCGAATCGAAAGAATTTGGAAGGTCCTCAAAATTCTGATGACGTCTTAGAATTTGTACGAAGCGCCTGGTAGGTATGCCTAAGTAAGTAAGGAAAACGGCCCATTCGTTTTCTTACTATTAAAGGAACTTGCGGTATCTAACCTATTCTATATCTGTGTTAGATTCGGTTACTTCGGCGCGGATAGGTGTGCAAGACTTAAGAAAATTCGGTTCGGTCGGCTCCTTCAGCGCGTTCGGCTCGGATAAATGGGCGTTCAGCTTTAGTATTAAAATATGTGACGAACTATTCCAAATTCAAATAGATATAAAATTTTAAAAACAAAAAAGTTTACAATTCGAAATTCAACTTCGTCTGCTCTTGAATATTTAAATCGAAAAGTTTAATTACTTACTTACAATAGGTACCTTGATTTTCCTTCCAAAATCCTACTATCCTACTAATATTATAAAAGTTTGTGAGGATGTATGGATGTTTGTTACTCTTTCACGCAAAAAACAAAAGAACGGAATTTGATGAAACTTTACAAAAATATAGCTTATACATCAGAATAACACATAGGCTACCTTTTATCCTGACAAACGTGGGCGAAGCCGCGGGCGAAAGCTAGTATATATGTATATAGTTATGTAGCTTTACTTAGTAGGTACCTCATGTTTTTTAAGGGTTTGCGTTGGTCCTATACCACAGCCATACACTGTCGCCTGGCAACCTTTGCGATTACAGCCCTTCACGTTCAAAACACGCACATGTGCCTAAAGGTCGTTTGGACGGAATTCTAAGGGCTGTGTCGGGTCCGTAGGTATTGTTCGTTGCGTAGGCTAATGGAGGCCATACACGTTAGGGTTTGCATGATGGTTTTAACCTCAGATCATAGAAACAAGGAGATATGCCATCGTAGCAAAGTAGTACGGGAACAACTGATGCCACTTTTAGTACATTTTTCAACAGAATTACGCGCATAATTAAGCGCTCGATCTCCCACGCATTAAACATTCCGCACACCCTCAATCTAACACTGTTAATCGTCACTCAACAGTAGCACTAAACTAAAACACTGTATTTATACCATCGATCGTGTTCGGTTCGTCGCCAGCGCGTACGTTTTTAATAGGAGCAATTTGCTCAAGATCAGGCATCAAGCTCGATAGCGCCTTGGCACATCTCCTTGTTTCTATGACCTGAGGTTTTAACCTTGCATGCATAACCGACAGGCAAACCCTAGCGTGTATGTGATAAAACTGTACAGTAATGGTTGCATGTACATGCAACCAAGCAAATATCAAAATTGATATTTCATGCCGCTCGGTTATGTTTGCGCGCGAGCATAACCGAGCATGTGTGGCGGCCGACGAGCTTGCCTGCACAGTTTTCAGTAATTTGTTGGTGTAAATCTTAATTAGTTGCTCAAATTTACGTGAGAGAACGGCTTCCTATTTCAATAACCAGGGTTCACACCTTTCAGTGCGATCTCTTTTCCTGTTCTGTAGAACAAGTCTAAAGCCAAGTAGGTACAACAGCTATCACATCGTCGTCGGCCATAGTTAGTTTGGTACCTATACCATACATACACAGTACCTAGTAGGCATAGATAACTGTCGTACACACACCTTCACGTAGCTCTGTCTTAACTGAGAGTTTATGGCAAAACTGTGCATGTAAACCCTAACGTGTATGTGTAATATGAAACTCGGTTATACTTTTCGGTTATGCATGCACGCTTAAAACCATCATGCAAACCCTAAGGCTGCGTTCAGACGACACGCGCCCGCTAAGCGCACGCCACGCACGGCAGCACCCGCGTCTAATGCGCTTTGAAATGTTTTGTAAGTAGGTAGGTATATAATTTGAGCCTTAAGACACATCAATAGATCTCAAATTGCATTCATCTAATTCGTGTGCGGGGTGACCGCGGGGTTGGAATGAGGCGGGCGCGAGGCGGCCGCGTGGCGTGTGTGGTTGGACTTTGATAAATGCAATTTGAGATTTATTGATGTGTCATAAGACTCAAATATTATATACAAAAAATTTCAAAGCGAGTTAGACGCGGGTGCTGACGTGCGTGGCGTGCGCTTAGCGCGCGCGTGTCATTTGAACGCAGCCTAACGTGTATGTGTAAATTGTGTAATATGAAACTCGGTTATACCTGTCGGTTATGCATGCACGCTTAAAACCATCATGCAAACTAACGTGTATGGCCTCCATAAGCGGTAGAATAGAAGCTAAAGAACCGTATCGAAGGAGTATTTAAAAACTTGCTCAGGATTGAGAGTCCACGAAATCTGGGATAGACTTGGGTACCTACCTACCTACTGGGTGTTATAGCATAACTTGGTAACTTGGTAGCTCGTAGACCTATTAGCAATGTTACACGTAACCTCTGTAACCAGCTTTTGATTGAATGACGTAGTTATAGCTCGTATTATAATTATCACCTTTTGCGCATTCTCAAAGAACCATTCAAACGAGTTTGACAAAACGTGTGTGGTGGGCTCTCTTAGCCTGTATCTGACAGTCTCGATGCCTAGAAACTGAATATTAAACAGTTTGTTCTACACAATCAGTTTGCGAGCAATTACTTAACACTTATGTACCTACACCCACAAGTAGGTATGTATTGTGTTTTATTTTATGATACATACTTGTTACGACGACGCGACGTGCTGATGAATGTGGGACACAGTAAGTGCTTCAACGCTTTCTTTCCGTATGACAGTAATAAGGGGTCGTTTTTGAGTCTTGTCAGTTTTCGTGGATAGATTGCATTTAGAACATTAATCATCAAAACGAATGCGAAAGTAACTCGTCTGCGCGTTTGTCTGAACCGATTTTGATGAAATTTGGTATGATACTTGCGTAGCTTGAACAAATTACCGAATAATTTAACAAAAACAATTTTTGCCGGTAGTTGTATAATGTACCACCTCAGATCATAGAAACAAGAAAATATGCCATCATAGCAAATTAGTACCGGAACAACTGATGCCACTTTTAGTACATTTTTCGACACAATTACGCGCATAATTAAGCGCTTCTTGTGAATAAAAAGATCTCCCACGCATTAAACATTCCGCACACCCTCAATCTAACACTGTTAATCGTCACTCAACACTAGCACTAAACTAAAACACTGTATTTATACCATCGATCGTGTTCGGTTCGTCGCCAGCGCGTACGTTTTTACCCGACTGCGCGACGCAAAGGAGGGTAATGTGTTTATCAGTCTATGTATGTATGTATGTATGTATGTATGTTTGTTTCTATGTGGCGTTCTAGAGACCAAATGCGTAGGCCGATTTTGATAATTCTTACGTCAATCGATTCGTCTTAACCTTGCGAGTGTCACTAAAGACATAACAGTAATCAAAATTCACCACAGCGACAACCAGACGCCATATTGTCAAAATGAAAAAAAAAAAAGTTGATGAACTATGTCAAGTGGGGTGTCGTTGAATAGGTATTTTAAAATCATCTTTAGGTTTCTTTTATCATTTTTCATTTTAAATAATAGTTTAGGATATATAACGATTTAAAGTTGTTTAACAAAGCAATAATTCTCGCTAATTCTTACTTATTGACATATGGGGTATCAAAATGAAGGGCTCGAAAAGAAGATTACGAAAACATACATTAAAAACTAAAAAGTGAAAAATAAAAATAGTAAATTAAAAATTAAAAAAACCCGACTGCCAAAAAACAACTAAAAAGTTCAAAACAAGAGCACTTCTCAAGCAGTCTGATGCAGTTGGTGGCATAAAATCTAAGATTTAACACAAATAATTGCCACCAACTGCATCAGACTGCTTGAAAAGTGCTCTTGTTTTGAACTTTTTAGTTGTTTTTTGGCAGTCGGGTTTTTTTAATTTTTAATTTACTATTTTTTTAATATGAGCAATTTGCTCAAAATCGGGCATCAAGCTCGATAGCGCCTTGGCACATCTCCCTTGTTTCTATGATCTGAGTGTACTACCTATCCTCCCAGTTTAAAAGCTTTAGTAAAGCTTCTCAAAATGTTTGACACTCATAATTGGTAGATATGTCTCTAAAACCCCAACAGTCCCTATGCCCTTAACTCTTTTTTCCGCTCATTCCAGAACCCAGACATAATAGTGGGCAAATTCGTGGGCGTGCCGGACTCGTCCCTGACGCACGTAACCACCTGCAGCAACGTGAATGACACGGTGACGCACTCCTCACCCGAGGACAAGCCGGCCATGACCTTCCAGTGGCAGGCGCCCACCGACTTCCTCGGAGGTATCGAGTTCAGGTAAGAGAATTTGCAGCTTACCTCTGGAATGTCGAAGAGCTTGCAATCCATTTCATATTAGGCAGTAAGAGTCATTTAAAGTGTTCAGTAACTTAAAATAACGAAGCTACCTTGTGCCTTGTGCAGCAGATTGAGCCATCACTCTCAATTAATATAGACAGTCATGGTGTTCGATATGAGCACGGAATAAAGAACAAGATGGAAGTAGTAAGTGGGCGTGGTCCCTATCACCACTGATGAGTACTGAGAGACATATGTACCGTTTGAGTGAGCGCAGTCGCGATGACAGATATTTATCGTGAACATATGCGTCACTACCGTTAAAAAATCATAAAAAAATACTAAAATGCCCTAATGTTCCATATTAGAGTGTAAAAATCATAGCCACGGTAAAAATCTAACTCATGGAGGAATTTCGTACCATCGTTATGTTATATTTTCAGTTTTAATTCATAAAATACATTTTATTTTCTTTCTGTCAAATATAGTACAAGAATGACAATAAAGAGTGATCCTTATTTTCATCTAAAATACGGATAATTTTCCTTTACTGGTTATCAATTGTTCTAGAATGTTTGATTACGAAATCAGACTTTTCCTGCTATTCAATTAGTGCATCCAATAGGTATCGATAAAAATGTATCGACCATTTTTTATAAAATATTTTTTCGGTAGGTAAACTACGAAATGAGCTCCGATGCTAATCGAAGTTAGTAATCTTCTATGTGCCTATAATAGTATCTATAAAATGAAGTTTCTCGCTGCGTCTATCTGTGCACATTCATTTACTGCAGGAATTTTCATTCTGTTCTCATCAATGGAATCCCATCTTATCAATTTCTTGAGAAAGGTTTGGTGTGAGATACGTTATTCATATCACCCCGTGTGAAGCTGCACCCTAATTGCGTAACTCAATTGCTATCACCATGGCATTGTTTTTGACATTCATTACGCCGTATGTTTGTTAATCCGTGCTCCCGTAACTAGCTCAATGCCGTAATGGATGTTGTTGAACTGTCAATATGAAAGCCATGGCGAAAAAAATTGAGTTACACAATTAGGCCGCTGGTTGCGAGTATGTTTTTAGATGAGATACCATAGTCTAATTTAAATCAATATCACAGCAACAATAGAAAACTTGACAGTTTCCGTTTTCCAAAATATCTATCTAATGAAAGAAAAGTGGATCAACGCATCCAGAAAATTCAATTGGTTCCCCGCTAATACAAGAGGTACGATCTGCATGCTACATTTTATGGCAGATGATTTTATTATAAAAAAAAGTAATAGGTAATAAATATATACATAAATATATAGCTACAACTGCCGTGCTTACAATAATCGCAGTAAGTCAAATTATTTTTATACAGAAATGAAGATGTTCTCAACATTTCAATTATGTATTTAATTCTGCGATTATCTTAAGCACGACAGACAAGTTGTCTGGTAATTCCTCAGATCATAAAAACAAGGGAGATGTGCCAAAACACTATTGAGCCAAGATCCTTGATCAATTTGATCAATGATGTAAATACAGTGTTTTATTTTAGTGTGAGTGATGGAGGCTAATGACAGTGTTACATTGAGGGTATGCGGAATTTTTAATGTGTGGGAGATCTCTATATATATTCACAAAAGAGCGTTTGTAATACTTATGCTAGTTGTAGTACATTTCATTGAAAAAATAGGTACCTTATTGTTATAGTTTTTGCTCAATTCTAGCAATATATTTCAGAATTTATTCATAAAACAACACGAATATTTTAGAAATTAATCCAATATCGCGAACACACTATACTATATTCAACTGGCTTTGAGACAAAACGTAAACAATATAAGTCTAACCCTACTAAATTCAAAATCACACGATGCACCGTTATTTGTTGATATTTTAGTTCATTTTACCTTGTCAGTATAATAGCAACATAAGCTGCCATTATTATACTGTTAAGTTAAGATGACCCATGAAAATCAATAGTTTACAGTGCAAGGCGCGATTTTGCATTCGGTCGGGTTAGATCTTCATTGTTTATGCTTTGTCTGACGGCCAAGTAAATATAGTATAGTCGCCATGTTATTTAGGCCGCGGCCGCACTGGTACGGCGACAGCGACGCGACGGCGATTTCGTGAACAAATAAATGTCGCTTGTCGTTTCTGCAGTGCGGCCACCGACATAATGTTTAATACTTATGAATTTGTTTTCACAAAATCGCTGTCCCGTCGCTGTCACCGTACCAGTGCTAAGTGCAGCCGCGGCCTTAGAACCTGTGTCACTACATTCTCTACTATAGTAAACAGTCCGTTTTTCTCGGTTTTTCTTATAGAGAATCCGCGAGCTAATGAATATGGTGACGTCACTTACGTCACATAAACAGACAACATGGCGGTACAGCGTTCTCGTGCGTTCCTAAATAACCAATTTTTAGAGTATTATTTTATAGCTTTTTACGACTTTATAAAATAAATCAACAATTGTTATGAATAGTTCATTAAACACTTTTATATCTATAAATGTAAGTACCTTTAATCATTTCTTTTAGTTTTCAGTCACAGCGTAACATCTACTCCCTTTTTCTAAAAGCGCGGCAACTGCCTGTTCTGTCACTGTCAAATGTCAAGTCACTTGACATTTGTAAAATCCTTTGAAAAACCATCCGTCCCAAAAATGCCCATAACATTAGAAAGAAAGCTTTCTAAATAATATAATGTTATGAACATTTCTAAAAAATATCCCTTTTCAAGCGTTCATCACATCATTCAATTAATCACAACAATATAACGACCTTTTTTTGGATTAAAACATACTCCAAAACAATCAAGTACCTACCTCTACTCGACACTAGACGGCATTTATTATCGATAAGTATAGTAAGTATGATATACCCCATCACTATTACCCGCATGCGTCACTATAAACTATAAAGTACAGTAATTGTTCATTCAAAAAAGTTGTAAATTTTTACGAAACTTTATGAGCGGACTTAAACGTCAAGTCGACGTTTCAGTCCGCTCATAAAGTTTCGTAAAAATTTACAACTTTTTTGAAAGAACAATTACTGTACTTTATAGTTTACAGTGACGCGCTACTATTGACAATAAAGTGCAGCAATTGTTCTTTCAAAAGTAGTTGTCAATTTTTACAAAACTTTATGAGCGGACAAACTTCAAACCGGCCATCATAGCTTGCCGCTGGTTTAGGCCATTCAAATTCTACTCATATTACAACAACTACAGAGTTCTAATTTGAAAATAAGAATAATAAACGCCATCTAGCGTCCAATAGCGGTACATAATCGTGTTGGAATATATTTTAATCCAAAACGAAAAAGGTCGTTAATCTGTCATTATTAATTTTAGAATTTGAAATCAATGGAATGCTATTAAGGTTTAATTTGATGCAAATAATGTTGTGTATAAGTCTTGTCGTAATTGTTGTTTTTAGCCAATCATAATACAGAAATTATAGTGTGTGTCAACTGTGAATATGTGAGTTTGGCGACACTGGTATTCATAGAAAATTGGCCTCATACTCCTTCTACTGTTTTTACTGTTCTGTGGATATGAGCAAGTAGTAGGTACTACAATATTCCTATGACTGTGGTTGTTGCCTGCCGACAGACGAGAGGAACTGACTTGCTAATTATTGTTGTGTTTACAGTGCAGGTAAGTAGTTATTCAGCCAGAACTTGACTGCACCAATGTTACTTACCTTGACCATTGTCCATTTGTATCCGTTACTTTGGACTTGTCATTGAACTAAGATTTATTAATCCTGCAGAGCGACGGTCGCCCAAAGCTACGCGACATTCTGGAAGAACGTGGAGTCTCCTCTGGTTGAGGTTGTAACTCCTGATACTGTCGTGAGCACGCCCGCTTCTGGACCGAAACCTACCAACGCAACGCCGCCACCACCGGTCATTATGGAGTCTAAGGTATGTCCCGCTGTTTATAGATCCATTGCTAAATGTTAAGTTTTCCTATCAGTTATGAATATTAACAACAACGTCTTTATTTCAGCCAAAACAAGAGTCTCGTCGTCTCGATGTCATCTACGACGGCTGTGCCGACACAAAACTGTGCTTCGGCGTGCCCGAAAACTGCATTCCGAAAGGCGACTGCAAAGCAATTTTAGCTATATTCGTCTCCGGTGATAAATACACTTTCGAACTACAAGGTATTGACAACCCTAAATACGTGGCAAGCGGCTTGAGTATGGACAACAAGATGGGAGCCGACAGTGCCATGGAGTGCGTAAGAAGTGATAATGGAAGAGTGAGTCTCTTCACGTCGTGGACCTACCCGAAGCGGGAACCGTATGTGAGCCGCACCGACTCGCCGCAAGAGATCGTTCAGCTACAGGAGTCTTCCGTCATTGATGGCAAACTGTACTGCAAATTCAGGAGAGATGTAGTGTCCGTCGTGCAAGGACAGACATTTGATCTGGCGAACAGCATGTACAACCTGATGGTGGTCGCTGGAACTGAAATGAAAGGTTAGCATACAACAATTTGACCGCACGGTTGTCGCAGTGGCTGAGAGATTGGCTGCTGCGCGACGTGTCGCGGGTTCGATTCCCGCATTGCACATAGGTCTGGCTGTTTGTGTATGTGAAATTTGTGTTTGTAAACGCACCCACGATACAGGAGAAATCCTAGTGTGGGGCAACGTTTTTTTAAAAAAAAAAAAAAAAAAAAAGTTAATTATTTATTGATCCTTTTACTTGAAAACCAATGTCTTACAGTAAACACTTAGATAATATGCACAAGACATCAAAAATGGAGGGCTTACCGCAATCTCCGGTGGAACACACCGGTGCCCCTCCAGTTCTACGTCACGTTGATAATCAAGTCGTTTCTTCTTCAAGCTTGCGGTCTGAAGGCAGAAATTACATTTTGGGATGGCCTTTATTTAATTAAAAGTAAGCTACATTGTTGTCACACAAAACGCTATTTTCACGTTCCAGACGCGAACCGCGTTGGTTTCCACGACGCGGCGTATGCGGCGACAGGCACCCCGATGTCGCTGGCCGCGGTGGGCACCGCCGCCGCCGCCTCCAAGCTGCTGGTGAAACTGCACGGCTGCATGATGCTGGTGGCGTGGCTCGGCACCGCCTCGCTCGGCATCTTGCTCGCTAGGTATGTGTGCGAAACTATAATATAATATCAGCCCAGTTTATAAACTGTCCCATTGCTGGGCACGGGCCTCCTCTCAAAATAAGAGGGGGTAGGCCATAGTCCACCACGCTGGCCAAGTTTATGGAGAACTCTCAGACATGCAGATCCTCACGATGTTTTCCTTCACCGTTAAAGCAATTAAGTGATAATAATTAATTTCTAATACGCACATGACTTCGAAAAGTCAGCGGTGCGCGCCTCGGGAAGGCGGAAGGCGCATGGTTACCACTAGGCTATCACTGCAGTGCAGAGCGAAAATAAAATATTTATTTATCACTCGTGAACCGCTAAATTGGTCTGACTGTGACTTAACCCAGCTTTGAAATACCTACAACGTTTAACATTTGAAACAGTTTGAGACTTATTTAACAATTCAATGTTTACAGGTACTTCAGGCAGACGTGGGTCGGTAAACAGCTGGGCGGCAAAGACATCTGGTTTGCAGTAAGTGAAACCTCGGATTTGTTTATGATCCCAAAAACAATATACTTAACTAACCTAATGCCTTTGTAACTTCGAAATTATAAGGCTAATAAACTTAGTTATTTGTGTTGGCAATTCGGTTTATTATTTTTCAATATCATACCCCTATAGGTATGATATTGAAAAATAATAAACCGAATTGCTACTAAAATTCATGAATTACGTTACAGTGGCACCGCATCTTCATGGTGTTGACCTGGCTACTGACAATGATCGGGTTCATTCTGATCCTGATAGACGTGGGCGGCTGGGCGCCTCCTGCAGAAAACCCTCACGCTTTTATTGGCATCGTCACCATTGTGCTTTGTTTCATACAGCCCATTGGTGAGTAATACCTACCCTTCTAAAGCCAAAAGACGAGAACAAAATATAACCCCTACGATTCCTTGTTAGTTGTTGGCCTCATTTTAACTTTATACGAATTAAATCTTAGTTACCTACCATCCATAATATCTATTGAAAAATATTTGTTTTAGTACGCTCGATATGACAAATGGACTCCAATTTAGAGTTTTAGAAATTGTTAAAGGAATTGCTGCCTTTCTCAAGTCCCTATGAGTGCATGCGGCATAATTACATTTTCAAGAAATTTTAATGGTCTCATTATTTTACAGGTGCGTTCTTCAGGCCGCACCCGGGCACTAAGACGAGGCCCATCTTCAACTGGATGCACTGGCTTCTCGGAAATGCTGCTCATATTCTAGGAAGTAAGTATTAGGTAGTACCTATACTTACAGCACCAAAGCAAAGTTGTCCTACAGACAGAAATTCTTAAAAAGGCAGGTGGCATGTGAGCGTTTTATAAGATTTGAGGAGTTGATTGGATATTTTTCTGCATCACCTGCATGGACAGCATTAGAGAACTTGAATGGCGTCAATGTTTAAGACGAGGAGCAGTTAGCATGAATCGAAAACCAAAACGTATAATAACTAGCACATTGCCAGCGACTTCGTTCGCGTAACATACACGTAGCGCCATCTAGCGTCCCAAAACAATTGTGACCGTCACAATTGTCACAATCTTTCCCTCGGGAACAGTAGGTACTTTTTATCTGGATGAAAGGTATCTTATGTCCTTTTCTGTAGGTAGGTACCCCTGACATCGTAGATATTATAGTACCTACCTATGCATTTTATTATGATCGGTTCTGTGGTTCATGCGGGAAAAGGTAACAAACAAACAAACTTACATTCGTATTTATGCTATTAAGATGGTTAGGATTTAATGACTGAATGAAAAATGAATTTCTTCACAAAGCCACTGGTCTTATTGGTGAAATCCGCAGGGTTTGTGTAATTTGTAGTGTGTTAACGTAATAAATACTGTGACGTTACAGTCGTGACGATCTTCCTGGGAGTGAGCCTGAATAAGGCCGAGGTTCCCAACTGGAGCGTGTACATCCTCGTCGCGTTCGTCGCCTTCCACGTCATCATGCACCTCGTGCTCTCTGTAAGTACCTGTCACCTCTTTACTCATCTATCACACGTGGTTCTGAGTAGGTAGGTATCAGAAGTTTTGAGAGAAAGTGACTGCTATTATTTTGATCTCGTCGATATAACTACAAAAGCGAGGTAGGTTAGGTACGCCAGTTTTTAATCCTGACTACCTAAAGAGACTTGCGCATGATCACGTATATTGATGTGGAGATGCTTTTTAGGGTTCCGTACCTCAAAGGGAAAAACGAAACCCTTATAGGATCACTTTGTTGTCCGGCTGTCACGACCATGAGTGGAGCCATCTGCTTATAGATGGCGCCACTAGCGCCATCTATGATCAAAATAAGATACTATGATATAGTAGCGGCATAGATGGCGCTATTGCTTATTTCGGAACCCTCAGGGCGCGAGTCATACTCGCACTTGTCCGGTTTTGAGTCATGGACAGGCGCGATACCTATGCTCCGATATGAGCAGCCAATGAAAAGCTTGACCAAAGCTTTACGTCACACCTTCGCAGACGCATCAAGAGATAAAGACGAAAACAAAATTTCTGGAATCAAGTTCCTTTTGTTCTTCCACAAACTTATTATATGTATGTACCAGTGGCGAAGGGTCCCTACAATATGATTCCTACCGGCTTCCCTTTGAAAAATAGTACTTAGGTACAGGCAGTATTGCCTACTTTTATTAATTAGCTTTTCGTGGCCAAGTTAGCATTTGTAGCTCGGCTTACCTCTTACAAAAACTGACCCTTCGCCACTGGTATGTACCTATACTTATTCTTTTAATTGTTTTACAGTTGACGGTGTGCGTGTCGGACGGCCGCATCAGCAACGGACGGATCAACGCGTTCCCCATGAAGGACATGCTCGGGCAGACGCGGCAGCCCACGCAGGTGGACCGCAGCACTGATGCACCGGTGAGTTACTTATTTACGAGACAAGAGAATAGGTACCTAATATGAGCTTTGCTGTAAGCAAGTCGATCGGAGACTGTTTTACCGAGACTTAGGTAGGTTATTATTTGCAAGATTCTTGGAATGTAAGAGTTAGCGCCTGTTTCACCACCTCCAAGTTCCTGTTAAATTACTCGGCAGATAATTTCAGTTCTATTTTTAAAAGTTGCTGAGTAGTGGCTACTCAGACTTTGTGAAAAGAGGGGTGTGTGTGCGGTGAGGAGTTATGACTTAAATGCGAGTTAGTGATAATATAATATCCGATGTTGTGCCTAGGTATGTCATGTGTGTGATGTTGTGTGTAGGATACCTATCTATACTAATATTATAAAGCTGAAGAGTTTGTTTGTTTGAACGCGCTAATCTCTGGAACTAATAGCCAGATTCATTAAGAATATAGTACCTATAGGCTATTTAACATCACGCTACGACCCTTAGAACCGAGCAATGGTGGTGAAACCGCGGAGAACAGCTGTGTTATACATACCTACAGGCGCGGTCCCAGGGGGTCACGGGGGACATGACCCCCCCCCAAAATCGTACAAAAATGCGCCAAACACGGTAATTCACGGTATAGCACGTCGGCATTAATCAGTATGACCCCCTCTAAAGCCTTTAGCTGCGGTATGACCCCCCCCAAAATCTTCGGCTGCGACCGCGCCTGTCTACCTATATCAGTTTATTCAAATGTTTAAATCGACCTTTTATTTCCAGTTCTCGAGCTTCAGGCGGCTGCTTCTAGGCATATACACGCCGATAGTGCTGATATTCGTGATCGCCATGGTGTGCCTCGTCGCGCTGGCGCCAATCACTGAAGTCTACGACACTATAATGGGTGCCTGAGTGTAACGACCAAATTATATTAGTCTAACACTTTTACTGTAGGTACCTACCTAATTTGAGATAATTTACTATAAATGGACGTGGTGATTGCATAAAATGCTGAGGAATACACAGAAGTTAAGGTTGAGATCTATAATTTGAACCAACCTGACATTATTAAAAATATTGAGCGAGATTTCACGACTATACAAATCTCATAAGATGTTTAAATACCTAAGTAATAAGTTTATGTATGTTTATATGCTATTTCTGAACAAAGTAATTAGGCAGGTAGGTACTCCGTCCATAATGTTAAGATCAAGAAACTTAATTTAGAACAAAGTGTTGACGTGTTTGTATATTTAATTAATTTAATCGATGTTAATTTAGTAAAATAATGTAAATATAGTTGGAGAATTAAAACTTTAATATAAGATACATGTAAGTACATTTGTTTTATTTACGCTGAGTTGCAGAAAAGGTCATTAAGTTTTAAAGGAGACTTTAACGATAGAAATTGTATGGTTAATGCCTCCATTAAAATTTAATTCTTTCTGCAACCGACCGTTAGTTGCATTCTACAGATTCTACAGAGCTATAAAACAATGGTTGCTATAATAATAATATATTATAGCGGCTTTACCTACCTATTCCTTCGGCCTCCCCATTATGACGTAGGTACCTACCTCCTGTGCCGAAACTTTGACACCAATCTGGTTAATTCACAAATTCGAAGTAGCTTGGCGATCTACGGCGCGAGTCATGGTCTTTTCTTAGAAAAATAGGAAAACTGTCCTAAAACGAACAGTCACGATACCTAGTTTGCAGGGTTAGCAAGCTGATGTAGCAGTGGGCTAGCAATGCCTGCCGAAGAACCGATGACTGTTGGAGCGAAGAAATCCTTGAGTGGACTGGAGACCGTGAACTGGCAAATGTGACGTGCGGCGCCAGAAAGTCCGACGACTTATTTATATGATGATGGAGGCATCTGTTCATAGATGGCGCCACTAGAAGTATGCAATGCAATAGCGACATCTTGCTCTTAAATGGCGCTATTGCATAATTATTACTAGTGGAATATTTTATTTTAATATCGATGAAGAGGTCAGATCCCTTGGAGTCGGAGATGGAGTGGCGCAAGGTTCGTCGGTCCCAAATATCTTATTCTCACTGCTCCTGAACGATCTACCGAGCGCTGTGACCCACGCTGAAACCTTCATGTACGCTGATGATGTTGCTGCACGGGTTACGGCAACTTCGGTGGATGGTCTGGAGCAGAGACTGAATACTGTCGCGAACCAATTGTCTGAATGGTTTCATCTGAATGGACTTGTGCTGAACCTTAAAAAAACACAGTTTATGCACTTCACATTATCAGGCCGATCGCAGACTATTGTCAGTATCCGCGAATGGAGTCGATATTGCACAGGATGAAACAACCACGTTTCTTGGCTTTGAAATAGACAAGTGCTTAAAGTGGGAAAGCCAAATAAATAGTCTGCAACAAGCTGGGAAGCGCATGCTTTGCTCTTCGCCGAATTGCTCGATTGGTGCATGATAGCAGTGAGGTAAGAGCTTGCTGTTTTGCGACCGTACATTCACGGCTTCAATACGGTGCCGATGCGACTTAAGCATAAAAAAATTGTGTGTAGTATACACCTCTGTCTAACCTTGCGGGAAATATCGGCGTGATGTTATGTATGTATAATATCGAGGGCGATTGCGTTCAGGAATTCATGTACCTACACAATATCACTTGTTCATGATGTCATCGAGATACACCAAAAATACCGTTTATTACACCTGGTTAAAAATCTACTCAACCAAAGTTAATAAAATTTATATGGGACCACCGCGCGAGCTTCTTCCACCACATGAAAAAATAATCAAGTAAATCGGCTCAGAGATCACGGAGTAATCGGTGTACATACATGAAAAAAAAAAAAATAACCCTAAAAATGGAGTAACTTCTCCCGTTTTCCCAACATTTCTCTTCACTGCTCTGCTCCTATTGATTATAGCGTGATGAAAGGTATACTATAACCTGCCCAGGAGTATGAAGAATAATTGTACCAAGTTTCGTTAAAATCCGTCGAGTAGTTTTTGTTTCTATAAGGAACATACAGACAGACAGACAGACAGACAGACAAAAATTTTAGTGATTGCATTTTTGGCATCAGTATCGAGCACTACCCCCTGATAGTTATTTTGAAAATATATTTCATGTACAGAATTGACCACTCTACGGATTTATTATAAGTATAGATGAAAAAAATCCAAAAATATTTTTATTTTCATTGCAAAAGGGGCCGGAGTGGGGGTCCGAAATTTTAAAGTGGGGTTACTAGGTCAAGTGACGTATCATATGAAAGGGCTTGATCTGCACATTTTTCAAAATATATTTTTATTTTATGTCTCACAGTTTTCGACATATAATGAAAAATGTCCAAAAAAATACCATTCCCTTATCTCCGAAGTTTGCGGGGCGAAAAATCTGGAATAATTAGAGTTGATAGGAATTGACCCAAATATGGCACCAAAAATAAAACGATGTTCCTAACTAGTACAGTTTTTTCAAAATCATCAAAATTCCTTCACAAACAAACTTAGTTATGCGGTCCGGCTTTTTTCACTTTATACGTCCAAAAATGATACGGAACCCTCGGTGCGCGAGTACGACTCGCACTTGGCCGGTTTTTTTTTATTCTATTCTATTATTGTTAATAATTTAGTATTATTATTTGCATAGCTTTTACAATTGACATTTGATTATTTTTTTATTTTAATTGACATTGTTATTATTCACTGATGGAATTTGAATTATTATTTTTTTATTTATTGACATTTCATTATTTTAATTCATATTGTTATTTATAATTGATTATGGAAGTTGAATTATTATTATCATTGTATTTAATTCCAATATTAGATAGGTACCTACTAATCAAATATGTAGGTACTGAATATTACATTATTATAGTTTGTATAATAAAATCATATAAATGTAATGACATGTAACCAACATTACCAATAAATGACTATTGACTATTGAACTATCCACATACATCATTAAGATTGTATGGAACCCTCAGAGTACACTTGTCCAGTGTTTTTTACATTTGGTCTGTTCGATTACCAGATGAAGCAAGTAACTTTTTTAAAATCTTTGAATGTAATATTACTTACTTTTTAAAAACAAAGTGCAGTCTCCATGACACATTTCCTATCTATACTAATATTATAAAGAGGAAAGATTTTTTTGTTTGTTTGTACCGAATAGGCTCCGAAACTACTGGACCGATTTTAAAAATTCTTTCACTAATAGAAAGCTACATTATCACTGAGTAACATAGGCTACCTTTTATCCCGAAAAAATGCACAGTTCCTGTGGGACACGCGGACGAAGTCGCGGGCGAAGTGCTAGTCCACAATAAATTTCTTGCCCTCCATGTGGCATAGCCGTGGGATACCCTGTATAGGATTCATAATCATAGTTTCTAGAATATAATCAGTTGAAGAATATGTGGAAAATTTACAAGTGAATCAATGATCTTGAAGATGAAAAAGTTGCTGACATTCATAGCAGCAACATGGTATGTGTGGTTAAATGAACATTATTCAGTTCATTCAAGGATATAGAAGTGCAAACACAATACATTTAAACTATTAATTAATACATTGTTTATTATCAATATTTCGTCTTATTATTGAAATGGTTAAGTGTACCATTTTAATTGAATACATATTTTAAAGCAGTGCCAAATATTGTCAGTTTATATTTCAAATCTATTAACAAATCTAATTAATTATACAATAATATTACTCAATTTAATTTATAATTATTTGGTTTACTTACAAGATGTCTAATAACAATACATAGTTTCCAAAAATATTTCATCACATATTATCATCATCATTTGGTATCTGTGATTCTTCAACTACCCTCGTAGCTGGTACATACACATTAAATGTGAACTCAGTACGAGGAAATGAACCTGGATTAATTACCTGACAACCTTTATAATTCCTAACAAATGGCTGGAAATGATCGGCTACAATCACTAAGTCTGGTAATGGATACAAGTTTAATGCACTAGCATGTCTCCAAAATACGGGTTGTACACCAATGGAGAGAGGTGTTAAACAGCACTGACTTAGTAAAGTTTTGGATAAATGATCCGGTATATCACCACTGTCTGGAAAGTGTAACGTATTCCTACATAGCTTCATCACCAAGTCTTGTCTAAAAACAACTATTTCTTGTGTACAGTATTGTATTCGGCACGGATTAGTTGTGAATATTGCACTGTCACCAAGTTTGTTCTGTATAGTATCTGTGAGATAGTTAGGCAATGGTGGTCTTGGCAACACATTTGCTGCAGCAGGATCTGTCTTTCCAGGCACAAATATAAACTTGCACTTTTCACGTAAATTCTTAAACTGACAAATTGTATCTGCTAAACTATTTAATCCATTTTTCAGATGCAAATGAAACTTATAGGTGTATGGACATGATAGAAATTCACCAATAAGTACAATGGCTATGGGCGGAAAGTCTTCAAAACCAGCAAATAGTTTCTTTAAATTATCCATCACTTTAGGGCTGTCCAACCATACATCAGATACAAAAACAAATATTCCATCTCTGTTTTCATTTTCTATTTTTAAAAGAGCTTTAGAATTCTTTAAGGATGTCTTTGATTTACCTCCGAATGTGTTCAGGTTACCGAAATAAGGTGCAGATGCTTCCCTAGTCTCTACGGGAGGTTGCACTAGACCCGTGACAAATAATGTTTTATCATCATAGTAACCTTCAGCAAGGACATAACTGCCTTCAGTGAACAAGCCTGAATGATACCGAACATTTGACACATCAAGCATTATTGAGCCCGTAGGATCCTCTAAATGATACGTTCTCTCAACAACCTGCGTGAGCAGCCCCAACACCACTACATCGTCAACTCTACTAGAGCAACTTAACAAAAACTCGACTTTGCGCAACTGAAAACATTTCTCGGTGTCGGAAGACTGCACAGTGTCTAATGTGAACAGTTTGTGTCTGAGAGTTCTCTGCCAGATAACTGTGTACCTGTCTATCACAAAGCGGGACTTCCATTTAGGGTCTGGAAGTAAACACTTCACGTTGTTTATGTCTTTCACGAACTTCTTGAGCTCGTGGTCGTAACACAACTTCGGCACACTGAACGCGTCAATGACGTTTATAACAGTTTCATATTCTTCCAGTCCTGCCGTCGAACACTCTTTGAACGCTACTTCTATGTGATCCTTTTCTAAAATAGGCTGAGATATACACTGGTGGAGCAAATGCGTCGAGAGCTTCTCAAGCATTATGTAGCGATTCTCTGGAGGCAATAGTAAGAGTTGTTCAGCAAGAAATGTCCCCGCATCCTTCCGTAGTGTAAATCCGTTGAGTTTAAAAGTTGCGGTAATTTCTCCACGCATTCTTTGCACATCTCCCATGTTTCGCAGTCAATATTTATCACAGTTTGCAAAAAATTAAAGGTTCAATAAATAATCGCGCCAAGTCAACTGTCAAAACAAACTTTTTCAAAACCAGGGTTGCCAATCGTAGAATTTTTGATGTGAAACGTCACACCCCTCAGACTATAGTATAAATAGTGTAGTCTATGCCTTAGACCAAAGTCTCCTTTCATGTTTAATTTTAACGAAAATGCATGTAATTGTGTTATAAATTCATACAAAACTATAAAATTATAGCACAGAAAACCCCTTCAGAATCGAGTTTTTATAATTTTCTTTGAAATTACAATATAACCATTAGGGCGATAACAAAGGTCCGAAATGTCCCTCAGGTTCATTCGTGCATGGAGTACGAGTACTGAAGGCTTACCACGAGCTCTTATAGCAGGACAGAAATTGAACTGCCCTGTTTTTTAGGGTTCCGTACCAAAATGGTCAAAAAGGAACCCTTATGGTGCGACTTCGTCTGTCTGTCTGTCTGTATGTCTGTCTGTCTGTCACACCTGCTTATTTCAGCAACTACTAATGCTATCGACTTGAAATTTGGAACAGTTATAAAGAATGCTTGGCCAACTATATTGCAAATGAAAAAAGTCAAAAAATATATTTTTTTTCATTGCAAAAGGGGCCGGAGTGGGGGTCCAAAATTTCAAAGTGGGGTTACTAGGTCAAGTGACATATCATATGAAAGGGCTTGATCTACACATTTCAAAATATATTTTCATTTTATATTATGTCTGACAGTTTTCGACATATGATGAAAAATGTCTGAAAAAATACCATTCCCCCCCCCTTATCTCCGAAGTTTGCAGAGCGAAAAATCTGAAATAATTAGGGTTATAGGAATTGACCCAAATATGGCACCAAAAATAAAACGATGTTCCTAACTAGTACAGTTTTTTCAAAATCATCAAAATTCCTTCACAAACAAACTTAGTTATGCGGTCCGGTTTTTTTCACTTTATACGTCCAAAAATGATACGGAACCCTCGGTGCGCGAGTACGACTCGCTCTTGGCCGGTTTTTTTGTAATGACATCACATTAGCAGGTCTGCGGCAGGCCTGTTGAGTGAGTTGACGTCGTTTATGAAAACCGATCAACTTTTTTTTGTATAGACTTTTCATAACATGACGTGCTAGCAAAGCGTTTATTGAACGTCTGTAATGTCAAAATAAACCATCTTTAAAAAGTTACTATTACACAAGCTTCAATAATTACCCTTCCGACTTCGGCAAAGCCAAAAGGAAGGGTAATTATTTTAGCACTCTATTATGTATGTATGTTTGTATTTAAGTGTGTTCCACCGTAGCGCCTAAACTACTCATCCGATTTTGATAAAAGGTGTCAATCGATTCGTTAATATGGTCCGGGTAACATAGGCTATATGAATTATGAAAAAAATCAACATGGCGAATTTTAGTCGCCATTATGTGACGTCGTTTTTTGCAATCTCTTAAATATTTAATAACATGTTGAATTAGAGTTATACAAACAAATTCAGCATATTTTTATAGTGAAATATGACTACTGATTATGAAAGAACGTGTTTAATAATTTAAATAAAACTAAATCTTTAGCTTTAGGGTCTTTTTTATAAAAAGTTATGATGTTAGGGTAAAATTAATCAGACATTGGGGTAAAATGAAAATCTAGCTTGGCAACACTGGCTCCGAAACAAATGTCAAAACAAATGTTCGTGGATTCGTGGAATGTCTGTCAATCTGAATCTGTGGCGGTCGGCTTTGGTGAATCACCATCGTAATATTGCAAAAATCAAGCGTTCAAATCATTTCCGTTGTGTTTTTGTCCTATCTACAAGTACAAACTTGTCCGTACCTGTTGTGATTGTGAATCGCTTTTATCAAGCCCCCGTAAGTACCCTACCTAAGTACCTAATGTTTTTGCCTAGTTTGTATGTAACAGTTGAGCAAATCGTTTGTCTTAAAAAAAACTCCGTAATCGTTTATTTCATATAATAATATATAAATAAAATTGTATTCAATAATCAATTCTTCTGTAAATCATAATTTGATAATAATCTTGAAGCTTTAACAGATACCTATAGTTTCTAATTGGTTTCATATTGGTAGCTAATAAAATGCCTGTAAGTTGTACTAATGTGTAATTTAGTTCACTGTATAGCAGACTGCTTGGACAAAATTCAAAATACCCACTGCTTTTGGCACAAACATTAATTTTGTTCAAGTTACCTAACATTATTATACCTATTTATCATTAAATTATTATTATTATATTTAACATTATTTATATTATACTTAACATTATTATTGTTTTACAGCGCAAACGGCAGAAAATGGAGTTGGCAAAGAACTTTGACTTAGCAAAGAACTTTCAAAGTTTTGCTTGGTAAGTAAATACATAGTTGAAGCTGTTTTTAAGAGCTAACAATCTAATTTGATTTATAATCTGAATGAATTATTTTGTCAATAAAATCTCTAAAAGGACTCTCACAAATCATCCTACTAATATTATAAACGTGAAAGTTTGTGAGGATGTATGGATGTTTGTTACTCTTTCATGCAAAAACTACTGAAAGGATTTTGATGAAACTTTACAGTAATATAGCTTAAACATCAGAATAACACATAGGCTACTTTTTATCAGTGGCGTGCAGTGCGTTTAGGCAAGCAGGCCGTGCCTACCTCATATGATTCAATAAAACAATTTTAACTGTTACTACATAAATAAAATATATCAATCATGACTAATTATTAATATATAATGATGTATATTGATGTAGTAATAGTTAAAATGGTTTTATTGAACCTTAAGAGGTAGTCACTGCCTACTTGCCTATATGCAATGCACGCGCCTGCTTTTTATCCCAAAAACGTGGGTGAAGCCGCAGGCGGAAGCTAGTTGAGTTATAATAGTTTTAACATAAAATGTGTCTTCTTTGTATTACCACTTTGCAGTGGCAAAGGGTGAAGGGAAGCCAGTACAATAAAATAGTAACAAAATTACAAATAATTCCGTTTTACTTATGTCATACCTATTTATTTACTCACTGTACCTACCTATTGACATAATTTGAATAGGTAGAATTATTCATGATTTTGTTACTATTTTATTGTACCGGCTTCCCCTCACCCTTCGCCACTGCCACTTTGTGGAACATTGGTTAGTATTACTCAGTCACTGTTTGTAGCATAAACAACCTAAAACCTGTTTATTATTTCTATTGTTAATTGTCTCTGCTTCTTTTGTTATTGCTATAACATTACTACTTAAAACTTCTCATAATTTCATATTGTGTTGAGATTTAATGAGGTGAAACTAGCGGTTATTTATCTATCATCACACCGTTACTTGAAACTCTTGAATTTGTTAAAACCAACAGACCGTTTTATTTTATGAGCTCTTATTGCACAATGTTTGTTTTCCTCAAAATTTTAACAATGAAAGAAAATAAAGAGGTTCCGGTGTCTCTATTTATTCTTTTTAGGGTTCCGTACCAAAATGGTAAAAAAGAAACCCTTATGGTGCGACTTTGTCTGTCTGTCTGTCTGTCACACCTGCTTATTTCAGCAACTACTAATGCTATTGACTTGAAATTTGGAACAGTTATAAGAAATGCTTGCCAAACTTTATTGAAAATGAAAAACGTCAATACTTACTTAATATATTTAAATTGTCAATGTTATGTAAGCCCAGTATTCAATGAAACTAATTATCATAGAAATAAAAATGTAGGTAGTCTTAATTATTTTTTCATTCAGTAAAAATATTATTATGTTTTTTCTTGTAAAGAGAAACAAAATGAATCACTGTTTATTTGAGTTATTGTTATGCAATGACTACATTATCCTAAATAGTTGATTATAATAGGTTCACTTAAATTGAATAAATAGTAGCTGAACTTGACTATGAATGAGCAGATAATGCCCCCCGCTCACTTGCTGTTGTGTGATAGATGAACAATAAAATTAGGTGTGATATGATAATACGTTATCTGTACCTACCTACTCAGTACATTTTGTTAATATAAATAAAAGTGTGTAGGTTCGGTTAGTGGTAATGAATTCACACTACTGCTGTATTTCTTAAGAAAGGTTTATGTGTATAATTCACTTGTCATATTATTATTATTAAATCGCAATGGTGTGACGCCAGGATGGGTTCGTCCCGGTTTCACACCATTAGTCGTCCTCATCGCATCACTAGTCATAAAAAGTGCTTGGGAAAATCATCATCATCAGAGAGAATCATTAAACAAAAACCCAGCAACATTTATGACTTGACCAAATGTTTGAGCCAAGATGTTTGTTCAGGTGCAAACCAGACTGGTGTTTCCCAAGCATGAGCAAGGAGACCAACGAGTTGCTGAGGCAGTGCGCGGACATTCCCAAAGTGGAGCTGTCGGATGATGTGGACGAGCTTATCGCCAGGAGCAAGGCGTTCCCCATACCATTCCCCATTGAGACCGTCAGGTAAACATCACGTTTGTATTGGTAGCAAATGACTTGTGGAGTGCAGGGCCTGCAGTCTCGACATAGGTAATAATGCCATCGCAAACTACCTAAATGATGAAAAATCTCGTTTACAATAAATGCAAGTCTCTTCAACCGAGTCGAGCAAACCATATCGCGCCATATTTTTTGTTGAGTTTGACTATTTGTGATTGTGTGATTGTTAATTTTAAAAATAGCAATTAATTACTGCGTTCTCTATATCTAACGTGTACAAAACGAATACTTTGCGGGCTGTCAAAAATGGTCGCAAAGATATTCGCGAATATTACGAAAACACGTAAAGTTCGCTATGAAACCGGTAACAACCTATAGTTTTGACAGTAGAGACTACCAAATATTGTTATAATCGGATCGTTAGGACTGCGACCGATTTCGGTCGTAAAGCGATCGTTAGCAATGTTGCGACTGCAGGGCAAGGAGTGCAGGGCCGTGCAGTGCAGTCTGCTATTGCAATTGTCCTAATCGTGTCAGAATAGTCTCATAAAGACATCGTTTTGACCAATGACCAAAGAGATAATCTTTACTCTAAGAAGCCAATGACCGAAGGTCTGTATGATGTCATTATGACACCATTCTTACACGATTGCAATAGCAGACTTGGAGCCCAGGTATGACTTTGTGCATACAACAGCGTCAGATGCCCGTCTGTACCGTGTAACGTGTATTGTTGCAGGCTAGAGAAGCTCAAAGTGCGGCGGCCCATAGAGAAGTTGAAGAAGAACATAGTGTCGACGTACCCGCTCATACACGAACGAGTGCTGCTGCTCATGACGCACTTCCTCATTTACAAGAGGTGAGCTATTTGTATCAATAACTAGCTGTTGTTTGTGGTTTTACTTACATCATAGAAGTACCTACTACTTTATGTACCCGGATAAAGAGTATTCTGTGTTAATCCAGGATTTGGTCTATCTGTGTGTCAAATTTTATCAAAATACGTTCAGAAGTTTCGGCGTAATTGACGCACAGACATGAACTTTCATGTTTACGAATATCCTACTAATATTAAAAACGTGAAAGTTTGTGAGGATGAATGGATGGATGTATGGATGTTTGTTACTCTTTCACGCAAAAACTACTGAACGGATTTTGATGAAACTACAGTAATATATATATAGCTTACACATCAGAATAACATATAGGCTACCTTTTATCCCGGAAAACGCGGGCGAAGCCGCGGGCGGAAGCTAGTTTACAATATTTATAAGATTGTTAGCTATGCAATGTAAATTGTAATCAAATCACATGATAAGTAACATGATTGGTTGATATCAATTCGATGAACCATTTGCCATAGCCTGATCAGGCTTACAGAACAACAGAGCCAGGCGTTATTGCCCGATGACTCTTCAGAACTTACCGTTGATTGTATGATGTCACAAACAAGAATGTAAGACTGAAAAAAATCAGATTTCTTCAGTTTGTTCCTACAAATCGTCAGTGGAAAGGCAAAAGAGCTTAACCGCTAAAGAAAAGAGATATGATTTTGTGTCAAAAAAATAATAATCTTAAAACTCGTTTTCAAAAAGTACCATTTTGGCGGTTTAGCACTTTTGCCTTTCAACTGACGAAATAATGTTCGAACATTCCAGAGAATTCGGCAGCAGTATAGAGAAAGAGATGTATAAAGACATGGGCGTGCCGCAGCTGATCGACCGGATCCTCAAGAAGCGCGCCGTCACGTTCATGGGCGCCGCCGACAAGTACCTGCTCTTCTCCGGAGAGAAAGGGTGAGTGTTAGATCTTAGAAACAAGGAGTATGCCATCATAGCAATTTAGTACGGGATCAACTGATGCCACTTTTAGTAAATTTTTTGACACAATTACAAGCGCTCCTTGTGAATAAAAAAAACCGGCCATCAAAATTCTTTCACAAACAAACTTAGTTTTGCGGTCCGGTTTTTTTCACTTTATATGTCCAAAACTGATACGGAACCCTTGGTACGCGAGTACGACTCGCACTTGGCCGGTTTTTTTCCGACTTTCTTTATAAAAACCGTGACACCTCGGTTATTATATACAACACATTTATACACTATATACCAAAACCTTCTTCGGAAATGTGTCCTTCCATTGGTGAAAACCATATGAAAATCCGTTCAGTAGTTTTTGAGTTAATAGATATTGACGCCGCTCGTACAATTTCTTGAATAGGTATTAAAGCGAAATGGCAGAAAACGTAATCGCGTCATCGCTTAATTTTTTTCCCGGTTCACTCGTACAGTGAGCTGCGTAAAGGAACTCCGTTCCAAAAAGATCTCTCACACATTAAAAGTTCCGCACACCCTCAATCTAACACTGTTAATCGTCACTCAACACTAGCACTAAACTAAAACACTATTTATATCATCGATCGTGTTCGGTTCGTCGCCAGATATTAATAACGTTTCACGTGTTGACCTTACTTACAGACGCCTCTTAACTTTAACCACTGATTAAATATACAACTATCCTTGTCATTTGTATGAAAATGAATAGAGATAACAATTGACATAAGAGCTGTTTACTTTAATCATCGTCTAAAAGTAAGGGGAAGTTGTGCAGTTCCACCTTAGCTGCGTTCAGCTTAAAGCCTCCGTTACACCTGCTCATTACTAGCATGCTCATTACTTTGTACCCCACCAACTGTTCCCGGGAGGATTTAATGCTACAAATAAGACTTATATTGGCTACAATCATACTGCTCAAAAATTATTTAAAACAATAATTTGTTAGTAATTATAGTTAAGTTACACGAGAAGAAGTACTTAGCGTATATGTCACACTTAAAATAAGCGTGCTGATTTCTTCGCATGCTTTAGTGCTATCAATATGTATCAGATGCTTATAAATAAGGTATACGATCGAGTACTGACTGACAATTACAGAGACCGGCAAACATCTTGAGCAAAAGCGGCGAATGGCATTTGTATTGTAGTTCTGTAGCACACACAATAATAATATGTGTAGGTATTGTGTGTTGTGAGTTTGCGTGTGGTAGTAGTGTGTGTGTGTACATTAGTAGCATGTAGTGTACTTTGTACAGATCTATGTTGGACGGGTTGTCGCCGCAGGAGCGGAAGCAGGTGCGCGCCAAACACTTCCGCAGGTAAGCACGCCATGAAGGGACATTGACTTGGGGCTCTTTCAATTTAGACGATTAATGTCGGAATGCTGCCGTGCGGTAGTCGGCAGCGGTGCGGGTGTCGCACTGGTTTTTTAGGGTTCTGTACCGCAAAAGGAAAACCCCTTATAGGATCACTTTGTTGTCCGTCTGTCATGACCATGAGTGGAGCCCTCTGCTCATAGATGGCGCCACTAGAAGTATGCAATAGCGCCATCTGTGATCAAGATATGATATATCTACATGTATTAGTAGCATAGATGGCGCTATTGCATATTTCGGAACCCTTAGGGCGCGAGTCGTACTCGCACTTGTCCGGTCTTTTCCATACATTTAACTCGTCGAGAGAGCCGTCCGGTTGTCGTGCGATGCCCGCACGGCAGCAGTCCGACACCAATCGTCTAAAATCTAAATTGAAAGAGCCCTTATACATTGATCAAAAATTATTCCGCAGGACTTGTAAGTAGCAGCTTGGAGTCCAGATGTATGCCTGGTTAATAGCATTAATCTCTTCCTCTGTTACACAGTAGTTTTAACTTAACTGGCTTCCCCTTTGAAATACGTCACCATAACATCCTTTACTAAGAAAACATCATATTTGACTCACTGCACATGTAAGTTTGCCCCTCCACAGCTCGGAAGGCTGGGAGAGCGTGGGCACGGTGAACCAGCGGCCGCCACTGGTGCTGGACAACTGTCTGAGCTACGACGAGATGAAGATCTCCGCCCTGGTGTACGTGAGCGGCCACACGGAGTGCATCAACGACGGCGAGCGACGGAACTCCGGCGTGGTCAGCGAGGAAGGGGCCGAGAGTGACGCCGTCATCATCGGTGAGTGTACTGTGTACTGTATGTAGGGACATTGTCTGAGCTACGACGAGGTGAAGCTGTCGGCCTGGGTGTACGTGAGCGGCCACACGGAGTGCATCAACGATGACGAGTGACGGAACTCCGGCGTGGTCAGCGAGGAGCCCGCCGAGACTGACGCCGTCATCGGTGAGTGTACTGTGTGTAGGGGTCTTTTTATTAATATTACGGTATTACGGCATGAGTCGTGAGCACATGTGCACTTTCGACAGTTGACAAAATACAATAGAGAATAGTCCAATAGACGACGAACAACGACTGACGAACTAATCGCGTGCAGCTTTGGCGCCCCCCGCCTTCTTCATTCCGCCAAAAAGACCGAAAAATTAACTAAAGCGCAGGTTAAGTTTGTGCTCAAGTGTCGACTATTATACATTGTTATTTCTTTGACCAATTTCACAATATTTCCAATGCAAGAACTAGTAAGAAAACCTCCGCACTTTATTATAGACTATCTGTTTTCCGCGGTTTCAACCCCGTCGCTCGGCCCCTAAGGGTCGTAGCGTGATGTTAAATAACCTATACTATTCCTCATGAATCTGGCTATTATTAACAAACATATTTTTTCAAATCCGACTGATAGTTCCATATATTGGCGCGTTCAAACAAACAAACTCTTCAGCTTTATAATGTTAGATTATTTGTGTGTCAGGCGCGATAGGTCCGCGGTTCCAGCGCGACTTCCGCATGGACTACGAGGACATCCTGATCACCGAGGAGCAGAACGTGGCGGAGCACGGCTACGGCGAGGAGGTGACGCCCACCACCTGCCTCAACGTGCTGCGCAACACCTACGTGCGCAACAACACCTCCGCCCGCCACATGTGGCGCCAGATGTGGGCGGAGTTCTACCAGGTACCGACCTAACACTATCTACACCTTACTCACTACCTTGTCATGTTACTACAACATCTCCGCTTTAGTTTACTTTAATAAGTACGAGCGAGCGGTCAAACAAACGATACGTGAATTACTGCATAATTTTCCTAATCACACTAATATTATAAATGCGGAAGTTTGTGTGTGTGTTTGTGTGTGGGGGTGTGTGTGTATGTTTGTTACTTCTTCACGCTGAAACGGCTGGATGGATTTGGAGACTAGCGCGTTCAAACAAACAAACTCTTCAGCCTTATAATAAGAGTATAGATAGAGATTACATAGACCTTTGATTCAGGTCCACAGCTACACGTACGAGGAGCTGACGTCATATGTAAACATAGGCAGCAACAAGGACGCGCAGAAGAAATACACGGAGCGCTACGTGAAGCTCGCGAAGGCGGGCCACGTGTTCGACAACGAGGTGTACTACAAGCGTATCAGCGTGCTTGCCGAGACTGTGCTGCTTGAAGCTGACGCACGGGCAAGGGAGGCCGGCAGGCAGGCCTACGTTAATGTCATCGGCTGCGGTGAGTCTTGTCATCTTATTGATGTTTTTGATGCTACTAAAACACTGAATCTTGTAAATGCGTAAGCCAAAGTTAACTTTAAGATCTACAGGGTGGCAGGTTAAACAGTGGAAATATTTTAAGGGGTAATTGTACTCATCATTATAAACAACTTTTACTATGGGACCAAACCTGAAATCGCGAAAAAAAAATCAGCTGTTCCATACATTTGTGTTCACATAGCTCAACAAAATGTATGGAACAGCTGATTCTTTTTCGCGATTTGCGACCCTACCCTTACCCTACACCTACCTTACACCTACCCTACACCTACCCTACACCTACCCTGCACCTACCCTACACCTACCCTACACCTACCCTACACCTACCCTACACCTACCCTACACCTACCCTACACCTACCCTACACCTACCCTACACCTACCCTACACCTACCCTACACCTACCCTACACCTACCCTACACCTACCCTACACCTACCCTACACCTACCCTACACCTACCCTACACCTACCCTACATCTACCCTACCTACCCTACACCCCAAACCTCAAAAATAAGTTTCAAGCTCCTAGCTTTAAAAATTACGTAATTTCCATACAAAGTTTCATCCCCTATTTCAACCCTTTACAGCCTTGTTTTCGCATTCAAAAGTAGCCTATGTCCTTTCTCAGGCTCTAGACTATCTCTGTACCAAATTCTGCAGCGCTTTGCAGCGCTCGAACAATCTGTTCACTGAGTTTCGTAGATTGTTCGAGCGCTGCAAAGCGCGGCAGACTCTACCGCACAAAAAGTCTGCTGTCTGCGTCGCCCGTTAAGAGCCATTTCACGTTTTGTCACCTGTCTCGCTCGCACAAAACCATATTTTTAGGAATGTTAAATGAAAAGATGCATTTTTGAAAAATGTTATTCATTAATTGTTCTATATAATAATATTAATTTAATAGGTGTACGGTTTACGTACAGGACGTTTATTATGCTTACATCGTGACCTTAACGGCGTCCGTACAAGTAGTTTATTTTGCCTACATCGCGACCTACTGAGCGCGATGAACTTTATAATCATTTCGCGTTATTATAATAGTTGACCTAATAGCCGCCGCAGCGGTAAAACCGCGGATTAGCATCCAACATAACTTATTATAACTAAATAAACATGGTATCGTGAAGTCCGTGGTTTTCGTCAACTCAACCAACGCAACACGACGTTCTGGTCGGTACAACAGGTAAATATTAAAAACACATTTCTACTGTGGTATCTAATCAATTTAGCTCATTAACTATTAGGATTTGTTTTTGAGATAATTTCAACTCATGAGTTTTTAATAATTCAACTTGAGTTTTTAATATTAAAGTTAATATTATTTTGTAAAAAATTAATGAATTACATTTTTCAAAAATGCATCTTTTCATTTAACATTCTCAAAAATATGATTCTGTGCGAGCGAGAGAGGGTGACATAATGTAAAATGGCTCTTAACATGTTTAAAATTCGCAAAAATATACATTTATAATATTGTACACTGTCAGGTCTGGGCGTATGGAAGATCTCGAAGCACCAGGTGGACGTGTACGTACTGTCTGTAGTGGAGCGCGTGCGCACACTACTGCGACGCGACGCGTTACACCACGTCGACGACGTCAACTTCGCCTACATCACGCCCAGCGACTCCGTACTCGGTGAGCTGACCTCGGACCAACATCGTTTTGTTACAAGCCTTTATTTAACTTGCCTTGTGTGTATGAGGCGAAATCTAACAACTGAATTTTAGACCGAGCCCCAAGTCTGCTATTGCAATTGGGTAAGAATGGTCTCATAATGACATCATAACTGTCAAAACGTAAGTCAAAACCTTTGGTAATTGGCTTAGAGTAAGACTATCTTTTTGGTTATTGGTCAAAACGATGTAACTATGAGACCATTCTGACTCGATTATGACAAATAATAGTAGACTTGGGGTCCCAAAACAATTTCCTGATAAAACTAGTAAGTCTACAAAATAAAATGTCACAATAAATACTGGTGCCGATTTTGTTGTTTACCAACTAAACTAATTTAGTCTCATTAAATCTCTTTCTAATAAAAAACATGAGAAAAGGATAGAAGATATTTAATTCTGTCATCCACTTGAATACTTTTGTTGTCAATTTAGTCGTAATCGCAAAAGGTCACGACTATTTTCCCGTAAATGACAAGGGCGTAGACTAATTTGACAGTTCTAAATATTTTCTGTCCTTTTAGGGTTCCGTACCAAAATGGTAAAAAAGGAACCCTTATGGTGCGACTTTGTCTGTCTGTCTGTCTGTCTGTCACACCTGCTTATTTCAGCAACTACTTATGCTATCGACTTGAAATTTGGAACAGTTATAAAGAATGCTTGTTCAACTTTATTGCAAATGAAAAATGTCCAAAAATATTTTTATTTTCATTACAAAAGGGGCCGGAGTGGGGGTCCAAAATTTTAAAGAGGCGTTACTAGGTCAAGTGACATATCACATGAAAGGGCTTGATCTGCACATTTCAAAATATATTTTCATTTTATTTTATGTCTCACAGTTTTCGACATATGATGAAAAATGTCCAAAAAAATACCATTCCCCCCCCCCTTATCTCCGAATTTTGCGGGGCGAAAAATCTGAAATAATTAGGGTTGATAGGAATTGACCCAAATATGGCACCAAAAATAAAACGATGTTCCTAACTAGTACAGTTTTTTCAAAATCATTAAAATTCCTTCACAAACAAACTTAGTTATGCGGTCCGGATTTTTTTACTTTATACGTCCAAATATGATACGGAACCCTCGGTGCGCGAGTACGACTCGCACTTGGCCGGTTTTTTCAATGTTTTTTGTAAGAAAGAGATGTAGTGTGAATAAAATTAGTTTAGTGCGACGTTCAACAGAATCAGCACCACTGTACAGTTTCTACTCTTAATTAAAAATCGAGATTAAATCGTGTATTTGTATCGTTTGCAGCGATGTTCACAAATTCGTCAAGTTCCGACGCAGATGCGGAATACAAAGTATTCTTCGAGAGTAAGCGACATCCTAGAGGTAAGTGTTAGCAGTAATTACGGTTTTTTAAATATATAATTTTCGAAATGAGACTTCATTTTGAGATCCGCAAGGTTTACAAAACGTAGATCTCATTGCTAACTATTTAGCACTACGCACCAATAAATAGTCTAAGGGTCGTATTACAGAACCTGAATCAAAACTAAAGCATTGCTTAAAACTAGTTTCAAGTTATTTGCTTGGTTGAAACGTTCGGTCCGTTGCCAGCGTGTACGCTTTCATTTTGATCAAACTAAAGCGTCAAGCTCAATAGCGCCTTGGGCCCTTGGCACATCTCCCTTGATTCTATGATCTGAGGGGGTACTTATCTATACTATTATAAAATTGTAAAAAGGCCGTGTCTGTACATTGAAGATATTTCAGAAAAAAACTACTGGGACGTAACCATACCCAAAATATTTTTCACTCTGCAGACTTCGGAGATAAGGGGGGGGGGAATGGTATTTTTTCAGACATTTTTCATCATATGTCGAAAACTGTGAGATATAAAATTAAATAAAAATATATTTTGAAATGTGCAGATCAAGCCCTTTCATATGATATGTCACTTGACCTAATAACCCCACTTTGAAATTTTGGACCCCCACTCCGGCCCGTTTTGCAATGAAAATAAAAATATATTTTTAATTTATTCATTTGCAATAAAGTTGGACAAGCATTCTTTATAATTGTTCCAAATTTCAAGTCGATAGCATTAGTAGTTGCTGAAATAAGCAGGTGTGACAGACAGACAGACAGACGGAAGTCGCACCATAAGGGTTCCTTTTTTACCATTTTGGTACGGAATCCTAATGATGTATTGTATTTGTATTGCAGGCGGCATCACGGTGCAGCTGAAGAAGCGCGAGCCGTCGTCGCGGCTGCAGGGCGACGACGAGGGCAAGCTGCTCGTCATGACCTACCCCTGGGACGGGAACGCACACCCCGGCAACGAGTTCTGGTCTGTACACACACACTTTCTAATAGTACACGGTGGCAGGTTAGACAGTGGAAATATTTAAAGGGTCATTGTACTCATCATTATGAACAACTTTTACTATGGGACCAACCCTGAAATCGCAAAAAAAAATCAGCTGTTCCATACATTTTGTTGAGTTATATGAACATAAATGTATGGAACAGCAGATTTTTTTTTCACGATTTCCGTGTTGGTCCCATAGTAAAAGTTGTTCAAAATGATGAGTACAATGACCCCTTAAAATATTTCCACTGTCTAACCTGCCCCCAGTATAATGTCGTTGCTCACACAGACTTTCATACATTTACGGATAGGTATATGAGTCTGCACTTTAATGAAAACCGGCCAAGTGCGAGTCGTACTCGCGCACCGAGGGTTCCGTATCAGTTTTGGACGTATAAAGTGAAAAAAACGGGACCGCAAACTAAGTTTGTTTATGAAAGAATTTTGATGATTTTGAAAAAACTGTACTAGTTAGGAACATCGTTTTATTTTTGGTGCCATATTTGGGTCAATACCTATCAACTCTTATTATTTCAGATTTTTCACTCCGCAAACTTCGGAGATAAGGGGGGGGGGAATGGTATTTTTTCAGACATTTTTCATCATAATATGTCGAAAACTGTGAGACATAAAATTAAATGAAAATATATTTTGAAATGTGCAGATCCCTTTCATATGATATGTCACTTGACCCAGTAACCCCACTTTGAAATTTTGGAACCCCACTCCGGCCCCTTTTGCAATGAAAATAAAAATATTTTTTTCATTTGCAATAAAGTTGGACAAGCATTCTTTATAATTGTTCCAAATTTCAAGTCGATAGCATTAGTAGTTGCTGAAATAAGCAGGTGTGACAGACAGACGAAGTCGCACCATAAGGGTTCCTTTTTACCATTTTGGTACGGAACCCTAAAAACTGTTACTCGAATGTTTCAGTAATAGCTGTTGACGAACACTGCGCTTAATAAGTTAATTTACAGATCAAAGTACATAATACGATTGCTGTTTTGCGAGCAGAAGCCAGCAACTACTACCAGGAACAGATTCTGAAAATTCTTTCACTAATGGGAAGCTATATTATCTCCGAGTGCTAAAGGGAGTCGCAGTCTAAAAAGATTGGGAATATGCTATATGCAATTTTTCATATTACTTTCTACGGGTCACGAGTATAGATGGGCAATCCACCTGATTTAAACCCGGTGTTTTGGTAATCACCTCATAAACATCCGATAAACACCCAAGTTGTGGGTGTTTATCGGGTGTTTACCAAAGAAACTCGGTGGATTGCCCATCTACAGGGTGGCAGGTTAGACAGTAGAAATATTTTAAGGGGTCATTGCACTCATCATTATGAACAACTTTTACTATGGGACCAACCCTGAAATCGTGAAAAAAAAAATCAGCTGTTCCATACATTTTGTTGAGTTATGTGAACATAAATGTATGGAACAGCTGAATTTTTTTTCCCGATTTCAGGGTTGGTCCCATAGTAAAAGTTGTTCATAATGATGAGTAATGACCCCTTTAAATATTTCCACTGTCTAACCTGCCACCTGTATAGTCACGAGGATGAAGTCGCTGGCAAAAGCTAGTAACAGAGTACATTATCTTGACGATTGTGATTATGATTGCAGGCTGGGCAGCCTGACGGGGTCGGGCGACCCCGCGGCAGCTTGCTCTACGCAAGTAGCCGAGCTACACAACGCGCACATAAACCGCGCGGTTTGCGCGCGGAATACGCGCGTAGCCGGTACGCGCGGTTTACACGCGCTTCCCGACCACTGCCAGCTGCTGGCCACGTAGAACAACACGACAACCGACTGTACGAGTTATACTCTTTAAGGGTGCCTTCCACCAGATATGTGCTATGCAGCTATATCGCAAGAACAGTGCCGGATTAAACAAGCGCGGGGCCCCTAGCAGATTCTATCGAGGGGCCCGCGATCTGCTATGGGGGCCCTTAATTCATTTTTTATACGCTTTGTCCATGTATGGCAATATCGAAAGTGACCGTTTACCACTGCAGTTAGTGATCATAAGAGACATAACTGCGCAAACCAATTTATGATTTCGGGAAACATGATTCTAATTAATTATCCATTAGGAATTTATAATATTGAATTTTTTTATAATTACAAAAAAAAGTTACGCTAAGGCAGAGGTTTGGATACGCGGGGCCCCCTTATTTGCACGGGGCCCGTAGCAATTGCTACTATTGCTACGTTGTTAATCCGGCACTGTGCGAGAATGTAAAAGCTAGGCTACGAAACTATGTGACCGTTTCCACTGATGCTAAGCTATGTAGCGGAGTAAGGAAAATAAGCTGCTCGAGCTATGCGACGTATTGACAATAGGGAAGGCACGGGAAGTGGCGCGGTGAGCTACACCACTCGCGACCATCTTTAGCACGCATCCATAGCTCGCATCAACAATACGCATCCTTCCATATTAAAACCTAGCTTAGTTGTGTCAGTTTCCACCAGTATGCTACGTGGACCAATGAATATGATTGATGGATATCAAACGCATCTATAGCAACGTTGCATAGCACATCTTTGGTGGAAAAGCAGCTTAAAGGTACAATTCCGACACCGGCGACAGTGACGCCGACTGCAGGCGACAGTTAATTTATTGTTCCTATACATTTTCTATGAGATTGTATTCTGCCGCTGCGGTCGGTCGCTGTCGCCGATGTTGAAATCGTACCTTAACTTTCCTCGGGTACATTTCACCCGTAAGGACCGAACTCACAGCGTCGTTATGAACGCAAATGTAAACAAAATCTATACTTTTCGATTGCCGTAACCGCATTCGGGCGGAAATGAGATATGAGTTTGGTTCTTAAAACGACAGTTTTTATAGCCAGTATTTATAATAGCAACTGAATTCTTTTTTGCCAAAATCTCGCCACATTTAGTATAATAGTAAAATCAAATAAATGGATAAAATCTATCAAAAAAATTCTACTTTTGCGCAGAAATAAAATTAATATTACCTTTATTTGAACATTAATACTCAACCGCTGCATTAATGTAGCTATAACAGCATTTAGCCAGCATTTCCGAGTATTTTAACCGGCTAAGAAATAATAGAATTTCAACGAACGACGAAGGATTTCTGAAAACAATACGGTTTTAACCTAGGACCTATTTTCGGCAATATTTACACGATATAAACACAAAGTAACGAATGCCTTTTCCAAGCCGGCCACTCGTACGCATTTACATCATAATTCATCTCGTAACGTATAGGTACGCTGCCTTGTCAATTATAACACATCTATTCGCCATCTTCCTCAGTAACTCATAAGGCGTCAATTATTTGCCAGATCAAATATAATAGAATAGCCAGTTGTAGAATTGCGTAAGTGTTTCTTATAAGCGTATAGTTATATATTGAAATGAAGTAACTTTTAGAATATTAATACATGTTTGTTCCATGTGCGTTTGGTACATATTGGGATAAAAAATACGTTTCAACGAATGGCAATAATTAAAGTACAATGCGTCTAATATATCTTGACAGGCAGCGAAATAGGGAACCAAAATAAGCGCTAAGCTAGCACCGCCGCCATAGATTGAACAACATACATGGATGTTCTGTAGACTGCGTGTTTGTAAAAGTTGCTCCATTTCAAGAAACTGTTATCATTTCGTTCTGTTGTTTGTAATCTATAATAGTTATATGATGTATGTTATATTTATCTAAATGATTGTAGATATTTATGAGTAAAGTAAGACAATATTAGACTGGAAATGTTGTGCCTAGTTTTATTTATACTTAGATGATGTTTATTTAGTGAATTGTAGTTTTGTTTCATAATAGTTTCCGGCCTAAGATTTATGCAAGTAAAAGACATAAGTTTTAATAATTAAAAAAAAATCCATCTATGTCACAAATACACCTACGTTTCACGAACATTTTTTCACGTCATGCGCAGCTTCACGATCACTTACGGAAGTAGCCGAACTTTTCCGAGTGCCTCAGGTCGGATACTATTTGAATATGTATATCCAAAGCACAGTATAAATATGTACCAGTACGGAAACTACGTACTAACGTTCGAAACGGCACACTCACACAAACACGCGGCAACCACTCGTCTTGACGCGGCACTCACGACTGACAGCATCGCGATGTCCGCTTAGAGGTCTCGTCGATTCGCGTGTTTGTGTGAGTGTGCCGTTTCGAACGTTAGTACGTAGTTTCCGTACTGGTGTACATATTTATACTGTGTCCAAAGTCTGTGCCGTAACTTGCTGTATATATAAATATATATGTACGGATAGCCGTAGTAGCGTTGTATATGTAGCTGTTACACTATAACGATATCCTTGTCGCAGATTACACATTATACGAATAGTAAACGTACTACGTTCATAGTTACGCAAAGTACAAATGGGCGCTCGCGCATAATTATTTTGTTGCCAAGTACGGCAGTAGGCGTAACTTTCAAATCAATATTCAGACATTTAATATTTTAGAAAATGTTTAATACAAACAGTAATTTTAAAGTATGTTTTGTTTCACAGACAACACACGAGTACCTCGATTAAAGTTTTGTTTGTTTTTAATAACTTCCTAATTTCATACACGCTTATCCATTTCATGTCTGATATTGATAGAATTGTCGACATCGGTACTACTTGCCTTAATACTTGAAAACTTTGTCAGAACGCAGAAGTCTGAATGCTTCGCAAATTGCATTATAGCAGCTAAGTACATATTGTCAATGCCCTCAATGTTCACGCAATAATATGTAATCTGTGTCCATGTTGTATGTAAATACAGTTTATCCCTACCGTTATCTATCGCATACGACTGTATAAGGACTTGCATTAATAAATACATATATGCTCTCGTTCATATACCTACTGCTGACTATAAATAGATTAATAATAATTCCATGAACAGGAACATGATTATTTCAGTTACTCTTTCCAAAGAGTTCATGAAGATTATGATGGGTGTGCACGAAGCTAACCATTATAGTTGGTAAAATATAGCTTGAGTCTTGTGACAGATGTCAAATACGTACATTTTTATTGCATTTTGACATTATTTGTTCGTATTTGACATCTGTCACAGGAGTCAAGCTATATTTTACGAACTATAGAGAGGGGTAAAATAGTATATTATGCAATTAGTGAATAAAGGACGGATTTAAAGCGAGGGCCATAGATGAATCACGAGCTAGTGAAGGATTCTAATGATTGAATCACGACCGTAGGGAGTGATTCATGATGATTGAATCACGAGCGTAGCGAGTGATTCAAGTGTTAGAATCCTGAGCGACGCGAGCGATTCATGGCCCTCGATATAAATCCGTTTTATTCAAGAGTTGCATACTATACTTTATACCATGACTACGAGAAAAAGAAAGATTTAAGTGAAAATATACATATAATGACGAAAAAGTAAAGTTAAATTGGCTTTGATGTAAACCAGCCGTGATTTTTTGGGTAGCAAGCTTTCCACCTTTCCACTATATCGGCCGCCCTCTCTTTCACAAACTCAGGTGTTAACACATCTTCATCACTAGAATGCATTTTTAATCGATTAGAACAACACTAAACAAACACAAAATTAAAGATTAAAGTAACACTAAACTTTGTGTTCGTACAACTTACAGTATTCAAAATAGCGCCGATTTACTAAGGACAGCAAAGAACACAAAACAGTTTTTATTCTAATGCTAAACTCCTTGTCGAAAATGTCGACCAATCAAATTGAATTTAGAACACATCAATATAGGTCGAATACACAGATTACACTTACACTAGATACGGCAAGCCACGACCAAGCGTGCCCTGCATGTTCGACTGTTCGTACTAAAAAAAGTCTGTTAGCTCAGTGACGCTTAGTGATTGAAACAATTCTGTTTACTCTGAGCACATCACTAAATGGCTGGGGTGAAGTTATCGTAGGTATAAAAAAGATGACACGTTCGGTTTTCATACAATCTAATAACGTGCCGCATCTAGCATAGGTTCTTTAAATCTGTGGTCGAATACATTGGTGTGTTCTATTTTCAAACATCAAAACAGTGAGTAAAAGTGCTTTTTATTCACTGTTTTCAGTGAATAAAATAAGCTTTTTAGAGGGGGAATGGTATAAATAAAGTTTTATATCGTCGCTGCCGCCGCCGCCGCTTTATTGTTTAGGGCATCCAAAGGATCAAACCTACATTCGCCTATACTCGAGCTAGTCTTATGTAGGTAGGTATGTACTTGTACACTGTCTTATTACAGCCGTTAAAATGTATATTATATAGAAATATTTGATATGTACTTTTGTTGTTATGTAAAATTGTAGCGAATTCTATTATTATACAGTTATCAATTATATTTTTTAAGCTTACGTACATATGTACTCACTATAATAATAATATGATGGTTCATATAATGAAATAAACTATACAGGTTTTATATAATTATTGTTTTATTTTAGTAGTAAAGCGATTTATTTACGGCCGAAGCGAACTTCTATATTGCAAGGCGACTCACAGATGCAAATAAGCGTAGGTAAGGATTCACTGATGCAAATAAGCGTAAAGATTCACTGATGCAGATAAGCGTAAGTATTCACTGATGCAAATAAGCGTCACAATTCACTGATGAAAATAAGCGTAATCTAAGGCCTACCGCAAATGACAGCCTTATAGTTAGTGCAATCCAAGTATTAGCGTCCGAACAATCTGTGAAACTTCACAGATTGTTCGGCCGCTGCAGACTCATTCGCACAAAGTTTGTCGTCCGTGGTAGGCCGAATTAGTATTGTGATACAACATACCTACAACTTATGCCCGCGATACATAGGCGAGCTTGCGTGCTATAGGTAATAATTTAAGCAAGTTTTAAGTTAAGCAGCTAGCGCTCCTTTTACCTTGACGCTGCTACACTGAAATGAAATGGAATCTAATCTAGCGCTTGACAAATTGGAATAATATAATACCTGCATAAGGTTCTCGTACACTAGGTCGATTGCCGAATCCGGCAAGCGACAGTCAGTCGACGAAAGTGACGCAGTCAAAGCGCTGTTTACACCAAGTCGTCTGCCGCCTTCATTTCTTGCGTCCCGTGTCGACAGGCTGCGATTGTTGTCGACAAACGACTAGGTCGGTTGCCGCCCTCGCCAGGCAACCGAAGTGGACCTGTCGACCTAGTGAAAGAGCCATTAATAGGCTACAATAGGTACACTTTCGGTACTGAAGCTATTATGATATGATAACCCGTAATTATTTTTCTGTTGTGAAATAGGGATGGTGCTATTTGTTCTGTGTAAGTTCCAAACATTCGCGTTATTTGACTAATACAAAATAATACATGTAGGTGTAGGTACCGGCAGGAATCATGATCACAGATCGCGCATGTACATTTTGAGCCCAATAGACAATAGACAGTTGACAATTACGTAATAGAGAATAGTCCAACAGATGACGTGCATCGACTGACGAACCAATCGCGTGCAGCCTCGGCCCGTCTTTTTCATTCCGCCAAAGAGACCGAAAAACCAGCTAATGCGCAGGTGACGTTTGTGATCATAACTGGTGCCGCTAGTTATACCTACTGTTTATTATTGTAATAAAGTTTATTTAGAGAATACGCCATGTTACGAATTACTATTTAATAAAATATTCAGAGGTCTGTTTGCGAATTTAGGAAGTTGTGTCCTCATAATTACATAATGTGGAACAGGAACAGATATTAATTACTTAGCTTGTATACTCTTTGACTTACATAAAGTTCCAATTCGACGTCAAACCATGACGATTAAGTGAAATTGAAAAATCGTGCAACAATAAACTAACTTGTAAACAAGATATTTTTTACGCTCGGTCGTGGAACGCATCATCATAGAATAAGTAGGTAGGTAGGTAGTGTTAAATTGTTAATGTCGTACCGTCGCCAATATAACAACAAACCGGCCAAGTGCGAGTCGTACTCGCGCACCGAGGGTTCCGTTATTCCGTATCATTTTGGACGCATAAAGTGAATAAAACCGGACCGCATAACTAAGTTTGTTTGTGAAGGAATTTTGATGATTTTGAAAAAAACTGTACTAGTTACGAACATCGTTTTATTTTTAGTGCCATATTTGGATCAATTCCTATCAACTGTAATTATTTCAGATTTTTCGCCCCGTAAACTTCGGAGATAAGGGGGGGGGAATGGTATTTTTTTGGTAATTTTTCATCATATAATTATGTCGAAAACTGTGAGACATAAAATAAAATAAAAATATATTTTGAAATGTGCAGATCAAGCCCTTTCATTTATGAGATGTCACTTGACCTAGTAACCCCACTTTAAAATTTTGGACCCCCACTCCAGCCCCTTTTGCAATAAAAATAAAAATATTTTTGGACTTTTTTCTTTTGCAATAAAGTTGAACAAGCATTCTTTATAACTGTTCCAAATTTCAAGTCGATAGCATAAGTAGTTGTTGAAATAATGGTAATAAGGTGTGACAGACAGACAGACAGACGAATTCGCACCACCTTTTTTACCATTTTGGTACGGAACCCTAATAATCACCGTCTTTGTCTGCCAAGCGTAGTGATTATGACATTCGTTACAGCTATGATAGGACTCCGACTAACATATATTGGACGTTATTTTGATCATAAATGATGATTTTGATAATGAGAAATGCAACAACATAGGTAAAGGTGGCTTCCCACGGTGCGCGATTTTACAGATGAGCATGTACATTTCGCAAGCAATTTTTTACTAATCGTATAATGATAAATTACTAGCTTCCGCCCGCGGCTTTGCCCGCGTTTTTGGTATAAAAAGTAGCCTGTGTTATTTTGATGTATCCTACTTATATTATAAACGTGAAAGTTTGTGAGAGTATGGATGTTTGTTACTCTTTCACGCAAAAATTACTGAACGGATTTTGATGATATACATCCATGTGGCGTGCCCACAGGGCAAGCCCGAGGGTATATCTCTAAATTTTTCATGAATGTAAGTGAGTAGCGTACAATAAAAAACACTTACAATCATGAAAAATTACGCGAAATACCCTCGGGCTTGCCCTGTAGGCACGCCACTGTATACATCAGAATAACACATAGGCGACTTTTTATCCCAAAAACGCGGGCAAAGCCGCGGGCAGAAGCTAGTAAGCTATATTACTGTAAAGTTTCATCAAAATCCGTTCAGTAGTTTTTGCGTGAAAGTGTAACAAACATCCATACATCCTCACAAACTTTCACGTTTATAATATTAGTAGGACTGAACGGATTTTGATGAAACTTTACAGTAATGTAGCTTATAAGTGCCAAAAATGCGAGCGGAAGCTAGTACATTATATTATAATTTGCCTTCGTCCTAGTCCTGGGCTTTGTTTATCAAAACTTCCTAGCGTTTTCTCTTGTATTTACCTACAATAGTTTTATTAAAAATCTTAATAAAACTATTGTAGGTAAATACAAGGCATAGCTTTTGATAAACAGGGTCCTGCTATTTAGATCTTAATAATATTTGGAGGCGTATGTCCAGCAGTAGACGTCTTTTGGCTGAAATGATGTTGCGACGTGCCTTTCCGTAAAATAACGCACCGTGGAAAGCAGGCTTAACTCTTTGGTACTTAAAGGTGCCTAAGTATTTTACTCATTGTCGCAAAAGAGAGATGGCAACATTACAGTGGTTGTTTGCAGCAGCAGAAGAATATTCTAGAACATCGTGGTGTCCCTTTCACACATGTTATGTTATTAATTAGACGCAACTACTCTAACGAACGCTCGCTCTATTGCAACGTGATTAACTTCCGGTGTCAGAAAAGGATGCCACTATGTAATTTTCTAGAAACATTAAAGTTGTTATGTGTGTATGTGCAAAAAGTACCTTATAAATTTTATTTTTGATAAGGGCGTGTATTCACTTGCCGGTGAACATAGGAGCGATCGGGCCCGGTACCGTACCGAAGGTATGTCGGAATACAGGTATTCAAATTAAATAATGTTTATGTGTGGCAGTAAACTATTTATAAGTACTGTTAAAAGTGAGTTTACTAATACAAGTATAGATTAGGATGAGTCATTGCCATTAGCATTTACGTAGCTTGCAAAACCATGATTTTTGACTTCTATAAGTCTGAACGCCGTGTCGGCCTATTTTGTCTGGTGGCGTGGCGTTTAACGTGATAATAAAGCTCGTACTAATTTTCGAATATTTATGATAAACAGTTTCACAGAATTTTGTCTATGACAGACAGAGTGATTCCATATGAAATCTTTTTCCTAATTTAGGCATAAAAAAACAGCACTGTGTGAACATTTTTTAAAAAGGTTATTTTCATAGATCCTCTTTTTCATAAAGGCATGCTAAAGTTTGTCTTCGGTATGCGTTTAGATAATAATTTATAATTATTATTATTGGTCCTAATTGGTGTAATAAAACTGCAGTCCCTTCAGTTATTTTCGGGAATATTTCAACCACACACATTGCATTTAAATAAAAAACTTTAATTTTATGTCCTTGTTACCTTATCACAATTGGACGTAGTTATGCAAAATAGATCCAACCCACAAAACTGGTGAAATTGAGTTATTGGTACCAACAGAATCTACGAATCAACTTTCATATATTCAAAAAAGATCCAAGCTGCTTGAGACACTCTTTACTCATATTATTGAAAGCTGCCAAGGATACCAACCCTAGATTGAGTCACTTTAAAAAAAAAATACAGACCCATGTGGCATAGTACCTATAGATCTTAAGCTTTTTCATTACGCAAAACAGAACCAAGCTAAACCAAAACATATGGCAATACAGATCCAACCCACAAAACATAATTTTGCAATAAGGAACCATCAGGTTTTTGATCATAAATAGATACTAAAATCTCACTAAAATCCAAATAATGTATTGTCTTAAATCGTCATCAATACTAACCTTAACCTAGTAAAGTTGTTTATCTCAAATAACTTACCTATTTGTTTCTACACACTTCAGAAACAAAAATCTAATTATCTCTTAAGTACCTTTTTGTGGGTTGGTTCTATTTTGCATAACTACGTCCAATTATTACGGTCAAAAATAAAAAGAAAACTAAATTAAACCAAACATACGATTCGTATCAGCAAGTGTACACATATCCTTAAATTTATTTTTAAATAAATTTATTTTTTTTACTTTAACTTCATACCAAAATTATAAGCCAAGTGAGGGTACAACGAAAAATTATATTGACATTTATATGTTACGCGTCTATTTGAGTAGGTCATTATATTACACGTCTTGCAACGAACATCAAAGGATTCTGAATTAGTTTGGGTTATACCGTACGTTTTACAAAATAAGTATCTAGTCTATATTTCCGGAACGCCATTTTCAGCCATTTTAAAGTCATCACTTTAAACAGACACAACTGCGATCGTATTAAATTAATTTTGGTCATTATTTTTGCAGTAAACTGTTGGCGATGGCTTCTCTGCTTGAGGAAGTGGTCCTGCGAGGCGATGGTTTAAGGTAATTCTTTTGATATTGTTCTCTAACAACAATGTGCAAATAATTGTTGATGGCGATAGTCTGTAAAGGTCACCTTGGTACGACCGCGTGGCGAAAAAGTTTTCTTAACGTTAGGAAGTTAAAATATTAACGTCAGACACTTGATTGTTGCTCTAAAGTAGTGTTTTATTAGATTTACGTGTTAATTATTGTGAAATATCGCAGCAGTATTGAAATTTTCGCGTCAAGAGTACCTACATTATAACTGCGTAGTTTAATATTTTCGAGTAAACTTTTATTTTAAGTTGTGATAGGTACTTGGACGTTCGAATAAAATAGTTTTGACAATTATTTAGCGCACAATATTTCAGAAATATGAGTGCTTTTGTTGTATTTTACAAGAAACATAACCAAACTTAAATAAAAGTAGGATTGACCGCTACGCCACGTAGCGTTTTACAACAACAAGCTTGTTTCAAATGTGCTGACACGCGTTGGGAACGTTAAATTTGGGCATTATCAAGGCATCTTTCGATCGTACAGTACCGTAGATTTAGATTTTTTTTTTAGAATCGAATAATCATTCAGCTAAAACAAAATGGCTGCGAGTTATTTAGGTCACTAGCACTTTCCCACGACTTCGTCCGCGTGACCCACAGGAACTGTGCAGTTTTTCCGGATAGAAAGTAGATTACAGCACTCAGGAATAATGCAGCTTCAACGGTATCTACTTTCATACAACCTTTTATCCCCTTTTGCACCCCTTTTGGGGGCGAATTTTCAAAAACCCTGAAACACGTGTTTATTTATTTGAAAAGAAGAGTCTAAATACCAATTTTCATGACTGTAACTTCAAAACTAACAGTACTTTCATACAAACTTTCATCCCCCTTTTCACCCCTTTAGGGGTAGAATTTTCAAAAATCCTTTCTTAGCGGATGTCTACGTCATAAAAGAAGCCCACTGTCTTAATTTCAAATCTCTATGTTCAGCGGTTTGGGCTCTGCGATGATGAATCAGTCAGTCAGGACAAGCAATTTTATATATATAGATTGTAAGTAGGTACCTAGTCACATAGTCACGACACCACGTAGTTTCAGTTTCAAGACATCGCGTGTGCTTGTAGGGACGCTAACCGACGTATTCGTTTTGTGTACTTGATTATATGGCGTACATTGAAGGTGCACACTTGCACAGGTCCGTACACATGCTCACTACTAGCCTGCCCATTAATTTGATATTATAAAGAGAGTGCGACTGAGATATGGAGAGTAATCTCCGGAACTACTTATCCGATTAGAATAAAACAACTTTTAGGATGACTCCTAAAACAACTTTTAGGACAGGATCCTGTCATCCTGCGACCACGAACGCTGCAAAGTGTTCGAAACGTCAGGAAAAACAAAATTCAATAAAACACGCGATATAATCCGTTAAAAGTTGTTATATTCTAATGTATAGTGATCGCGAAAACTTAAGACATTACTACTTATCCGATTTTAAAATTTCTTTCACTGATGCTATGAGGAAGCTACATTATACCTGAAAACTCACAACTTGTACGAACGGTTGTGTCCTAAACAATTGGACTCCTTTTCCTATACTTTAACTTCATAATAAAACCTCTACAGGACACTTCCGGCGTGGTGACCTAGAGGCGCGTGCGCAGGTGACCTCAACATGCAATGGGGGCTCCGCCTTGCTACGCGCCCGCATCCACGCACAGTCAACTGATAGCTGCTGGACAGTCGTCGATAAAAGCGAACACCAAATGATATGACTGCCATGTAAGAATCAGATCTATTTTATTAATTTCTACATTAGTTTGGGTCCGCGTTCCTCCACATGTTAAACTATGTATTTTACCATCTGCAATCGTGTAGGTATGGACCTTCATGAATTGGTTACCTCTTTGTTAAAGTAGGTACACCATTCACTACACGAGCCTCGCGCCGCACGCCGCGCCCTACAAATCGGCGGACAAATCCGACATCGGCTACACACTACACCAACGAAAATTACAACATTACATAACATTACAAAATTATATTTTGCTGTCCCTACAGGGTCCATGATTGTGCCTAGCTTTAAGCCGTTATCCTAAGACCATGTAAACATTGTGGCATGCAAATAAATGATATGAATATGAAAAATAAATAAATTCACACGCAGATTCGTCCGCGGAGTTGTCGCCAGCGACAAATCCGGCGGATGGGTGCGCGTGTGAATGGTGGCAGTATGATCTTTTGGACTATTATTTGTAACAATGTAACAACCATGTTCTCTAACCCTACTTTTATGCGTAGCTTTTGTACGCGTAGGGGTACCCAATTAGTGCAGGCCTTTATACCCAGTTAACCCCAAAAATGCTTATTTGTTTGAATCTATAAATATTTTAATGTATTGTTCTAGATAGCACATCGTATAAATGTGAGCCGTGTGCTGCATTTCCCGATACCAAATTCTTTTTCGAGGAGAATCTTGGAAGAGGTCGGGCACCTCACGAAGGAGGAGGGAAGCCCGAGGGTATGCAGCCTTACTACCTGAACAATGAGTCTTCATCTTCAAGGTACTTAGCTATGACCTGATGAAGTAAGTAATGAACATTGTGATTTTAATCGACTAGACGTTGGGGCATGATTTTTGTTCGGAACGGCTTGTCTATGGACATATAGGTCAATGGCTGACCCACTCTACTCTCTTTGAACAAAACACGTTAGTACTTATAGACCGATCAAGTTTCCTGTGGAATAGCTGTTATGCTCAGATTGGTGTAGCGTTAGATCAGTGACAATAATAGTAATATTCAGTTGCCAGTGTGACAAATCTTTACCACTTTTCAAATGGCATATTTAATGGGTACCTACCTACTATTTTAACAAAGCTCTAAATAAGACAAAATAACGATTTACCGTTTCTGTAAATGAGACAAAATAACCTGACAACGTAGGAACGTAATTATGCAAAATTTCATGAATTTCACAAACTGACTTTATTATTTTATAATTAAAAAAAATAAATTGGTGTTAGGATTTAATTTCTTTAATAGTAAGGAACTAGTTGTACACTGGCATCCCCTGAGCGACAATGGCGTCACCACTACAATACGCGCATTATAAATTGACTGGGTTGGTGTCATGTTTGTGAGCAAGGAGTCGCAGTATCTGTTTGTGTATTTTGAACCATATTACAACGCTGAAAACTATTACGCTATCAAGTTATTTGCCGGGTACTATATCCGGCAAATAACTTGAACGTTTTTAGCGTAGTGGGAGAAAGTCTGCGCATGTACACTTGTACACTTTCATGTATTAAGGGTCAAAATGCACAAAATCGACTATTGCGCAGTCAAAGTTCACGTTATTTGCCGGTAAGTGTACATGCGCGAAATTCAAGATATATTGCCGCTTCTATGTTAATCACTAAGGGCCAAGTTCACCCACAAGTTAACAGTCCGATAAATTGAAAACAGCCGTTTAACATATCTTTTTCCACACAAAAAGTCATGTTAAACGGCTGTTTTCAATTTAACGGACTGTTATCTTGTCGGTGAACTTAGGCCTAAGAAACTCTTCTGAATATAAACACAAACCAATCTCAGTTCCAGAAGCTGCTACAACAGTTCGGGGCTTCTTCTGACGTCAACTTTACTGCACTGGTCATCAATGATCGCTGTCTTCGTGTGTCGCGGATCGCAGTTAATGGGTCATCGGTCGCGGTTCGCAGTAGCGGGTCATCGGTCGCGGGTCGCAGTCTGCGGGTTGCAGTCTGTGAGTTGACGGAGCGCCGTGATTCACGACGTAAGGTATATTATTTTTAACGGGACTTCAAACAAGGTTTTTTTTTTATAAAAAAAAAATGCCTCACACTAGGACTTCTCCTGTGTCGTGGGTACGTTTACAAACACAAATTTCACATACACAAACGGCCAGACCAGTGTGCAGTGCGGGAATCGAACCCGCGACACGTCGCGCAGCAGCCAATCCCTCAACCATTGCGACAACCGTGCGGTCATCTGTTCTCAATTCGAATATACGTGACACAAAATCGTCACCGATTTTAATGATTCTTTTTAGGGTTCCGTACCAAAATGGTAAAAAGGAACTCTTATGGTTCGCAATATAAGGGTTCCTTTGTCTGTCTGTCTGTCACAGCTGGTTATTTCAGCAACTACTAACATTAATCATTAAGAAACATTCTGTCTTCTGTATTTAAACACAAACCAATCTCAGTTCCAGAAGCTGCCACTACAGTTCGGAGCTTACTCTGACGGCTACTGCGCTGGTCATCAATGGTCGCTGACTTCGTGTGTCGCGGGTCGCAGTTTGCGAGTCGGCGGTCGCGGGTCGCAGTTTGCGGGTCGTCGGTTGCGGGTCGCAGTCTGTGAGTTGACGGAGCGCCGTGATTCACGACGTAAGGTATGGTATTATTTTTAACGGACTTCAAACAAGGAGAAGGGTCTCAATTCGAATAAACGTGACACAAAATCTTCGCCGATTTTAATGATTATTTTTAGGGTTCCGTACCAAAATGGTAAAAAGGAACTCTTATGGTTCGCAACATAAGGGTTCCTTTGTCTGTCTGTCACAGCTGGTTATTTCAGCAACTACTAACATTAATCATTAAGAAACATTCTGTCTTCTGTATTTAAACACAAACCAATCTCAGTTCCAGAAGCTGCCACTACAGTTCGGATCTTCCTCTGACGGCAACTGCACTGGTCATCAATGGTCGCTGACTTCGTGTGTCGCGGGTCGCAGTTTGCGAGTCGTCGGTCGCGGGTCGCAGTTTGCGGGTCGTCGGTCGCGGGTCGGAGTCTGAGTTGACGGAGCGCCGTGATTCACGATTATGTAAGGTATGGTATTATTTTTAACGGACTTCAAACAAGGAGGAGGTTCTCAATCCTACTATACATACTACTCACATACCTACTATACAGGGTGGCAGGTTTAAACAGTGGAAATATTTTAAGGGGTTATTGTTCTCATCATTATGAACAACTTTTACTATGGGACCAACCCTGAAATCGCGAAAAACAAAAACCGGGCAAGAGCGTGTCAAACCACGCACAGTCTAGGGTTCCGTAGGAAGAAGTATTTCAGTCTTCCAACTGCAAACATAAGTTTGTATTTCCTAATATTATAATGAAATACAAAGTTATTTTTGCGGTCAAAACTGAAAATAGTGAATATTTCAAAAAGTTATTAACGTATCTTGTTCAAACCAATTTTAATCGAGAGTGTTTATTAGATTCCATAAGCTTGAATTTTTTCAGGTTTTTTGAAAACGCGGTTGGAAAATTACAGGGGGGGGGGGACACATTGTAAACGACTTTCGGAGCTCCTAGTTCGCTAAATATGCACTTAAATAAAAAAGTCACTTAGGAACCTTTATCTTATTTTCAAAGACCTATCTAACGATACCCCTCATGAAGGGGTGCGTGAAAATATTTTGCTTCATCCCTCAGTTTCATGTATGGGGGGACCCTCCCCCGAATTATTTTATTCTAGTTCAAACCAATTTTAATCGTAATTATTTATTAGATGCTATTAGCTTGATTTTTAGGGTTCCGTACCAAAATGGTAAGAAAGGAGGGTTCCTTTCTTACCATTTTGGTACGGAACCCTAAAAATCAAGCTAATAGCATCTAATTTATATAATAGACAGACAGACGAAGTCGCACCATAAGGGTTTATGGTGCGACTTCGTCTGTCTGTCTGTCTGTCTGTCACACCTGCTTATTTCAGCAACTACTAATGCTATCGACTTGAAATTTGGTACAGTTATAAAAAATGCTTGTCCAACTTTATTGCAAATGAAAAAAGTAAAAAATATTTTTATTTTCATTGCAATAGGGGCCGGAGTGGGGGTCCAAAATTTCGAAGTGGGGTTACTAGGTCATGTGACATATCATATGAAAGGGCTTGATCTGCATATTTCAAATTATTTTTATTTAATTTTATGTCTCATAGTTTTCGACATATGATGAAAAATGTCTGAAAAAATACTATCCCCCCCCCTTATCTCCGAAGTTTGCGAAGCGAAAAATTTGAAATAATTAGAGTTGATAGGAATTGATCCAATTATTGCACCAAAAATAAAAAAAACCGGCCAAGTGCGAGTCATACTCGCGCACCGAGGGTTCCGTATCATTTTTGGACGTATAAAGTGAAAAAAACCGGACCGCATAACTAAGTTTGTTTGTGAAAGAATTTTGATGATTTTGAAAAAACTGTACTAGTTAGGAACATCGTTTTATTTTTGTGTGCCCCGCTTGGGCGGAGCACCGCCGTGTCCTCGTAACGGCGATCGGCGGCGGCGACCTCTCACGCCCGGCCCTGGTTCAAGCCATGGTCCGGGGCGAGAGGGAATGGGAAGCCGTCACCTCCTTCTGCGAAGCAGTCATGCTAGCGAAGGAGGTGGCGGGGCGTGAGAGGGAGAGAGCCTCACGTCCCAGCCGCCGCGGCGGTGGACGCCCCGGGCGTCGGGGGTCACTTGATGGCCCCCGGCCACCGTAGGCGCGGGCCTGTGGACGGTGAGTTGGGTATGCTCACCGTCCGTCCGTCTCATGACGACAGGCCGTGTCGACGGCGCGTTCGTGTTCCACGCGCGCCTCAAAGAGAGTCAGCAACAGCGTAGGGGCCCGCAAGGGCCGAAGCCTGCCAGGGCTGCGGGACTGTTCGAAAGAGACACCGCAGCCCTGGAATGTAACGGGCAACGAAGGAACATGGATGGGTTTTAGTCAGTACAAGTCTGACACTCCCTTCCGCTCCGCCCAGAGCGGAGGGGGTCATTTGATGATTTCCCATCCAAAAAAAAAAAAAAAAAAAAAAGGGTTCCTTTTTTACCATTTTGGTACGGAACCCTAACAATGTTCCTAACTAGTACAGTTTTTTCAAAATCATCAAAATTCCTTCACAAACAAACTTAGTTATGCGGTCCTGTTTTTTTCACTTTATACGTCCAAAAATGATACGGAACCCTCGGTGCGTGAGTATGACTCGCACTTGGCCGGTTTTTTTTATTTTTGGTGCAATAATTGGATCAATTCCTATCAACTCTAATTATTTCAAATTTTTCGCTTCGCAAACTTCGGAGATAAGGGGGGGGGATAGTATTTTTTCAGACATTTTTCATCATATTATGTCGAAAACTATGAGACATAAAATTAAATAAAAATAATTTGAAATATGCAGATCAAGCCCTTTCATATGATATGTCACATGACCTAGTAACCCCAAGAGTTGCATACTATACTTTATACCATGACTACGAGAAAAAGAAAGATTTAAGTGAAAATATACATATAATGAAGAAAAAGTAAAGTTAAATTGGCTTTGATGTAAACCAGCCGTGATTTTTTGGGTAGCAAGCTTTCCACCTTTCCACTATATCGGCCGCCCTCTCTTTCACAAACTCAGGTGTTAACACATCTTCATCACTAGAATGCATTTTTAATCGATTAGAACAACACTAAACAAACACAAAATTAAAGATTAAAGTAACACTAAACTTTGTGTTCGTACAACTTACAGTATTCAAAATAGCGCCAATTTACTAAGGACAGCAAAGAACACAAAACAGTTTTTATTCTAATGCTAAACTCCTTGTCGAAAATGTCGACCAATCAAATTGAATTTAGAACATATCAATATAGGTCGAATACACAGATTACACTTACACTAGATACGGCAAGCCACGACCAAGCGTGCCCTGCATGTTCGACTGTTCGTACTAAAAAAAGTCTGTTAGCTCAGTGACGCTTAGTGATTGAAACAATTCTGTTTACTCTGAGCACATCACTAAATGGCTGGGGTGAAGTTATCGTAGGTATAAAAAAGATGACACGTTCGGTTTTCATACAATCTAATAACGTGCCGCATCTAGCATAGGTTCTTTAAATCTGTGGTCGAATACATTGGTGTGTTCCATTTTCAAACATCAAAACAGTGAGTAAAAGTGCTTTTTATTCACTGTTTTCAGTGAATAAAATAAGCTTTTTAGAGGGGGAATGGTATAAAAATATTTTCACGCACCCCTGTGCGTGAAAATATTTTTTTTCATCCTTCAGTTACATGTATGCCGCGGGCAGAAGCTAGTTGAATATAAATGTCACACAAAATCTTCGCCGATTTTAATGATTATTTTTAGGGTTCGTACCAAAATGATAAAAAACCGACTAAGTGCGAGTCGGACTCGCGCACGAAGGGTTCCATGCCATTATCTACAACACACTATATTATAACTTTTATTAAGATCGAGAAAAAAACGGCAAAAAAATCACGTTTGTTGTATGGGAGCCCCCCTTAAATATTTATTTTATTGTGTTTTTATTATTTGTTGTTATAGCGGCAACAGAAATACATATCATCTGTGATTTCAACTGTAACTATCACGGTTCACTATAAGACTTCCTATCTCAAATATTTATAATTACTTTCCCTCCTTGTGGCATAGCCGTTGGACAACCTGTATTCGTAATCATCTATCCGAGCCTTTCATTTTAATATCCCACATGGCTATGTCAGATTATTAATTTTTTTACGACTTCACTTAATGCCCAAGGAGCACCACAAGCTGTATAAATGCTGTATTTTAGTTTATTTGTATACCACAAGTTGTATAGTGAGGCTGTACAAGGGCTGTATCAGCGCTTATACAGCCCTTATAAGTAAAAATTGGGTCCATTCTTATACAGCCTAATGCGTTATTATGACTGTGCAGTAGCTGTAGAAGTAAAAAATAGGCTGTAATATAGCTGCAGTGGAGCTGTAGTATGGTGTAAAAGGAAACCATAGGAATATAGTTATCTTTTTATAAATGTCTTTAAAAGATAACGGTTCTTAATCGGTTTTTTAAGAGAATCACAAAGGGAAAATTTGTGAAACATGTCAAATATTTCTATTTTAGATACATAAATGGTGATCGTTTAATATTTCATGCAAAATTATAAATCAAGTAATGATCTTGGACTTTCTGTGTAATAATTTGTAGATTCGACGTGCCGATTTAATTTTGTTGTGAAATTGTGTATAGTTTTGTGTCAAAATATTCACGCGCCCGCAATATAATCAAGATTAAGTAAAAAAATATAACTAAAACGGATAAGTAAGTTTATGGTTTTGAGGTTAGAATAATATAATATGCTTGAAAATACTGCATAATATTAGAATACACTCATTATTTTAGCTGTAAAATTACGATAGCAGCTGTAGCTATTGTCAAATATCGTTTGATTTGTATTATGTTTTGATTTTGTTTATTCAAAAATGGCGATAAATATTAAACAGCCTAAAGTATATCTAGAGGGTATTATAGGTCCTGTAGCTTTACTACGCAGTTTTTAGATTCCATTGTCAGAAGTCATAAAACTCTTAACACTTACAAGGGTGTATAATTACGCAATAATAATAAGTTTTATAAAGGAGTTTGCATATACCAGTATACAGAATTAAGTATAGAGTGATACCATATTAACACATAAAGCTGTAGTAAGTAAGTGATCACATGCAAAATACAGCCTCTGTGCAGCTTGAATAATAAACATTAGCTTAAAGTGTCAAAAATTCTTAAAGTTTTAAAGTAGAGTTTTAATATTCCGTTTTAACACCTTTAGTTTACACGGATTCTTTTATAAAGATTTAGTACAGCTTGAGCTGTATAATAACTGGTAAATCAACCTTATAAATATAGATTTTTTTCTTGACACCCTTGTACGTCTCCAAAAGAACTCTCAAGTTCTATAAGTGCTGCATATTTGATGTCGGTAACGCCTAAGTGCTCCTTGGGTGGCGACTAAAATCCGCCATGTTAATAAAACTACCATTTCGGAGTCAGGTTGTCAGGTCAGCCTAAAATTCTGAACATAAATTCGTATGATCTCAATTTCAGATGCAGTGCAGGCAGTGAGGCGTCGTCGTCGGACTCGCGACGTCATCACCGTGCTTGTGACGTCATCGCCGCGTAGCTGTCATCGTGGCTGCGTAGCCGTAGCTGTCGCTGCCATCGTAGCTGCGTAGCTGGTTCCGGTTGCGTGTCGACAGAGTGCGTTGTATGAGTATGTATACAGACATGCTCAACACAGGTACCCACTTATTGTAGTACTATATTGCTAGCGTGTCCCAGTACATTTACGTGTACATTTACTAAATGGGCATAGGAAGTTAACGTCGATTTTGGTACATTGGATAGGCTTGCGTTCGTACTACCTTGTTAAACTTTGATTCTGTCGACGATGGTGCATGCTTATTTAAAAACTTATACAGACACGAAAAATTTACATAAAATATTAGTTCTGTTATTGTAATTAAATTATTTAGTCACAATCTTATGAAAAGAAGTTCTTAAATGTTGGTTGTTCTTAAATGTTGGTTCGGGAGCCGAGGTTGCCGGGGGCACATAATAAATTTTTCACACCATTTGCTCGAAAATGTCAAATTATTATGTGATACAACAGTTTGCCTGCAGATATTAGAAATGAGACCAAAAAAGGTAAATTTGCTAAATTACTCAAACAATTCTACCTTTGTAACTGCGCGATCTGTGTAAACATGTTTCGTTAACTTTAACTGTTCGCACTATACCTATGACGATTTAATTGTGTCATTGTTTGGGTAAAAGATGACTGCCGGTCCTCTTTGCGATACAACCAGCGGCGGCTTTCCCTTCGGTAGTTTAAGGATCGACGCATAGTCGATCATCGATTGCTGCTTCTGAGTCTGCTGCGGCCGATCTGCGTCCCCTACCGCTGGTTTAGAGGATGATGTCCGCAGTTCCATGGAAGCCACTTCCAACCTCATTGCCGCCTCCTTGTGCTTGGACTCCGCCAGGCGGATATTGAGAGCTGCAACCACTGCCAGGATGTCCTGGCTGAACCCCGCAATGGCTCCTAACTAGCAGACCCGCCCCGGTTTCGCACGGGTAAAGTTTAATTTCTCACAAATTAGAAGCTCGCGTGTAAGTGAAACTTAGGTTGAGGTAGTTTCTAGTTTGGTTGAAATTTTTTGCGCACGCGCAAACAGCCCTTTCAAACCGATTATTTATCTGACTTCCTTGATGAAAATCGTGATAGCTCAGTTAATAAACATAACACATTCATAAATTATAGGTACCTATACAAAAAGCTCACAAACCACTCCATTCATTGATGGAAACCGTATTAATTCCGTTCAGTAGTTTTTGAATTTATCGCATTCAGACAGACAGACACGGCGGAGGGACTTTGTTTTTAACCGACTTCAAAAAAGGAGGAGGTTCTTCGGAGACAGTGACCCATAATCTTGGCCCGGTTGCTCTCAGTTGAATCAGTCGAGATGGGGGGAGGCGTTTGGCCGTGTCCGGAATGTAGCAGGCATTTCATAGCTAAATAGGGTTAGTGCCTATTCTATAGCGGTAAACGCTGCTCCACCGCAAGCGAAGCGGAGATGGCGCGAGGAAGAGGGAGAGCTCTTAGCCCGGACGGAGGCGCGTCTGACTAGAGCTGGAGGCAGCACAAGCGCCACATACATAAATCAGGCGCTGCTTAGGGAGTTGCCCCAACTGGGGCGCTCCCTGGAAGCAATAAAGGGGTACCGGAGGAAGGAGGCCTACAAGAGCCAGGTACAAGCGTGCCTGGCCGAGCTCGTACAGGCCCCTCCGGCCACCCCAGGGGAGGCAGTGGTGCCGATAGCGAGACCCCCAAGTGCTGCCGAAAGCTCGATGTCAGAGCGGCCTGCCGCGGAGGCGGAGCCTCCCTCTGAATACGTGCCGGTTTCCGTCAACACTTTTGACACTTTTGATGTCAGACAATCGGAAAATAATCGAACGAGGATGTCTGACGTGTGTAGTACATGTGTGCGGTGGTGTACCTAGTACAGCATGTTATAATAAATTAGTTTATTGTGTTATCCTTATCTACTTATGGTATTTATTTTTTTGTTATTCATGCTTTGATTACTTTGATTTTATATTGTAAGATTTTTTTGTATTTATGTGTAGTTTTAATTGTCGCGAAATAGACATTATTTAATTAATTATCTGTCTTTAATTACTTCTGTTAATTTGACACGCACTAGTAGCGCAACCTGGCCGCATTTAAGTTGAAATACCTGAGTAGTGTAGGAGTCTCTCACGTGGCTAGCCACGAGAGTTATGGGCAAACCTGGTGATCAGGTTAGCTGCCCCGCTACCAAATAGGTAATGTTTGCTTTCGATGATATGAATTATACGTATGGTCGAGCAGTCACCCACAGGAGCGGGATGCGGGCACCTGTAGGCTTGGGCGTAGAGTTGCGGGCGGATTTTGACAACACAACCACATGACGCATACTTACTGGTTTAAAAAATAAAAAACCGGCCAAGTGCGAGTCGTACTCGCGCACCGAGGGTTCCGTATCGGTTTTGGACGTATAAAGTGAAAAAAACCGGACCGCATAACTAAGTTTGTTTGTGAAGGAATTTTGATGATTTTGAAAAAACTGCATTGAAATTTCGGACCACCACTCCGGCCCCTTTTGCAATGAAAATAAAAACATTTTTTGACTTTTTTCATTTTCAATATAGTTTGGCAAGCATTTTTTATAACTGTTCCAAATTTCAAGTCGATACCATTAGTAGTTGCTGAAATAAGCAGGTGTGACAGACAGACAGACAGACGAAGACGCACCATAAGGGTTCCTTTTTTACCATTTTGGTACGGAACCCTAAAAAGTGTGGGGTCGGGGGGCCCAGTAAAGAAAAGAAGGAAAAGATATTCTAGCTCATAATAAATTCATAGAAATATATGAAAATAACAATGATTTAATTGTGGAACGCAGAAAAGAATTCGAATTAAATTAAAGCATACAAAAAATGCTAGATATTTGCAGACAATCATGTAGGGATAATGATGAAAACAATGATAATTGAGGAATTAGAAGGCTATGCCAATGTAATTTTTGAAAATGACCCTTACTAGGGTTAGAGCTTAGAGCGTGACCCACATTCAGTTGTTAATGCTGATATACAAAATGCAACTCTCAGTAAACTTTTAGCACCAAGGTTACTGAGAAAAAAGAAAACCGGCAAGTGCGAGTCGTACTCGCGCACCGAGGGTTCCGTATCAGTTTTGGACGTATAAAGTGAAAAAAACCGGACCGCATAACTAAGTTTGTTTGTGAAGGAATTTTGATGATTTTGAAAAAACTGCATTGAAATTTCGGACCCCCACTCCGGCCCCTTTTGCAATGAAAATAAAAACATTTTTTGACTTTTTTTATTTTCAATATAGTTTGGCAAGCATTTTTTATAACTGTTCCAAATTTCAAGTCGATACCATTAGTAGTTGCTGAAATAAGCAGGTGTGACAGACAGACAGACAGACACCATAAGGGTTCCTTTTTTACCATTTTGGTACGGAACCCTAAAAAGTGTGGGGTCGGGGGACCCCCGTTAGGAACGTAGTTCCAAAAATTGATTAATAGGCTCCTAATTTGAATTATAGGTGTGTACTGTGATATTATATGGGTCCGGTGGTCAATGAGAAAGCTGCGTACCACACGAGGTGGTGGTAATTTTCCAGATGGAATTTCTTATTACTTGTGATCGATTTTTTCCTTATTTTACTTGTGCTAGTTTCCTCCTTATTAACTTTTTGATAACTTTTTTGTGTGATTTTGTTAGTAGGTATTAAGATTTTCTTGTATGCTCTTTATTTCTATTATTAGGTTAGTTTATTCCTTAATTGTTTATATTCGTTTTTCCTCATTTACTTACACTGTGTGTTTATTATTTACAATTAAATAGAAATATTCTTTATTAATTTTTTGTTTACTTTATTATTCTTTCTTTAAATAATTTCTTGGGCACGTCAGTATTTTTCTTTATCTAGTTTACTCTTTTTTCGATGAATTTGATTGTATATAGTAGTAATTGACTGGCACTCCCGCCACAACAATACATAATGATTACATTAGTAGTTACTAAGGATGTGTCTGTCAGGGTGTTAGGTGGCCGGTCGGCCACCGAAGTCCCAAAGATAAACAGTACAGATATATGGCTTTAGCTGAATGAAAGAGTCTTGGGTTATGTTAGAATAGTTTTAGTTTGTAATAAATTAGGTAGTTTGAGTTTGGGGTTTATTTTTTTCTTTGATTTGTTATGTTTACATCATTTTATTATTTTCTTGAACATTAATTTGTAGGCAGGTGTTTTATGCTTTTGTTGTTCGTGATTTCTTTTTTGTATTATTCCAACGTATGGTTTTGTCTATTAAAAGTTTTTAGGTTAGTTTATTTCTTAATTGTTTATATTAGTTTTTCCTCATTTACTTACACTGTGTGTTTATTATTTACAATTAAATAGAAATATTCTTATAAATTTTTTGTTTACTTTATTATTCTTTCTTGAAATACTATTTTCTTGGGCACGTCAGTCTTTTTCTTAATCTTGTTTTCTCTTTGATTGTATAGTTACTTAGTAATTGACTGGCACTCCCGCCACAACAATACATAATGATTATATTAGTAGTTACTAAGGATGTGTCTGTCAGTCTGTTAGGTGGCCAGTCGGCCACCAAAGTCCTTAAGATCATAATGAAAGAGTCTTGGGTTATGTTAGAATTCATAGTTTTTGTTTGTAGTTAATTAGGTTGATAGTGTTTTATTTTTTCCGTGATTTGTGTAGTGTTTTATTTTTTTCTTTGATTTGTTATGTTAGTTTACATCATTTATTTTTTTCTTAAACATTAATTTGTAGGTAGGTGTTTCATGTTTTTGTTGTTCGTGACTTCTTTTTCTTTAAATAGCACTTTATTGGGCACGTCAGTCAAGTAGACGCCAAATTAAAGTTTTTCTTTATTTTGTTTACTATTTCCTCGATGATTTTGATTGTATAGTAAGTAGTAGTAATTGACTGGCACTCCCGCCACAACAATACATAATGATTATATTAGTAGTTACTAAGGATGTGGCTGTCAGTCTGTTGTCGCCACCTGACTCCTTAAGATCAGCAGTACAGACATATGGCTTTTGCTGAATGGACGAGTCTTGGGTTATGTTAGAATAGTTTTACATCATTTATTTTTTCTTGAATATTAATTTTTAGGCAGGTGTTTTATGTTTTTGTTGTTCGTGATTTCTTTCTTGTATTATTTAAACGTATGGTTTTGTCTATTTAATTTTTTTAGGTTAGTTTATTCCGTAATATTGTTTATAGTAGTTTTTCCTCATTTACTTGCATTGTGTGTTCATTATTTACAATTTAATAGAAGTATTCTTTATAATTTTTTGTTTACTTTATTATTTCTTCTTTAAATTATATTTTTCTTGGGCACGTCAGTTTTTTCTTTATCTTGTTTACTCTTTTTTCGATGATTTTGATTGTTTATAGTAGTAATTGGCTGGCACTCCCGCCACAACAATACATAATGATTATATTAGTAGTTACTAAGGATGTGTCTGTCAGTGTGTTAGGTGGCCAGTCGGCCACCGAAGTCCTTAAGATCAGCAGTACAGATATATGGCTTTTGCTGAATGAAAGAGTGGGTTATGTTAGTATTAATAGTTTTTGTTTGTAGTTAATTCGGTAGATAGTGTTTTATTTTTTCTTTGATTTGTTATGTTACTTTACATTATTATTTTTTCTTGAACATTAATTAGGTTAGTGTTTCATGTTTTTGTTGTTCATCACTTCTTTTTCTTTAAATAACACTTTCTTAGGCACGTCAGTCGAATACACGCCAATTAAAAGTTTTTCTTTATCTTGTTTACTCTTTCTTCGATGATTTTGATTGTATAGTAAGTAGTAGTAATTGACTGGCACTCCCGCCACAACAATACATAATGATTACATTAGTAGTTACTAAGGATGTGTCTGTCAGTTTGTTAGGTGGCCAGTCAGCCACCGAGTCCTCGGGCTGACGTCGGGTCCACGAGGACAAAAGGTCTCACCATCTTTATTCGACTATTTATGTAACATCTTGTCCTCGCCCCAAGATTCGTGTGCGTACGCGCAGCGGAATGTTGTTGAATTTAAAGATTTTAATTATGCAGATATTTAGTGTATGACGTCGTATAATTGTGTATGGTAAATAAAAATTTGTGCACGCAACCATTGTGGAGAAATTCACCAAAAACTGATTCCGCTGGGCGAACGTTGTCCTGGCGGAACTTTTTTTAATCCATAGACTTTAGAAGAAAAGAGATGTGTCCAAAAATTAGTGTGTATTTGTGTGTAATTGTGTATGTATGAATAAAACTAGTGCATGCATAAACTTCGGAGAAATTCAAGTTTCCGCTACGCGAACGTTTGGCCATTAGCTAGTTTTCATATAAAGCGCTTACATAGAGAGCTGTAGATTTTTACATACGTTGTTTTGAATTTGTTTATATTTGTTTAAAAAACAGATTTAGAAAAAATCGTAGGGCTTAAAAGATAAAAATATAAACGTAAAATACGCTTATTAGGTCTTAGTTCTTAAAGTATGCACTTTGGGGTCTAGATTTTCACGTTTATACAAACCTTGTAAGTGTCTGCAACATGTTGCCAAGTATCAATGATGTTCCGTTAGTAACTAATGAGTTATAGGACAAATTTACCATGAACAGATCACTGTTTACAAAGCAGTCAAATATCACGACGATCTGAAGGAATTGCATGGTAATATGTATGTCAATAATTAGTGAATTCATTCAACTATTCTTATGCAAAATTTCATGTCATTAAATAGAAAAACAATTATAATACTGACGAAGCATCGAAAACCTACATAACCCGACCAAGTTCGGATGGCTACAAAAAAGCGGCCGTGCAATATATTTAGGTAACATCCCAAAATTTACAGTATAATACCGGTATTGAATTGGTATAGGTGATAACACAATTGTTGTTTCGATATAATTTATAGGTCATTTATTTTTGTACACCTACTTTTTTAAATGTATTTGACTATGACAGAAAGTAGGTACTATTTATATATTTATTTATTTATATAGACAAATAAAATTCATACAGCTAATTTCTTCAATAGAAATTAGCTGTATGAATTTTATTTGTCTTAAATAATATATTTAGATTATATCTCAAGTCTCAAGCGCATACTTAAATAAAGTACCTACGTAAATAGTACCTACTTTCTGTCATAGTCAAATACATTTAAAAAAGTAGGTGTACAAAAATAAATGACCTATAAATTATATCGAAACAACAATTGTGTTATCACCTATACCAATTCAATACCGGTATTATACTGTAAATTTTGGGATGTTACCTAAATATATTGCACGGCCGCTTTTTTGTAGCCATCCGAACTTGGTCGGGTTATGTAGGTTTTCGATGCTTCGTCAGTATTATAATTGTTTTTCTTTAATTACTGAATTTAATGACATGAAATTTTGCATAAGAATAGTTGAATGAATACACTAATTATTGACATACATATTACCATGCAATTCCTTCAGAACGTCGTGATATTTGACTGCTTTGTAAACAGTGATCTGTTCATGGTAAATTTGTCCTATAACTCATTAGTTACTAACGGAACATCATTGATACTTGGCAACATGTTGCAGACACTTACAAGGTTTGTATAAACGTGAAAATCTAGACCCCAAAGTGCATACTTTAAGAACTAAGACCTAATAAGCGTATTTTACGTTTATATTTTTATCTTTTAAGCCCTACGATTTTTTCTAAATCTGTTTTTTAAACAAATATAAACAAATTCAAAACAACGTATGTAAAAATCTACAGCTCTCTATGTAAGCGCTTTATATGAAAACTAGCTAATGGCCAAACGTTCGCGTAGCGGAAACTTGAATTTCTCCGAAGTTTATGCATGCACTAGTTTTATTCATACATACACAATTACACACAAATACACACTAATTTTTGGACACATCTCTTTTCTTCTAAAGTCTATGGATTAAAAAAAGTTCCGCCAGGACAACGTTCGCCCAGCGGAATCAGTTTTTGGTGAATTTCTCCACAATGGTTGCGTGCACAAATTTTTATTTACCATACACAATTATACGACGTCATACACTAAATATCTGCATAATTAAAATCTTTAAATTCAACAACATTCCGCTGCGCGTACGCACACCCAAGATTCCACCGGCGCAATATTTTCACTGGGTGGTCAGCAGTAGGTACAGACATTATGGCTTTTGCTGAATGAAAGAGTCTTAGGTTAGTTAGAATAGTTTTAGGTTGTAGTTAATTAGATAGGTACTTTGAGTTTTTTTATATTGTTTTTTTTTGTGGTTTTTTCTTTGGTTTCTTATTTTAATTTGTCATCATTTATTTTTTCTTGAACATAAATTTGTAGAAAGGTTTTTTATGTTTTTGTTGTTCGTGACTTCTTTTTTGTATTATTCAAAACAATGGTTCTGTCTATTAAGATTTTTAAGTGTTTATAGCTCAATTTGGTCTACTACCTGTGTGACGTATTTTTGTGATAAGTACAGATGTAGGTGCGTGTGATTTGATGTAGTTCCCACAATACGTGCTACCTCTGAGAGCGACTTCCAAGAGTTAGGGTCTTGTTGTAATCCTTCCATGAGCGTGACCACGGATTTCTTGTCTGTTTCTCTTCGTAGAATGCCAATAGGTATATTCAAACAGTAATTTTAATGGTGTAGGGAGATATAATTTATTATGAGGGCCCAAAATATTTTTATTGCGATTTTAGTAGGTAGGTACCGTTTAAATCATTTCATAGTTCAGTAATTCAAGACAAAGGTTGTTTCGATAGTGACGATTTCGATGCTGTGGCATCTTCTGTCGGATATTTAAGTTGAAATACACATGCCAGTAACTTACACAATGCAATATTTCATGTCTTGCCCTCTAATTCATGCTTTTATAAGTAAGTACACGTGCCAAAAGATTGGAATTAGGCAAGCAACCGGTGTGTCTGTTCTCACTTTAATGCTGTCAAATAGGAAGACCCAAAACAGTTCCCTAAATATATTTTTGAAAATATAGTTAAGTCTTAGGCCGTAAACCTAAAGAAAGCAGGCAGCTTACCAGCGCTTGTGAATTGTATAGAAACTCGCCTGCGCAGATTACCCGCGCAGGTCTGCGTGCGCCGAGTTTCTATACAATTCACAAGCGCTGGTAAGCTGCCTGCTTTCTTTATGTATACGGCCTTAAATACGTTGAACTCTGTGCCACCAAAAATAATAGGAAATCGATTGTTTGTAGGCCACACATTGGCACGGCGTTCAAAAACTTAAATACATTTAATAACATAATTCGGACATACTGTCAATGATCCCAAGGCTTCTGATAGACGATCGGCTTTGTTTATTATATTCAGGTCCCTTACTTGATATGACAAAAAGCAAGCAACTAAATGTACATCAAAAACGACAAACTATGGTACTAATTTTAAATGTATTGAAATTGCCACATTATCGTCAACGCGAAACCTGAAACGCGAAGATATAACTGTAATGATCATAACAAGTTGCTTGCCAATTCTCATATCAGGTAAGGGCCCTGTGCGAAATTATCCTTAACCTTATTTAACCAATCATTAAAATACTATGCGATAAGAATAGGAACTCAATGACCTCGAACTGTCAACTATCACTTTAAAGTAAGTCTTACAAAGAAAATTCATTTGCAAATCAATTTTTTTCACTTTATTTATCTGAGTTTTTTTTTTCACTTTATTTACCAAACCTATTGTAATAGATTTATTAATACAAAACATCTAAATTTTCAATACAAAACGCGGTCCTATTCTTATTTTGATCGCATAGTAGCTAATAATGTTTATCTGTGGTGTGTCTAGAGCTCACTGGTCTCGCAGACACGCACCGCGGCGTGCTTCCCGTGCACTCGCCGGCGCTGTCGGGTTCCGCGGCCGACGCGCACTGCGTGAGCGCTCCACTGTGTCTACACCTACCGGGACCCACGCCCTAACCGAGCGCGGGTGGTTCAGGGAATTAGTTCTATGTTTGTTCTATTAGTACCAACCTGAAATTTAATTTGTTCTGCGTTATTTCTTGTTATAAATGCCTTTGATGTCGACCTCCGGCTAGCGGACTACTTTTTTAATAGGCGCCTGACAGTCTTCAGATTAGTCTCAAACTTTAGTTCTACTAATATGCTTTTCATTTTACTATTAGTTCGCTGGCCGGAGGTTATGTTTTACTCTAATATTTAAGAAACTAAGCGTAATAATAGATAGATTAATAGTAAAATGAAAAGCATATTAGTAGAACTAAAGTTTGAGACTAATCTGAAGACTGTCAGGCGCCTATTAAAAAAGTAGTCCGCTAGCCGGAGGTCGACATCAAAGGCATTTATTACAAGAAATAACGCGGAACAAATTAAATTTCAGGTTGGTACTAATAGAACAAACATAGAACTAATTCCCTGAACCACCCGCGCTCGGTTAGGGCGTGGGTCCCGGTAGGTGTAGACACACGCGCTCGACGACTGCGCCGAGTACTCCGGCGCACTCACTCGCGCAACAGCCTGGCTGTTCTGAGGCTCTAGACAAGTTGCTTTTCTGTTCGCGTTCACGCCAAACGACAAGCACAAAATGTATGGCAATGACATTACCTGCGGAAAAGTCACGTGCCTCACAAATGTCACTTCCATACATTTTATCCGTAGCGTTTGACGCTAACGCTAACAGAAAAGTAACTTGTCTAGGGCCTCTGTGCCGACACGCGGCGTGATATCACCGCGAGAACTGCCAATTTGTTTGTGAACGTTCGAAGGAGAATGTCGAAAGGGATTCTTTAGCAGGTACACTATTTGGACGTATATTCAAACTTCGAAGCAATCCGAATCCGAATTGCTTTGAAGTTTAAATATACGTCCAAATAGTGTACCTGCTAAAGGATCCCTGTGAGATTCTCCGTCGAAATTTCGCAAACAAATTGGCAGTTCTCGCGGTGATATCACGCGGCGTGTCGGCACAGAGGCCCTAGACGAGTTACTTTTCTGTTAGCGTTAGCGTCAAACGCTACGGATAAAATGTATGGATGTGACATTTGTGAGTCACGTGACTTTTCCGCAGGCAATGTCATTGCTATACATTTTGTGCTTGTCGTTTGGCGTGAACGCGAACAGAAAAACAACTTGTCTAGGGCCTCTGAATAGACAGGCAGAACAACGTGACTCACCGGCGACTGAAGGGCTGCGGTGGGCGTGTCTCGTAGTCATCAGAGCGAGATGGTGAGTTTAGATCATTTCCCTTCTGAAGACCGCACGTCGCGTGTAACTACTGTCGGGGAAGCAGGCGGAAAGAGGTATTCTTTGCTGGAGACCGGATATGTACGAGATGATATTGTTACCAGCAGTTCATAAGGGCTTAGAATTTAGTTCACAGGATAACATATTTAGAAAACAGTAATAATATTGTGTTTTTGTGAAAGTTATTTAATTTCCTACCAAAGTAGTGTTTTACTATGGCTTTTGATTTTAGCAATAATTTTGACAGACTTAGCTCTGACTTAGAATTTATCAAAGTTATTTAAATTCCTATGAAAGTAGTATTTTTCTACGCCGTTTGATTTTAACAATAATTTTGACAGACTTAGGGCGGGTTGCTTCAAACCATCTGTATTCGTAAGTCAGTACGTAATCGTTAAGTCAGTATGAAATTGTCGTACAAGCCGCCATATTTGACGGTTACAGATACGTAACTGTAAGATGAAACAACATGGCCTTATACAATCAGCTCCGGTTAAGACGACGCGTTTTATATTAAGTAAGCATTAATGAATATTAAGATGTGATATTGTGAAGTATTAGTGAGATGACATGCAATCCAATCAGCGTATTGTATTACTCAATCTTTGTATTGTTTTCCTGTGCTGTAAGCAGGCGAATCTTATTTGATGCCTTGCTGCGACACATAAATAGATTATTCAAAGACTAGAACTTGCTTTTCGTCCTTAAAGAGGCACCGGTCACTTTGCTATCGGTTGTAACTAAAACACTGGAACTATTGATTATGGTTTGTTAATATTATTATTCTTAGTATTGAAGGACGTTACGCCAAACGGAAGCTTGCATGTCGCTATGTGCGGAAAGGTGAGGTTAGATCACTGAACATAATAGGCCGAGATTTGAGCGTCGCAAGTGTTAGTTACCTACGTTTCTGTATGAAGGCAGTTAATGCCTGTGCCCGTTACAGTCCCCTGCATGACGACATCCTGTACTGTTGGAGCTATTCGTTCCAGCAGATGACATAACGATCATGACTGAATCGCCGCCTCAGGCTGCGATAAAGCGTCGTTCTTTATCGCTATTTCGGCCGCTGTCGAAAGGTTCAACCGCCGCACTACCCACAGTTATCGCGCTCAATCCTCTCAGCGAAGGCGGTGCTTCAATCATGAACGTTTGATGCCAGGTTGTAGACGATGCTAGCCCTTACTTGCCGTGTGCGAGTTTTGCCGGCCGATGGCTGTGAATGCTTCGGGAAGACGTCGTGGGGCGTCGACCTGTAGTTGTTGGTGACGGTCTCGTGCGCCTGCGCGGCTCCGTGGGTCGCCCGGCAGTACGGTGGCGACGCTCGTCGCCGCAAGACGCGTGGAGCGCTCTGCTCCGTGACGCCGTCCTGGTCTTTTAACGCCTCCAAGTCGGTCGGCACAGCGTCCGTCTGTGCTTGTGGCCGACTTGCCGGTTGTCCGATATACGGGTAGGACGAATCATGCAGGGCATTCGTACATGGCTTTATGGAATACAAAGCCACGTGCTTTCAGCGGTGCTCATAAATCGGTTTTGATTTTTTTTTGGATTGATCCTTTCCGTGCGGAACGCTGTTTTCTCTACTCGGCGTTTTTGATACCTGCTTTGACGGGGCTTACCTACAGTGTAAGAACGTATTGTGGTAGAACATATTGTACAATCAAAGAACGCACTGTAATCAATGGTTCCACTGTTTTGTGTACAATCATAGACAATCGTGCCAGTCCAGACGTTTTCAAGCCTGTATGCGGCTCATTATTTAGCCGTAACGTTCCAGATATTTGTTTATCTAGGTATCAACAGTATATGTATATTTATTACCATTTTATAGTGTCTCACTGACATCTCTTCCGATCATTATCCGATCAAAACACTATTTTTTACATGTTTCGAAATCTAGCAACAATTAGTTAAGATTGGCATCATTATCACTGAACGTTAGATTACTAAAGATGTATGATTCGTCCTCACTGACGCTCACAGAATAACGTGACAATGTTCATGAGTGCTTAATGTTGTATTTCAAGATTAGTCCGCGTTCAGTTTTGTGTTCACGCAAGAAGCGTTAAGTGCCGCGATTGCTATAAATTTAACGCCATGTAAGACGTTTGATGTAGAGTAGTACATGTGGAGTCTGTTATCCTGATGAAGCGAAGTTGCGAGTGCTTTATGACAGCCTGGTAACAATTTCCTCTTGCATGTATTCAGCGTCCCCGCAGAGGCTGCCTCCCTGCGCCTGGTATCCGCGGCCGTCGCTACACGAGACGGGCACTACTTCCGAACGGAACTGAAGTAAACTCATGATCTTGTTCACGCGGGTGACTACGACTCACGCCTGCCGCAGTGTTTCTGTCCGAAGTGTTTCACGCGGCTCGATGTTGTGCGAGCGAGTGCATCGTAGTGCACGCCGCAGCCGGCGGCCGCTTACTTCCTGTGTCTCGACCGTCGAACCCGCCAGTGCAGTGCAAATGGACGTCGCAACACAAATAAACAATATTTACACATTGAAAACAATAACAAATTAAAATAAAGCTTTGTAGTCCAGAAATCCAGGGTATTATTATCATTTATGTATTTTTTTTTCAATAACAATAATAGTAATTGCAGCCGTAGTTCATTCCATTTGGTTTTGTAACTTTGTTTTTATTGAAAACTAGATAATTATGTAAGTTTATTTATTATTTTCGATTATTTTATTAATCAAAATAATCCTTTATCTAATATGATTTAGTTTAACTCGTTCAATGCTATCCCTAACCCACCATTTCAGTAAAATAATTATCATTGAAATTACTCATTTTTATTAGGGTTCCGTAGTAAAAGGTCTGTCTGTCCATCTATCACACTCTCGTAAAATCTACAGTTCCAACCTAAAGGGAAATTAATAAAATAAAATTATTAGGGGGAGCCATACATTAATGAAACAGAGGGGTATGGGGCGACATGAAGTATTGTTGTATAGGTCTTTGAAAAAACAAAAGTTCCTAAGTTTTTGTGTGATTGATTAAGTAACTTTCTTAGTTAGGTTTATATTTAGTGAGCTATGAGCTCCGAAAGTCGTTAACATTGTGTCCCGCCCCTTTAATTTTCCAACCGCGTATTATCAAAGTCTGAAAAAAATCTTGCTTGTAGCACCTAATAAACACTTTCGATTAAAACAGTTAGTTTTTGAAATAATCGTTATTTTCAGTTTGCCAACCGTAAAAATTACTTTCTTAATAATATTATTTAATATAGATTTATAGTTACCTATACATATTTCACCTTGTTATCGATTTCCGGAGCTCATATTTTGCTAAATATTCATCTGAATAAGAAAGTCACTTAGAAACCTTCATGCATTGACCTATATGTCCCTAGACAAGCAGTTCCGAACAAAAATCATGCCCCACACGCGGGTACTTGTCTGTTGCTCACCGCATCAAACGTAAGTGAATGTAAGGCTTGTGTTGTGCCCGCACAACACTTGAGTGTGACATGTTTAATGTTCGGAACTGCTTGTCTAGACATATAGGTCAATATGCCTTCATGTCATTTTCAAACACCTATCCGACGATACCCCAGTTGGAAGGGGTAAACGAAAATATTTTTTTCAGCCATCAGTTGAATGGTTGGAGTGCCTTCCTTATTCTTTTTTATTTTATTTTATAAGATGCCTTTATAGCGGCTAAATACCTGCAAGGTTTCATATAAATTGGTTAAGAATTGGATTTTACGAGGGTTTGATAGACGGACCGGCGAACATGACGGAACTATAAGAGTTCCTAGTATTACTAAGGAACCCTAAAAGCCAACATATTTTACCGACTCAATTGTTAGTCTTATCTTTTCGCAATACAGTGCGCCTAGAATAGCGTGACAGCAGAAGACGAAGATGGTACTGAATGTTTTATGATTCTGACATAAACTCTGTTGTTCCCCTTAGTCTTTGAAAGTTAATCTGGGCACACTGGCATTCTTATTCGTTCCACATATTTATTATATTCATTCTTTTAAATATTCTGTTTATTTATTTACTTTATTTTCATTTATAGTCGTCATTATGTCAGCCGAAAGATGTCCACTGCTGAACATAGGCCCATAAGTATCGCCAAGTTTATTTAGAAATCAAAGTTTATAAATTAAGACTATTAAATTATTTCAAATCATATTACACATGAATAGATGGAACAACGCATGGCTTATGCATTCTTGCATCGAAAACGTCACTATCTTAATATTACCACTATCATTTTTGTGCGCACTCATAGACGGGCTCCCGTCGCGAGTACGCAACTCTCTGTGCAACTCAGGCAGTAATATTCAACTCGTGGATAGCGAATGCTGAGGTCCCGGAAAAACTTAGGGGCTGCCGAACGGCATTCGGGCCAAAGACTGAGACGGGACAGCATGCGGGACTTCGTGCACACTCATATAAACGCGCTCCCGTCGCAAGTACGCAGTACACGGGGGCGCCGGATGGTATGGCGTCGGAGTTGAACTGCCGCGAAAGTTGTATGGTCAGGCAGCCGACGGTACCAGCTAACAGTATCAGAACGCACGGCGGCCGTCCACGCTGTCCTGTGTAATTTCGCTCAGTGTCTGGCTGCCTCACCACTTAGTACTTTGCCGCACATCGCTGCCCGGGTCATCGAGTGATCGACTAGGAGGGGTCATGGCCTAACAGCGGTGGCGTCGATGATACTCATCCTTTCATCAGTCGTATTCACGTATGCTCGATGTGCGCACACTGGGTAGCCGCTATCAGCCACTAGGAAAGATTATACTATGGCATACGGAAACGGGTTATCGTGATAATGTCGACGTTTTGAATCTGAAATCACTTACGGCCAATTCCAATCCTTGCTAAGTGCTACGTTCGAATTGGCGTTGGCACTGCCTCCAGCGCAACCGGACGCCATCTGGGCCAAAAGCTCTCCTTCCTGGCGCCATTTCCGCTTCACCTTCGTTGGGGCGGGGCGGCTGCGGCGTTGTTCGCCATTGTTCACTTTCTGTTGCAGCTCTTTCTTTGTCTCTTCCGATGATTTGATGGTGTCACTATTCGGGTAGAACAAGACTGCCGGTCCTCTCTGTGTTACGACCAGCGGCGGCTTTCCCTTTGGGAGCTTAAGGATCGACGCATAGTCGATCACCGATTGTTGCCTCAGCTGCTGCGGCTGCTGCTGCCGATCTGCATCCCCTGCCACTGGTTTAAAGGATGATGCCATCCGCAGTTCCATAGAGGCCACTTCCAGCCTCATTGCTGTCTCTTTGTGCTCTGACTCTGCCAGGCAAATGTTAAGTGCCGCAACCACTGCCAGGATATCCTGGCTGAACCCCGCAATGGCTCCTTTATCCGCCATGTTCAATTTATTGGAGGCGTTAGCTACCCCACTGATTCCTTTAACTGCCTGGTAGACCTTGTCCACCAGGTCAGCTTTCGTCAATGCCGATAGTCCTTCCTTCTCTTTTTCTTTTTCCGGAGTACTGGTGGCGTCCGGAGCAGTCTTTTGCGGCGGGGTTGTGCTTATCAAGCACGCCGTTGGCACGATGGCCGGGGCGGCAACTGGTGGTATCCGGGTCGCTGATCCCGCTGATCGGTGGAGCATCTGCACTGCGGGGTTCAGTCCGTCTTCGCATTGCTTCCTGTACCTCCTGAGGGGAGGTCAGCGGGCGCTTGCTAGTCTGAGCTGGCGGAGTTTGCTGTGTAGGCGGCCGAAATTCCTCCCTTATAGGCGGCGCACTAAAACTGCTCGGCGGCGTCCTTACCAGCGACCTACGTGGCGCAAATCCTATGCCCTGCCTAAGTTCCTCCGGGCATCGCAGCTCCTCCTCCTTCCTCGTTACTTCTGCCTCGAGTGCCTCTCTAAAGGACTCGCCGTCGTCCTCGTCACACATGTCTTACCTTTTATCGTATTATTACGGGTGATCAGTTGGCCCGGTCGACGGGATCGACTCGTGCTTACACAGTACTAGAGCACTGCTCTCTAATGCACTTATTAAAATTATAAGTCCCAAAAGAAACCAAAATTTTTCTAAGTCCCAAAAAACAAATAAGCACCAAGTTCAGGCCAGCACCACCAACCACCAACGGGTCCTGACGTCACCGGGCCACCCGAGAGTGACGTCACCAGGATTACGTCACAAAGTATCCGCACACACAAACGTCACCGGGCACCCACCCGGGGAGGGGCGACGTCACGGGGCGACGTCGCCAAGCACGCCACGGGCGCAAGTGGCGCTGATGGCGTCGCGGGCAATTCCCGAACTAGATGACAGCTGTCACTGACTGACACTGAGTAGATAGGGACACTCCCACCACCTTCCCATGGCCCCTCCGACATACAGTCATATGGGCCGAAACGTGAGACGGCTGCGGACATAGCTCCCTTGGCTATCTTATTTTAGTGTCCGCAGGCGCTTCTTGATCTCTACAAGTTCCATTTTTGTGTCCCTGGCCTTTCTCCCCATTCTGGGGCGGCCAGAAGCGAAAATTAGTACCCTCTGCGGGATGACGCCACTTGACGGCTTCGCTGCTGTCCTGTTTCCCGTCCTCACTGCTCACCGTTCTAGCTCCACTCTTTTCTTGTGCCAGCTGTGCGCAAAGTTCCTCAGCCGCCGGAAGTTAACCTCGAAGTTAACGAGGTCGCAGTAGTAAACAGGTCCCGCCTTCTCACGACGAATCCCATCCAGCATCTCCTGCCGCTGCTCGCCATACAGGGGGCATCGCCACAGTATGTGGTCCAAGCATTCATCCTCCTCGCCGCAGTAGCATTCGCTCACCTCGCATAAGCGTATTTCACTCAGTCTCTTACGAAAACATCCATGCCCTGTCAGAATCTGCGAGACTTGGTAGTCCGGCTCGACCCAAGTAGCCTTGAGTCTTGCCGCTAGGTCCGGGAAGAAACGATGGAGTTCCCTACCCATGGTTTCCTGCCCCCAGCTACGCTGCCAGTTCGCCAAGGTATCGTCCCAAATTTTCCCTTTCTCTCTCCTGAACTCGTCCCAGGACAGGTGGCGTATCTCATCCACCTTGCCGGCCCGCGCAACCTCGAGGTCAGCCGGTAACACTCCTGCCAACACGGGCAGGGCCGCGGTACTGGTGGACCGATATGCCTTCGTCAGCAGAATCAAAGCCGGCCTCTGGGCCCTCAACAGCGATGTCCTGACCATGTACGTTCCCGTGCGTCTCCACCAGCATCCTGCCGCGTACGTGATGGTTACCGTGAAGATTCCCTTGTACAGGACCTTAAGGGCCCTGTACCTGATACCCCAGGATGATGCGGAGACACGCGACATTTTGCCCAGCCCCGCTGCAGCACGCTCCCCTATTGATCGGGCGTGTCCCATGAACGACAACCCTGCGTCGATCACCACCCCCAGAACCCTGGTCGAGCGCACGCTTTTGACTGAGATACCATCGAGCCTGATCGTTGGGGGCCGCCTGGATAGTCCCCCCTTCAGAGTCATAGAGCACGACTTCGAAGGAGAGAAGCCCAGCCTGTTGCGAACCCCCCACTCACTAATGAGCGCCATGGCGCACGAGGCCGAGGCCTCTATGCCGGCTCGCGAGTCAGACTCGATGAGCACCGTTACATCGTCGGCGTACGCGACCAGTTGTACTCCGTCCGAGAATGGCAGCCGAAGCATGTCGTCCATGAGAAGGTTCCATACTGTAGGACCCAGTACAGAACCCTGCGGGCAACCCATGGTCGAGGTCTTCCACATCACCCTGCCCCCGACAAAGAGCCCGACACGCCGGTTGGTGAAGTACGCCGCCAGCATCCTATAGATGTTTGGCGGACATCCCCCACCCTTCGCCTTGAGCAGGATCATGGGCCACCATGCGTTATCAAAGGCCCCCGATATGTCCAGAAAAACAGCCTGCACATACCGGGACCGGCTCCCGCTGACGGTGTCCAGAATTGAATTTAGCGCTGTTAGCGTCGACCGGCCTCGAGAGCTGGCTGGATGAAATACTGCGCGAGATGGTGGGTGCGCTTGCCAGTATGACACGCTTCAGGATTTTGCCCAGAACAGAGAGTAGCGTGATGGGGCGATTCGCTTTGGGGTCGGTGAGCAGCTTATCGTTGCCCTTAGGCAAGACGATAAGCCGGCCGTCCTTCCACGTACCTATCTAATAATTTAATTTTAAAATATATGTCTACAAATATTAATTAGTTATTGATTTATTATAATTATTATTAGGTACGTTTTTTTTTTTATATAGCGTCTTCTGTGACAATTTGTGACCATTACATACCCTCTGTGTCTGGCCCGCTCACAATGGGTGCGTCCTGTGATGGTTTGGGGCACTGACTATGTTCTTCCATCATCAGTTGTGGGCTTAGCCGTCAAACAAATAACGCTTAAAAAACTATGACGAGATCCGCGACATTTGACCACACCTAAAATAATCACCGACATTAGATTGCGTGTTCTTTCAAGTGCAAAATCACCTTATCCCTTAATGCCTAGTAATACGCTCAGCGTTTACTGGTTCGTACTCACCTCAGCAGGCTATTGGGGCAGGATCAGCCTTCTTTGCTCTCTCTTTGGGTCACAGTTTCACGATGGTCACAGTTCCACGATGTACAATGAAAATGACATATTAAGTACCGACATAAAAACTGAAATAGTGAACCGTCGTGCTCAGCTGCGTGCCGCGCACTGAACAACAAAGATTACAATACCGGTACATAAATATTTCTCGTTCGCCGATTGCGTGCATCTGACTTGCTGGAAACAGGTTTTAGCGCGTTTGTTTATTAGGGTTCCGTACCAAAATGGTAAAAAAGGAACCCCTAATGGTGCGACTTTGTCTGTCTGTCTGTCTGTCTGTCTGTCTGTCAGACCTGCTTATTTCAGCAACTACTTATGCTATCGACTTGACATTTGGAACAGTTATAAAGAATGCTTGTTTAACGTTATTGCAAATGAAAAAAATCCAAATATATTTTTATTTTCATTGCAAAAGGGGCCGGAGTAGGGGTCCAAAATTTTAAAGTGGGGTTGCTAGGTCAAGTGACATATCATTCATTTTATTTTATATCTCACAGTTTTCGACATATGATGAAAAATGTTCAAAAAATTACCATTCCCCCCCCCCTTATCTCCGAAGTTTGCGGGGCAAAAAATCTGAAATAATTAGGGTTGATGGGAATTGACCCAAATATGGCACCAAAAATAAAACGATGTTCCTAACTATTACAGTTTTTTCAAAATCATCAAAATTCCTTGAGTTTGTCAAGGAATTTTGATGATTTTGAAAAAACTGTAATAAAACTTAGTTTTGCGGTCCGGTTTTTTTCACTTTATACGTTCAAAATTAATACGGAACCCTCGGTGCGCGAGTAAGACTCGCACTTGGCCGGTTTTTTATTTTTTGTAAAATCCTATTGAACAGTGTGACAACGCAATAGGCTTACTTTACATAATAATTGTTTTATTGTTACCGAGTAGGGTATGTTTTTTTTTTCCTTTCTTCGCCCCTTTTAATTTCCGCTTTGTATTTTTATGTTATTAACACACATTATGCATTTATATAAACACACATTATATATAATTATTAATTAATAGGTGTATCTATTTAGTTTTGTATGTATTTATTATTATGATCAAACTGGTTTAGGTTTACATCCGTCACGTCTCCAATTGGGTCCAGTTGAATACCAGCGCCAGGCACTAGTGTTCTGGCATTTATGCTGAACTGCACCCATTTGGCAAAGCCGCTAGGCACATAGCAACCATAATAATATTATAAAAAAAAAAAAAAATTTAAGCCTTTTCTTTATTATTATTATTTTTTTATTTTTGTTTGGTCTGTGTGTCTTTGTGTGCTGCCAAATAAATGTTTTTTCTTTTCTTCTATCTGGAAAAACGCCCTCACCACGCATTGGCCAAACATCCGCGTAATTTCAGCGCTGGCGGCTTGCCAGGCATTCTTGACAATGCGCGCCGTGATTCCATCGATTCCCGGTGCCGTATTGGGAAGATCCCTAACTATCTTCTCGAGATCCCGACTTGAGAGAGGAGGCGCATCCCGACCTGACGGGACACAGGCAGCGGCCAGTCGAACCTGCCTGTGGTAGGCAGTGTCCCGTGATGGGTCATCATCGGGGCACAGCGCTCCCACTAGGCTGCGCATGGCCGTGTCCACGTCAACGGCATACCCCTGGAGAAGCCGGGTGCCGTTTACCACGTTTTGTGGTGGTCTGAATCTGCCACTGGCAGTGCGGTACGCCAATCCCCAAGGGTCTTGGTTTCCCGATTCAGCCAGCTCGCGGAAGAAGTCGAGCTGCGCCCTCTCCATCGCTGCCCTATATCTACTGCGACACATTCTGAAGTTCTGTCTTGCCTCATCGTTTGCATCCTCAGTTCTCTTTTTCGCCAATTGCCACGCTTTCCTCGCCTTGTTCTGCCTTTTACGCAAGGCCTCCAACGATGGAGACCACCATTCATATCCCTTCGCTTTCTTGCCATCACCGTTGTGCCAAGACATTCACTCGCGGTCCACCCGATAATTCGCGTGAACTCCTTACATACTTCCGACGCAGACTTATCCCACTTAATCATCCCCACGCGCTCATGAATCGTCGCCCGGAAGCGATCCCAGTCCACCCCACGCTCCCGAAACCTCTTTGGCACCACCGACGGTTCCGCGCTGACAGGCGGCCCCCGTTCCTGTGTGCCACATAGCCTAAATGTGATGAGGCGATGGTCGCTGCTGCTGGCATCCTCGTGTACCCTCCACTCGTCAACTGCTATGCCACGGGTCGACATTGTGACATCGATGTTGGACTCCCCGTTGGCTGTGGCGAACGTTGGTGGCTGTCCCGCCACGTTGTGAACCACCAGGTCCCGACCCAGTAGGAAGCCCTCGAGTTCTTCGCGCCGGTGCGCGACGTCGTGCCCCCTTCCCACATAATGACGAGGGAGGCAGTGCCACAGCGGCGAATGGGCGTTGGTGTCTGCTGCTATCAGTACCCGATGACCTCGAAGTTGATCCAGTACCCGTCGTAGGTGGTGTAGATGTGTAATTATGTCATCGGAGTACTGAAAGTACGCGCTGACAAGGTGTGCAGACTCCGAGTTCCAGGCTATGTGGCACACGATGCAATGGCTGGTGGACAGGTGATGGAGTACCGCGCACGCCACATCAAGGCGTGGGACATAGATGCCTGCCTTCGGGATTGGTGCCCCAGGTAATATGAGTTGCGCTGCAGCGACGGCTGGTGAGGTGTAGGGCTCCTGCACCAGGACTACGTCCAGTCCCAGCTCCCCAGCGACTGCCGGCAGTTCCGCCGTGGCCACGGCCGAGCCCTGCAGGTTGAGTTGGCCAATTCTCAGACTAGCCATAGTTTATTCCGTTAACTGCACGGGCTTCGGCGTGCACACGCGCGGGGCAGTCACGCGTAGCAGTTTTGTGCGTGTTGGCGCCTTTCCTCCCAAACTTCCTGCATGTTGCGCACGTGGAGGTCGCTGCTTGGCACTCCAAGCTCTTATGGCCGTCCTCCCCGCAATTGCCGCATACCATGGCCTTGGCCTTGCAGTATTTCTCAGGGTGGCCGTATTGCTGGCACCTGTTGCAGCAGGTCATGCTGACGTGGTCCGTTACCTGCACCACGTCCCATCCGACGTATATCCTCCCACGATCAACCAGCACTCGGCGGAGCTCGTGAGAGCACTGGCAGATCAGTTTCGTGCGGCCGTTGTATCGGTCCCTTTTGAAGAGAAGTTTGAGCTCATTGTTGATCCTCTCCTGCGGCCAATTGTCGTCCTCTTGCAGATTTTGTTTTTTCAGGTCGTCTATGACTGCGTCCAACGATACTTCTCTATCTACCCCGGTCAACGCGATGATAGGTTGCCGCTGTGCCGGTTCCGACGCTTTCAGGGTTGGCGGGACCGCTTTCCTTATGGACGTTGCCGCGGCCGCAGACGTCGTGTGCACCACAATCCCTGCATTGCCCACCTTTCTCACGCTGTGAATTTGCACTCCTGTGCGGGGTTCACGGCGGTGCACAGTGCCTTCTTGGTGTCTTCCGCCGTCTTAAGGAATTCTTTATGTTCCTCCGCTGGGTATATTGCTATGGCCGGGCCCGGTGGTCGCGGTATCGGCACTGGCTCTGCGTTTCCTCCCAGGCGCAGAGCGTTAGCGAATGATCTCGGCGGGGGGGCGTTATGGTGCACTCGTCCGGCCGCGTCTGGGCTCTCTCCGCCCTGATCTCCGCGGCGGCGAGGCGGAGCGTCAGATGGGTAATGACGGCGGCTAGGCGCTCAGTGTGCGCTCCGATCGCCGCTATCTCGTCCTTGTTGAGCTTGGATGACTTTGCCCTTACTGCATCCATGATGCCTTTCGTGCTGTTGCGAGGCCCGCCAACTGCTCCACCGCGGCTGTCGCCGTAGATAGTAGATAGCGACAGTGGGAATCTCGTTAATCCATTCATGCGCGTCACTAATTAGATGACGAGGCATTTGGCTATTTTAGCACCTTCACTTGCCAGCGTCCTTAGTGACTACTATCGTAATCATTATGGATTGTTGTGGCGAGACTCCCACTGTCTCCATACCGCCACCCAGTGAAAAGAATTGCGCCGGTGGGATTTTGGGGCGAGGACGTGATACATAAATAGATAAATAAGTCAGAGATGTGGAAGCTTTTGCCCTCTAGGGCCCGACGTCAGCCCGAATTTACACAGGAGCCCGGCCACTCGCTCCCCTCCTCAGTCGATCCGAGTGGTCATGCGATTAAACCGTGTCCAGTTCATGTGCGAACCTCTCAAGACCATTGGCGGGATGCCGGACAGAAACCTTTCTTCGAGCCCGATGAGCCTCTTTAGCTCTCTATAAGAGCCAAGGCTCCACACGCCTCGCCAGGACAATGTGCAGGACGTGGAGTGGACGCTCTCCTTACAAGGTAGTCCTAGTATGACGGCGACCTTCTCAACAAGTTCATCGTGATTCCCGTATTTGTTACGTTTCTCACGATGAAGCTCATCGAGGGGCCGCTGACCCGAGACCACCTGCGCATCCACTATCACACCCACACCATTCCTGGCGGCAACGATGTCGGGCTTCCTGAGCCCCAATGCGGTCCTGACTTTTGGCTCCTTCACCACAGTCCATCCCTTGTCGACCATGGCAGAGTTGACAACGTCCACGATGAAGTTGTGGCGTTCAATACGGCCGCCGTGTGTTCTGTGACACTGCTGGATGGTATGTGCCGTCGTCTCCCTAACCATGCAACCTGCACGGCAGTTTAACTCGGACATCATACCATCTCGGCGCCCCCGTGTGTTGCGTACTCGCGACGGGAGCGCGTTTATATGCGTGTGCACGAACTGCACGAAGTCCCGGCCCGTGTGCTGCATACCTTGTTCCCGCAACCACTTAGTGGAAGCAGGAACCCGTGGTGACTCCCTCAACTCCAGTCCATCCACGGAGGCATGCAGGGCTTCACGCCAATACATCGCGGTCGTCCGCTCGCCTGTCTTCGGGTTTTCTGCGGTGAGGTTTCGGAGTCGCTTCTCGGCCCACTGCAGCATCCTTCGGATCCTGTCGGATCTGGCGGGGGCATTGGCCACTGGCCATCGCGATGAGGCCAGACGACCGAACCTCTTTTGAATGAGGTCCGGCACGCATGATCTCAGCGATGGGATCGCCAAGCCACCGTCCGTGGTTGCTGCGTGGAAGTACCCGATAGGCACATCCTTAGGAAGCCTAAGCCAAGTCCTTACTGCATTCCGGATTTGGACGTCGAGCATTCTCAACCTGTCATCCGTGATGTTCCCTAGGACAAGTCCGTGCAGGAATCTTGGAATCAGGTGTACCCTCACAATTTCGAGCCGCTGCTGCGGCTTGAGGGGCGCCTTAGAGATGTTGGTTAAGGCTTGTTTGATGTTATGCTCTAACGTCACGCACGCATCCAGACGCCTTGAAGTCCACGCCAAGATAGCGCCATCGTTCCACGCAATTCACCTGCCTTAGCCATCGCTTCCCCACTTTAAAGGTGGGGTCGGTCAGGTAGTGCAGCTTCTTGCGCTTCCCATCAGGCACCATCGAGAGCACCGCGCTTTTCGCATGACTGACGAAAAGTCCCATTGTCCTTCCAGTGCGCCAAACACTGTCGATGGAGGATTGCATGCCCACCTTTGAACCTGCAAGCAGGACCAGGTCGTCGGCATACGCTAGAGCCGAGACACGCTCGGTTTCTAACCCATAACCAACTCCCTTTGGTAGGGCCGCTAGTATCACATCCATCGCCATGTTGAACAGCAACGGCGACAACGGATCTCCCTGACGAACTCCCTGTCCAACTCTTGCGGGAGCGCTGCGGGCTCCATTCACGACCAAGACAATCTCGGACGTGGCATACAGCCTCGCAACATAGCTGCAGAACCCCTCAGGCAGGCCTCTTTTCCTCAGCAGCTCGATTAGTGCCGTATGCGACACCGTATCGAACGCCTTGGCAAAATCCAGCACTGCAACATGGCATTCACGCAACTTCTTCCCACAGTCTCCCAGCACCGCGTCCAGCACAGCCGAATTCTCGAGTGTGCCGTCGGCGCAGATAAATCCACGCTGTCGTGCATCGGGAGGGCAGCATGCCTCCAGCCTCCGCGCTAATACAGAGTGCATGTGCCTTAGGGGCACCGACGCGATCGAAATCGGCCGGTACTCCGCAGGACATGCAGGAGTCTCCGTCTTTGGCACGAATACCGTCCGGCAGCCCCTAAGTTTTTCGGGGACCTCGCCATTCGCCATCCACGCGTTGAAAATTTCCGCCTGAGTTGCAGAAGGAACTACATTCCAGGCACCCGGGAGAATTCCCTCGGGGCCCGGGGCGGACCTGTTATCCACCCGGCATGCCTTCACCTCTTCCGAGGTGAAAGGCGTCCATAGCTGCGAGTAATCACGGCTGCCCCCGTACTGCTCTGAACGCCGTAATGCGCTCAGAGCCTCCGGTGTGGGCCCCGGGGCATCCGACACAGCCTCCATCACTGGTCGCCAGTAGGCTTCCAGCTCAGCAAGACTATGCCTTACACCCCGGCACTGGCCGTCGATTACTTCCACAGCGGCTCTGGACCTACAGGTCTTGTAGAGCTCCTGCACCCTCGCGTACTCAATTCTGCGGCGCTTTCGCGCAGACAACCTGACTGATGCAGGTTGGGACTCCGCCGGAGTCTGTCCTTTACGTCTAGGCTGCCCCTTCCTTCCCCCGTCACGTGCGCCCCGCGCCATCCTCGCTTCAGCGCTCGCAATGAGCTCTTCTACGATTCTGGCGTGGTCTAGCGCCTCGGACAGGTTCCGGTTTGGCAAGTTTGCAGAAATCGGCACGTCTTCAGAGGAAGACTCCGCCACCACGGCAGGCCGCTCTGACATCGAGCTTTCGGCAGCATCTGGGGGTCTCGCCACTGGCACCACTGCCTCCCCTGGGGTAGCCGGAGGGGCCTGATCAAGCTCGGCCAGGCACTCTTGTACCCGGCTCTTATAGGCCTCTTTCCTCCGGTACCCCTTTATTGCTTCTAGGGAGCGCCCCAATTGGGGCAACTCCCCAAGCAGCGCCTGATTTATGTTGGCGGCGCTTGTGCTGCCTCCAGCTCTAGTCAGACGCGCCTCCGTCTGGGCTAAGAGCTCTCCCTCTTCCTCGCGCCATCTCCGCTTCGCTTGCGGTGGAGCAGCTTCAACGTTTGCCGCTATAGGGTGCGCGCGACGCTTGTGCACGCCTAACCCTGTTTTGGTCCGAAATGCCCTGCTACATTCCGGACACGGCCAAGCGCCTTCCCCCCGACTCGACGGAGTCGGAGATCGAGCAGCCGGGCCAAGATTATGGGTCGCTACCTCCGGCTCCTGTGGGAGGCCGGAGGCTCGACCATACGTTCTATTTGTATCATCAAAAGCAACCATAAATCTTTGGTGGCCGGGCTGCTAACCCGACCACCAATTTCGCCCACAGCTCTTGTACGCCCCGCCTGTAGGAGCTGCCAGACTTGGGGTCTAAGACCTCCATAGGGGCTACTCAGGTATCTCAACCCGAGCCCTCCTGGAATTAATCCACCACCTCGTGTGTTACGCACCTTCCTCCTCGACCAAGGTATCCAGGTTCACCATTCCCCAGGACCATCCAGATTTCACTCCTTCAAGTCAATGCGGGGTGGTACGCGCGTTACGCCCCTGATTTCGTTAGGGTATATGCATCATAGGACGTCTTTGGCGAATTGGTCTGCTGTCCGTTACGCCTCAATGCATTGCCCCCCCCCCCTCCCTTGTCAGCTATATCAGCGGCGCCACGTGAAGGCCCAGGGTAGGAGTTGATCGAAGATGATGTCAGGTGTTGTTGAAATCATCATGACCATTGCCGTATGCCAGAGTACTCTTTCCCAGTGGTTGACAGCGACAACCAGCGTGGGTGCACATCCAACATACGTGAGTAACTAGTCTCGTTCAGTCGTTAGACCATCGCTTTTGTGGCGGTTGGTGAGGTTTCGTATCGGGTGAGGTCTGATAGGGTGAGTGTACTGCCCGACGCCACTGCTGTCACGCAGGTTAGGCCACAACCCTCCATGACGACGCCCGCCATACGCCTACGACGCGGAAACGTGCTTATCGCCAAGGAGCTGAGGCAGCCACCCCTACTAAGAGACTGCTGACACGCTCAAGTAAACTTAAGGCTTAGAGTCATAGTTACTCCCGCCGTTTACCCGCGCTTGCTTGAATTTCTTCACGTTGACATTCAGAGCACTGGGCAGAAATCACATTGCGTTAACACCCGCGAGGGCTTTGACAATAGACAATAATGAAAGTAGTGGTTTTTCAGCGACGATCGCGCGAACGATCTCCCACTTATGCTACACCTCTCATGTCTCCTTACAATGCCAGACTAGAGTCAAGCTCAACAGGGTCTTCTTTCCCCGCTGATTCTCCCAAGCCCGTTCCCTTGGCTGTGGTTTCGCTAGATAGTAGATAGGGACACTCCCACCACCTTCCCATGGCCCCTCCGACATACAGTCATATGGGCCGAAACGTGAGCCGGCTGCGGACATAGCTCCCTTGGCTATCTTATTTTAGTGTCCGCAGGCGCTTCTAGATCTCTACAAGTTCCATTTTTGTGTCCCTGGCCTTTCTCCCCATTCTGGGGCGGCCAGAAGCGAAAATTTGTACCCTCTGCGGGATGACGCCACTTGACGGCTGCTGTCCTGTTTCCCGTCCTCACTGCTCACCGTTCTAGCTCCACTCTTTTCTTGTGCCAGCTGTGCGCAAAGTTTCTGAGCCGCCGGAAGTTAACTTCGGAGTTAACGAGGTCGCAGTAGTAAACTGGTCCCGCCTCCTCACGACGAATCCCATCCAGCATTTCCTGCCGCTGCTCGCCATACAGGGGGCATCGCCACAGTATGTGGTCCAAGCATTCATCCTCCTCGCCGCAGTAGCATTCGCTCACCTCGCATAAGCGCATTTCACTTAGTCTCTTACGAAAACATCCATGCCCTGTCAGAATCTGCGAGACTTGGTAGTCCGGCTCGACCCAAGTAGCCTTGAGTCTTGCCGCTAGGTCCGGGAAGAAACGATGGAGTTCCCTACCCTTGGTTTCCTGCCCCCAGCTACGCTGCCAGTTCGCCAAGGTATCGTCCCAAATTTTCCCTTTCTCTCTCCTGAACTCGTCCCAGGACAGGTGGCGTATCTCATCCACCTTGCCGGCCCGCGCAACCTCGCGGGCAGCCGGTAACACTCCTGCCAACACGGGCAGGGCCGCGGTACTGGTGGACCGATATGCCTTCGTCAGCAGAATCAGAGCCGGCCTCTGGGCCCTCAACAGCGATGTCCTGACCATGTACGTTCCCGTGCGTCTCCACCAGCATCCTGCCGCGTACGTGATGGTTGCGGTGAAGATGCCCTTGTACAGGACCTGAAGGGCCCTGTACCTGATACCCCAGGATGATGCGGAGACACGCGAAATTTTGCCCAGCCCCGCTGCAGCACGCTCCCCTATTGATCGGGCGTGTTCCATGAACGACAACCCTGCGTCGATCACCACCCCCAGAACCCTGGTCGAGCGCACGCTTTTGACTGAGATACCATCGAGCCTGATCGTTGGGGGCCGCCTGGATAGTCCCCCCTTCAGAGTCATTGAGCACGACTTAGAAGGAGAGAAGCCCAGCCTGTTGCGAACCCCCCACTCACTAATGAGCGCCATGGCGCACGAGGCCGAGGCCTCTATGCCGGCTCGCGAGTCAGACTCGATGAGCACCGTTACATCGTCGGCGTACGCGACCAGTTGTACTCCGTCCGGGAATGGCAGCCGAAGCATGTCGTCAATGAGAAGGTTCCATACTGTAGGACCCAGTACAGAGCCCTGCGGGCAACCCATGGTCGAGGTCTTCCACATCACCCTGCCCCCGACAAAGAGCCCGACACGCCGGCTGGTGAAGTACGCCGCCAGCATCCTATAGATGTTTGGCGGACATCCCCTACCCTTCGCCTTGAGCAGGATCATGAGCCACCATGCGTTATCAAAGGCCCCCGATATGTCCAGAAAAACAGCCTGCACATACCGGGACCGGCTCCCGCTGACGGTGTCCAGCATCGCATTTAGCGCTGTTAGCGTCGACCGGCCTCGAGAAAACCCGTGCTGGCTGGATGAAATACTGCGCGAGATGGTGGGTGCGCTTGCCAGTATGACACGCTCCAGGATTTTGCCCAGAACAGAGAGTAGCGTGATAGGGTGATACGCTTTGGGGTCGGTGAGCGGCTTGTCGTTGCCCTTAGGCAAGACGACAAGCCGGCCGTCCTTTCACGTATCTGGAAAAACGCCACGCATTGGTAAACATCCGCGTAATTTCAGCGCTGGCGGCTTGCCAGGCATTCTTGACAATGCGCGCCGTGATTCCATCGATTCCGGGAGCCGTATTGGGAAGATCCCTGACTATCTTCTCGAGATCCCGACTTGAGAGAGAGGGCGCATCCCGACCTGACGGGACACAGGCAGCGGCCAGTCGAACCTGCCTGTGGTAGGCAGTGTCCCGTGATGGGTCATCATCGGGGCACAGCGCTCCCACTAGGCTGCGCATGGCCGTGTCCACGTCAACGGCATACCCCTGGAGAAGCCGGGTGCCGTTTACCACGTTTTGGGGTGGTCTGAATCTGCCACTGGCAGTGCGGTACGCCAATCCCCAAGAGTCTTGGTTTCCCGATTCAGCCAGCTCGCGGAAGAAGTCGAGCTGAGCCTTCTCCATCGCTGCCCTATATCTACTGCGACACATTCTGAAGTTCTGTCTTGCCTCATCGTTTGCATCCCCAGTTCTCTTTTTCGCCAATTGCCACGCTTTCCTCGCCTTGTTCTGCCTTTTACGCAAGGCCTCCAACGATGGAGACCACCATTCATATCCCTTCGCTTTCTTGCCATCACCACGTGTGCCAGAGACATTCACTCGCGGTCCACCCGATAATTCGCGTGAACTCGTTACATACTTCCGACGCAGACTTATCCCACCTAATCATCCCCACGCGCTCATGAATCGTCGCCCGGAAGCGATCCCAGTCCACCCCACGCTCCCGAAACCTCTTTGGCACCACCGACGGTTCCGCGCTGACAGGCGGCCCCCGTTCCTGTGTGCCACATAGCCTAAATGTGATCAGGCGATGGTCGCTGCTGCTGGCATCCTCGTGTACCCTCCACTCGTCAACTGCTATGCCACGGGTCGACATTGTGACATCGATGTTGGACTCCCCGTTGGCTGTGGCGAACGTTGGTGGCTGTCCCGCCACGTTGTGCACCACCAGGTCCCGACCCAACAGGAAGCCCTCCATTGCTTCGCGCCTGTGCGTGACATCTTGCCCCCGTCCGACGTAGTGACGAGGGAGGCAGTGCCACAGCGGCGAGTGGGCGTTAGTGTCCGCTGCAACCAGTACCCGATGACCTCGAAGCTGGTCCAGTACCCGTCGTAGATGGTGTAGGTTAGTTATGTCATCAGAGTACTGGAAGTACGCGCTGACCAGGTGTGCGGATTCCGACTTCCAGGCTATGTGGCACACGATGCAGTGGCTGTTGGATAAGTGGTGTAAGACCGCGCACGTCACATCCAATGAGGGGACATAGATACCCGCTTTTGGGCTGGGTGCCCCGGGTAGTATTAGGTGCGGTGTACTTGGGGCGACGGCTGCCGACGGATACGGCTCGAAGTGTCGCGGGAGGCTGTGCCACATGGGTGAGTGGCAGTTGCTGTCCACGGCGACCACGACGCGCTTTCCTCGCAGCGGCAGCATCACTGTCTCCAGGTGGTGCAAATGGCGGTCGATGTCCTCGCTGTACTGGAAGTACGCAGAGATGACGTATGTGTCCATTTTCGCTATGTGGGCGACGATGCAGTGTTCGTTGCTTAGGTGCAGCAGTACTGCGCAAGCGGTGTCTCTTCGGCGGATATAGATGCCAGCTTTTAGCCTCACACCGCACTGGACGATGCCCTCCACCTGCGGGTATTGTTCTTGTACAAGGACAACGTCGAGGCGGAGGTCAGGAGCCAGCGCAGGGAGGTCTTTGGTGGCGACTTCGGATCCGCCGAGGTTGAGCTGCCCGATGTGCATGAGTGGGCTTTCAGCCATAGCTGATTTTGTTGATCGCCCGTTGGATTGCGTGTCGGCGTGCCGGGTAGTCGCGTGACGCAGTTTTGTGGCTGTGTGGGTCTCCTCTGCCAACCTTCTTGCAAGTGGCGCAGCATTTTATGGCAGCCTGGCAGATATCGGCTCGGTGGTTTTCTCCGCATTTTCCGCACGTGGTCTCCGCAGCCTTGCAGTACCTCTCGGGGTGGCCGTACATCTGGCACTTGGTGCAGCACGTTACGTCGACGTGGTCGCAGACCTCCACCGCCTGCCAGCCGATGAAGACTCTGCCCTTATTCAGCAGCACTTCTCTAAGTTCCGCGGAGCAGCCAAATATTAGTGCTGATGCCGCTCCCCCGTGCCTCCTTTTTTTGAAGGCGCCCTTCGCCCGATGTCGACGTCGTCTGCACAACCACACCCGCGATGCCCACCTTGCGCACCCTCGCTATCTGGACTTGAATTTTTGCCGGATCTATCGCTTTCTTCAGCGCTGCTTTCGTGTCTTCGGCCGTCTTGAGGTCGGTATTATTTGCTGCCGGGTAAATTGCCAGTGTCGGGCCTGCAGCTTCTGGTAGGGGGACTGGCTCTACTCGCTGGGACAGCTTCAGCGCAGTGGCGTAGCTTTTTGCGCCGGACGAAGATGTTGGGAGTATGGTTGGCGTCCTGACTGGCGCCAGATTAGCCCTGATTTCAGCCTCCGCCAGTCTGAGCGTGAGGTGCGCCACCACTGCGCTCAGCCTCTCCAAACGTACATAGGGACATTCCCACCTTCCCATGGCCCCTCCGACATATAGTCATATGGGCCGAAACGTGAGACGGCTGTGGACATAGCACCCTTGGCTATCTTATTTTAGTGTCCGCAGGCGCTTCTTGATCTCTACAAGTTCCATTTTTATATGTCCCTGGCTTTTCTCCCCATTCTGGGGCGGCCGGAAGCGAAATCCAGTCCCCTCTGCGGGACGACGACACGTAGACAGCTTCGCTGCTCGCCCTTTACTCCGTCTTTTCAAGGTCCGTCCTCTTCTTGTGCCATTTGTGTGCAAAGGTTTTTAACCGCCGGAAGTTAACCTCGGAGTTAACGAGGTCGCAGTAGTAGATCGGTACCGCCTCTTCACGATGAATCCCGTCCAACATCTCCTGCCGCTGCTCGCCATACAGGGGGCATCGCCACAATATGTGGTCCAGGCATTCGTCCTCTTCGCCGCAGTAGCATTCGCTCACCTCGCACAAGCGCATATCACACAATCTCTTACGGAAACATCCATGCCCGGTCAGAATCTGCGAGACTTGGTAGTCCGCCTCGACCCAAGTAGCCTTGAGTCTTGCCGCTACGTCTGGGAAGAAGCGGTGGAGTTCCCTACCCTTGGTGTCCTGCCCCCAGTTACGCTGCCACTGCACCAAGGTATCGTCCCAAATTTAGTTCCTCTCTATCCTGAACTCGTCCCGGGGCAGGTGGCGTATCACATCCACCCTGGCCGCCCGCGCAACCTCGAGGTCGGCCGGTAACACTCCTGTTGGCAGGAGTGTTACCGGCCGACCTCGAGGTTGCGCGGGCAGGGCCGCGGTACTGGTGGACCTGTATGCCTTTGTCAACAGAATCAGAGCCGGCCTTTGGGCCCTCAACAACGACGTCCTCACCGTGTACGTTGCCGCACGTCTCCACCAGCATCCCGCCGCATAGGTAATAGTTGCGGTAAAGATGCCCTTGTACAGGACCTTAAGGGCCCTGTACCTAATACCCCAGGATGAGACAGAGACGCGCGACATCTTGCCCAGCCCTGCTGCAGCACGCTCTGTATTGTTGTAATCAAACACACAAAGAAGGTTTTCATATACATGTATTACAACTGGAGATGAATACAATAAACTCTTAGAAAATATCAACAACTTAGTATTACACGAGTACGACCAACCCAAGCCGGTCGGTGGCGGGAAAAGCAATGTTGCCACCTTAATATTTTAAAGATGCATTCCATAATGCTACATCTTCCCCTTTTAGAAAAAATAATTTGAAATTAACAAATAAACCAATACATTCAACAGTATCTTCTTTCCCTTTTACAAAAAATAATAAAAAAAAATACATATAAATAGGTATGTACTATAGCAAAACACAGATTTTAACAACCTATCTTTTTAAATAACATTTGCTTATTTAAACTAAATTACCTAACTAAAATTATGATGTATTACAACACAGTTTATTTATATTAACTCATTCAACCAACAGTAGTAGGCCAGGCTTATTTTGCCACCTGGAGAATTACCATAATCATGCAGGTCGAACATGGTAAGAGGTTCTTGTATAGTTTACATTATTCTTGTCTCTTACATTATAGGATCTAAATCCATTACTACTCACAATAAAACCCTCTAACCAAACATTTTTATTAATATCTTTCTTAAACCAAATTTTCTGTCCTATTTTAAACTCATTTTTATATCTAGTTTTTCTATTATAATTTCTCACATTTCGATCTTTCACTTTGTTAAACTCTTGTAAAATATTATTATTTAATTTTGGTTTTAAAAAATTACTATTTACAATTAACTTAGTCTTTAAATTTCTACACATCATAAGTTCACTAGGAGAAAAATTTGTACCAGATACAGGTGAAGCTCTGTATTGTAGCAATGCTGTTCTATAATCAGTTTTATCTTCATAACATTTTAATAACATTTTTTTGGCAATCTGTACGCCACGTTCGGCCATTCCATTTGACTGGGCATATCTTGGACTAGAAAAGTTAAACTTAAAGCCCCATTCTAAAGCAAACTGTTTACATTCCCTTGAATCAAATGGTACATGATCAGAAATAATTTCGTTTGGAATTCCAAAATTACTGAAAATATTTATTAAACTATTTATTATACATTTGGCACTCTTGTTCTGTATTAAAGGGCACTGGCAGACGCCCATAGAACGCTGGGCCTCAGATTGTGTAAGTCGGTACAGATATGAAATTAGTTTGGTGTGATCGAGTATTTCAAGAGTATTTAAATTCATTTTTTATTTGTTTTTGTACGTAATTGGGTTAAAGATAAATATTCTTATTTCTGACAGTGAGGTTAAGTATGGTGTGAATGATCCAGTGAAGTACAGCCCGACTAATGAGTTCTCAATTTAAAGGTTTTAGTTGCTGTCACCATGATATTCTGTGGAGGCACGCGCCAGCCAGCATGCACCCGTTTTTGTTTTAGTGGTTTTTTCAAAATGTCAATGGCATAATCATTTTATTTCTTATTTATTTCGATTTTTGATTCCAATTCTTAATCTCTAAGATAAATTAGGCAAAGAACAATTAAAATATATTTTTATTTTTGGTTAAGCTTTTATTACTGTACCATATCAAGCCTAAAACTGCCGACGTCCTTTATATCTAACCATTTCGAAAAATAATCGTAAATTACTAGAAAACTTTTATTTTTGAAATCCATTATGTCAATGCCAATTTTAAAAAATGGTAATTCAGGCACTTCATGTGATAACAGTGGCTCTTTAATATTATTGTTGTGATATGTTTGACAAGGATAACATTTTCTCACAAACTGTTCAATATGACTATCCATTTGTGGCCAATAATACATTCTTCTAGCAAGTTGCTTCATTTTAGTCATGCCCAAATGGCCTTCATGTAATTTTTTTATGATTAACAGTCTTAGGGTCTTTGGAATTATTAATCTGTCATTAAGGAAAATCAAGTTATTATCAACTGAAAGCTCACCTCTAAATTTATAAAAGTATTGTAGATTATCAGGAATAGACTTAACATTTTCTGGCCACCCATTCATGATATATTCAGACAATATATTAAATTCCACATCTTTACAGCTCTCAGTTATTAGATCTTGTTTTTGTTCATCAGTACACTGCAAGTAGTTAGCTAACCCCACGCAATGAATCACTTCAAACATATATGAATCATCAATATTATTATTTGTTTCAGTGAAAGCCCTTGATAATAAGTCTGCAATGAACATTAATTTACCCTTTAAATATTTAAATTCAATATCATATCTTAATAACTTTAACTTCAACCTTTGTAGTCTTGGTGATGGTACTTCATGTATGTGCTTTTTTAACAAACTTTCAAGTGGCTTATGATCATTTAAAATTTGACATTTTTGTCCATAAATATAATAATGAAATTTTCTAGTGGACCACACAACACTTAACAATTCTTTTTCTATTTGTGAGAAATTTCTTTCCGCGGATGTTAAACTTCTAGAGGCAAAGCTTACAGGCTTGCCTTCTTGCATTAAGCAACAGCCAAGTCCATCTTTAGAAGCATCACATTGAATGACTATGGGCAATTTAGAATCAAAATTTTGAAGTACTGGTGCCCCACTAATAACTTTTTTAATATTATTAAATGCTTTTTCATGAACTTCAGTCCATAGCCATTCAACATCCTTCTTTAATAACAATTGAAGAGATGATGCAAGATCAGCCATGTTGGGAATGAACTTTCTTAAATAATTCACCATGCCAAGGAAAATTTGAAGTTCTTTTTTGTTGACAGGGCTTTTAATATTAATAATGGCAGTAATCCTATCAGGATCTATTTTCATTCCCTGTTCAGAAAAGATGTGACCAAAATATTTTACTTCTTTTAGTTTGTATTGAAATTTGTTTTTATTAAAACGAACATTGTGTTCCTGAGCACGTTCCAACACCTTAGTTAATATTGCATCATGCTCTGCTTCAGTGTAGCCACATATTAATAAATCGTCGCAATATACAATTACTCCTGGTATGTCACCAAAGGCAGCTTCACTATAAGCTTGAAATATTTCCGGAGCTATTGATAGCCCAAATGGCAATCTTAAAAATTTATAACATCCAAATGGACTGTTGAAAGTACATCACTTGACTCTTCAGACAGACTGATATTATAAAATCCATCTGACAAATCCAAAACTGAGAAAACTTTCTTATTACAAAGTTTAGGTATAATTTCCTCTAATGTAGGTATTAAGTGGTGTTCGCGTAATAAAACTTTATTGAGATCCTTAGGATCCAAACATATTCGTAATGAACCATCTTTCTTTTCTATGATAACTAAATTACTAACAAAATTCTTAGGATGTTCGACCTTAGCTATGATCCGGCAACCCTCCAGAGATTTCAGTTTATCTGCAAGACGTGACATCAGTGCATTAGGCACTCGTCGCGGGGGTCTGACCACTGGCTCCACTCCTGGTTGAATGCGCAGCTTCAACTGCTTTTTAAACTCACCAACACCCTGAAACAGTTTGGCATAAGCATTAACAAGTTTGTCTTTACTGTTATTAAATTGGTTAACTATATTAATATTATTATTTGTTAACAGCTTTAATTCTATTAAAGTATTTAAACCCAAGATTGGTCGAACCTTTTCTTTTATTATAATAAACTCAGCGAACAAAGTTTCATCATTAAAATTTATTTTTAAATTAATTTTACCTATTGGTAAAATTTTACCACCCCCAAAAACCTCTAATATAATTTTAGTCTCAGATAATCTTAAATTGTTATCATCACTGACAATTTCCTTAAGATCTTTCAATGAAAGCACATTAATTTGTGCCCCTGTGTCACATTTAAAACAAACTTTTTTATTATTTAGTATTATGTGTTCTGACCATTCATTTTTATTTTGATCAATTGAATGACAAACCAGTCATAAATTATGGACCTCATTATCACTACTGTTGTTATCCTCAATGTTGTTAATACTTTTGCTGTTCTGACACCCTACACTAAAATGATTGTATTTCTTACAGTTACAACAAATTTTTCCATATGCAGGACACTTCCTTGGACCATGTTTAGTATTACATTTTTTACACAAGTAGAAATTTTTACTGAAATTACTACTATTATTATTGAAGAAATTATTTTTATTATTACTATTATAGTACTTAACTTTATTATTTTGATGGGTGCGCTGCACTGTATCACAGGCCTGCTGGACTTCAATTGGTGTTGTGTTGAGCATTTTCACATGCTCCCTTGAGAGTTCACATGATCTGCAGATTTCCAGCACTTTCTCAAGAGTCAAGCTCTTAGTTTCAAGAAGTTTCTGTTGTGTTCGCCGATCACATACTCCAATTATAATTCGGTCTCTTAACATTCTGTCACTTTCTTTGAAGTTGCAATTTTCTGCTAATTTTCTTAGTGCAATGTAGAAAGAGTCAAACGATTCTTCTGCTTCTTGTGTTCTTTTATTAAAATGATACGAGTTAATTACCTCATTTTGTTGTGGTTTGAAATAGTTGTCGAATAATGTTAAAATTTCATCCAACTTTGGCTTTTCTTCAACTTTTAATACATTAAAATAAAGTTCTTGTGCTTGTTGGCCAATACAGTTTAATAAAATTGCCGCTTTCCGTGTTTCAGTAACTTTTTCGAAACCGGCCGCCATTAAGAAAATTTTAAAAGATAATTTAAATTTCTGCCATTGCGGCCACAACCTGTCGATATCTTCAAGGTTTAGGGCAGCGGGCATTTTATATTCCACCGCCCCCACATCATTCGAGTTTTCTTCCATGATTTCGGAGCCTTGCAACGTTTTACTTTTATTTAAAGTAGGTACCTACTTCTACAGTCACTTCGCCGGCTTCTTACTTTTTATGATCACGTAGTTCGAAAATTACGGCTGCGCCATGTATTGTTGTAATCAAACACACAAAGAAGGTTTTCATATACATGTATTACAACTGGAGATGAATACAATAAACTCTTAGAAAATATCAACAACTTAGTATTACACGAGTACGACCAACCCAAGCCGGTCGGTGGCGGGAAAAGCAATGTTGCCACCTTAATAATTTAAAGATGCATTCCATAATGCTACACGCTCCCCTATTGATCGGGCGTGTTCCATGAACGACAGCCCTGCGTCGATCACCACCCCCAAAATCCTGGTCGAGCGCACGCTTTTGACTGAGATGCCATCAAGCCTGATCGTTGGGGGCCGCTTGGACAGTCCCCCCTTCAAATTCATGGAACACGACTTCGAAGGAGAGAAGCCCAGTCTATTCCGCACCCCCCACTCACTAATGAGTGCCATGGCGCACGAGGCCGAGGCCTCTATGCCGGCTCGCGAATCAGACTCGATGAGCACCGTTACATCGTCGGCGTACGCGACCAGTTGCACTCCGTCCGGGAATGGCAACCGAAGCATGTCGTCCATAAGAAGGTTCCATAATGTAGGACCCAGTACAGAACCCTGCGGGCACCCCATGGTCGAGGTCTTCCACTCAACCCTGTCCCCGACAAAGAGCCCAACACGACGGTCCGTGAAATATGCCGCCAGCATCCTGTAGATGTTTGGCGGACATCCCCCACCCTTCGCCTTGAGCAGGATCATTGGCCACCATGCGTTGTCGAAGGCCCCCGATATGTCCAGGAATACTGCCTGCACATACCGAGACCGACTCCCTGTGACGGTGTCCAAAATGGATTTGAGCGCTGTTAGCGTCGACCGCCCCCGAGAAAACCGTGTGCGTTACCCCAGCAGGAAAGTAGCTCCTAGGGAGATATGAGTGGGACGAATAATTAGTGCCTAATCTGCTGTAAATGTGCGCCAAATAAAAAATTTGTGCGCCTTGTAGTTTTGGAGAAAAACAGAAAAAACGATTCCTGCTGGGGTAACGTTCTTCCAGCAGGAAAATTCTAAACGAATGATCGGAGAGAGAAATATTGTGCATGGGCAGAGAGCTTATATTCGTGCATAAATGTGCGCCAAAAATATAATTTGTGCGTCTTCAGGTTTTCGAGATATTCCATTTCCTGCTGGGGTAACGTTTTGCAGAATCGTGTTTCTCTAAAACCATTGTATGTGCGCTTGTAGAATAAACATACACGAATAGCCCTTAATTTGTGCGTATTTGTGACAGAATTAGAAAATATTTATAATTTTCAAGTAATCGCGCTTTTTCGAAAATCCGAAAAAAAATCGCAGCGCTTAAATAAGACAACGTAGAAGCTCGCTGAAAACTGTATTCGGTCATTCTTGACTCTTATAATAACCATAAAAAGTTTCAATAGTGTACATGCATGCGTTATTGAATAATATTGCTGAAAGTCAAAACGACGGTGTCATAACTTTGACGAAAAAATACAAGAAATCGGCTCAACCGAAGACGTGTAAGTGTGAACCAAAAATTAGTGCTTTTAGTCAAAAATATATAGTAAAAATATTCAGCTTGGAATATTTCGCATTAAGTAGATATAAACAAAAAATTTAATACGTAAACAACGGCTGGCTGTCCGACCAAATTCGAATGACTACAAAAAAGCGACGGATTCATACATATCGATGACCTTCTTTATTGGACGTATTAAGCCTAAGCCGTTGTCCGTACAGTCGCGTTCTGACGTTTGTTGGAAGGAAATTATATTGATCTAGTTTTGGGGGCTAATTAAAAAATACATTAAATTAAGGTAGGTAGGTACATTTAATGTTTTCGAGAGAGCCGAGACACGCTCGGTTTCTAATCCATAACCAACTCCCCTCGGTAGGGCCGCTAGTATCACATCCATCGCCATGTTGAACAACAACGGCGACAACGGATCTCCCTGACGAACTCCCTGTCCAACTCTTGCGGGAGCGCTGCGGGCTCCATTCACGACCAAGACAGTCTCGGACGTGGCATACAGCATCGCAACATAGCTGCAGAACCCCTCAGGCAGGCCTCTTTTCCTCAGCAGCTCGATTAGTGCCGTATGCGACACCGTATCGAACGCCTTGGCAAAATCCAGCACTGCAACATGGCATTCACGCAACTTCTTCCCACAGTCTCCCAGCACCGCGTCCAGCACAGCCGAATTCTCGAGTGTGCCGTCGGCGCAGATAAATCCACGCTGTCGTGCATCGGGATGGCAGCATGCCTCCAGCCTCCGCGCCAATACAGAGTGCATGTGCCTTAGGGGCACCGACGCGATCGAAATCGGCCGGTACTCCGCAGGACATGCACGAGTCTCCGTCTTTGGCACGAATACCGTCCGGCAGCCCCTAAGTTTTTCAGGGACCTCGCCATTCGCCATCCACGCGTTGAAAATTTCCGCCTGAGTTGCAGAAGGAACTACATTCCAGGCACCCGGGAGAATTCCCTCGGGACCCGGGGCGGACCTGTTATCCACCCGGCATGCCTTCACCTCTTCCGAGGTGAAAGGCGTCCATAGCTGCGAGTAATCACGGCTGCCCCCGTACTGCTCTGAACGCCGTAATGCGCTCAGAGCCTCCGGTGTGGGCCCCGGGGCATCCGACACAGCCTCCATCACCGGTCGCCAGTAGGCTTCCAGTTCAGCAAGACTATGCCTTACACCCCGGCACTGGCCGTCGATTACTTCCACAGCGGCTCTGGACCTACAGGTCTTGTAGAGCTCCTGCACCCTCGCGTACTCAATTCTGCGGCGCTTTCGCGCAGACAACCTGACTGATGCAGGTTGGGACTCCGCCGGAGTCTGTCCTTTACGTCTAGGCTGCCCCTTCCTTCCCCCGTCACGTGCGCCCCGCGCCATCCTCGCTTCAGCGCTCGCAATGAGCTCTTCTACGATTCTGGCGTGGTCTAGCGCCTCGGACAGGTTCTGGTTTGGCAAGTTTGCAGAAGTCGGCACGTCTTCAGAGGAAGACTCCGCCACCACGGCAGGCCGCTCTGACATCGAGCTTTCGGCAGCATCTGGGGGTCTCGCCACTGGCACCACTGCCTTCCATGGGGTAGCCGGAGGGGCCTGATCGAGTTCGGCCAGGTACGCTTGTACCTGGCTCTTGTAGGCCTCCTTCCTCCGGTACCCCTTTATTGCTTCCAGGGAGCGCCCCAGTTGGGGCAACTCCCTAAGCAGCGCCTGATTTATGTATGTGGCGCTTGTGCTGCCTCCAGCTCTAGTCAGACGCGCCTCCGTCCGGGCTAAGAGCTCTCCCTCTTCCTCGCGCCATCTCCGCTTCGCTTGCGGTGGAGCAGCTTCAACGTTTGCCGCTATTATAGGGTGCGCGCGACGCTTGTGCACGCCTAACCCTATTTTGGTCCGAAATGCCGTGCTACATTCCGGACACGGCCAAGCGCCTTCCCCCCGACTCGACGGAGTCGGAGATCGAGCAGCCGGGCCAAGATTATGGGTCGCTACCTCCGGCTCCTGTGGGAGGCCGGAGGCTCGACCATACGTTCTGTTTATATTATCGAAAGCAACCAAAAATCTTAGGTGGCCGGGCTGCTAACCCGACCACCAAGTCCGCCCACAGCTCTTGTACGCCCCACCTGTAGGAGCTGCCAGACTTGGGGTCTACGACCCCCATAGGGGCTACTCAGGTATCTCAACCCGAGCCCTCCTGGAATTTATCCACCACCTCGTGTGTTACGCACCTTCCTCCTCGACCAAGGTAACCAGGTTCACCATTCCCCAAGACCATCCAGATTTCGCAAACAAACTTAGTTATGCGGTCCGGATTTTTTCACTTTATACGTCCAAAAATGATACGGAACCCTCGGTGCGCGAGTACGACTCGCACTTGGCCGGTTTTTTTAAGCTTCCGTTGCGTGTGCAGCCTTAATGGTTAAAGCTACATAGAAATCATGTATGACGGAAATATTCTACATAAAATTATATAAAAAATATTCCACAACAGCATGTCTATCTTTTATGGTTGACTCAAAATAACACGTGTAACTCCCGATAGCTTAGCAGTTCGGAGCTTTCTGATTGTATTCGTTTACTCTTACGTTTATAATACTCTCACTCATCCCTAATTAAAATACCGGCCAAGTGCGAGTCGTACTCGCGCACCGAGGGTTCCGTATCATTTTTGGACGTATAAAATGAAAAAATCCGGACCGCATAACTAAGTTTGTTTGTGAAGGAATTTTGATGATTGTGAAAAAACTGTACTAGTTAGGAACATGGTTTTATTTTTGGTGCCATATTTGGGTCAATTCCTATCAACTCTAATTATTTCAGATTTTTCGCCCCGCAAACTTCGGAGATAAGGGGGGGGGGAATGGTATTTTTTTGGAAATTTTTCATCATATGTCAAAAACTGTGAGACATAAAATAAAATAAAAATATATTTTGAAATGTGCAGATCAAGCCCTTCCATATGATATGTCACTTGACCTAGTAAACCCACTTTGAAATTTCGGACCCCCACTCCGGCCCCTTTTGCAATAAAAATAAAAATATTTTTGGACTTTTTTCATTTGCAATAAAGTTGAACAAGCATTCTTTATAACTGTTCCAAATTTCAAGTCTATAGCATAAGTAGTTACTGAAATAAGCAGGTGTGACAGACAGACAGACGAAGTCGCACCATAAGGGTTCCTTTTTTACCATTTTGGTACGGAACCCGAAAAATGATAAAATAATAATGTACTGTGACGAAATAGGAAAAAAAACCGGCCAAGTGCGAGTCGTACTCGCGCACCGAGGGTTCCGTATCATATTTGGACGTATAAAGTGAAAAAATCCGGACCGCATAACTAAGTTTGTTTGTGAAGGAATTTTGATGATTTTGAAAAAACTGTACTAGTTAGGAACATCGTTTTATTTTTGGTGCCATATTTGGGTCAATTCCTATCAACCCTAATTATTTCAGATTTTTCGCCCCGCAAACTTCGGAGATAAGGGGGGGGGAATGGTATTTTTTTGAACATTTTTCATCATATGTCAAAAACTGTGAGACATAAAATAAAATGAAAATATATTTTGAAATGTGCAAATCAAGCCCTTTCATATGATATGTCACTTGACCTAGTAACCCCACTTTAAAATTTTGGACCCCCACTCCGGCCCCTTTTACAATGAAAATAAAAATATTTTTGGATATTTTTCATTTGCAATAAAGTTGAACAACAATTTTTTATAACTGTTCCAAATTTCAAGTCGATAGCTTAAGTAGTTGCTGAAATAAGCAGGTGTGACAGACAGACAGACAGACAGACAGACAGACAGACAGACAGACGAAGTCGCACCATAAGGGTTCCTTTTTTACCATTTTGGTACGGAACCCTAAAAACATGTGTCATATACTACAGCAACATCTAGGCGAACAGGTTATCAACTGTTGTATGCCTGAAGCTAGTTACAGTCAAATATTAGACAAAATAACTAGTAGTAGTTACTGTCAATCTACTACTCTTATTATTTTATACCATTCCCCCTCTAAAAAGCTTATTTTATTCACTGAAAACAGTGAATAAAAAGCACTTTTACTCACTGTTTTGATGTTTGAAAATGGAACACACCAATGTATTCGACCACAGATTTAAAGAACCTATGCTAGATGCGGCACGTTATTAGATTGTATGAAAACCGAACGTGTCATCTTTTTTATACCTACGATAACTTCACCCCAGCCATTTAGTGATGTGCTCAGAGTAAACAGAATTGTTTCAATCACTAAGCGTCACTGAGCTAACAGACTTTTTTTAGTACAAACAGTCGAACATGCAGGGCACGCTTGGTCGTGGCTTGCCGTATCTAGTGTAAGTGTAATCTGTGTATTCGACCTATATTGATGTGTTCTAAATTCAATTTGATTGGTCAACATTTTCGACAAGGAGTTTAGCATTAGAATAAAAACTGTTTTGTGTTCTTTGCTGTCCTTAGTAAATTGGCGCTATTTTGAATACTGTAAGTTGTACGAACACAAAGTTTAGTGTTACTTTAATCTTTAATTTTGTTTTTGTTTAGTGTTGTTCTAATCGATTAAAAATGCATTCTAGTGATGAAGATGTGTTAACACCTGAGTTTGTAAAAGAGAGGGCGGCCGATATAGTGGAAAGGTGGAAAGCTTGCTACCCAAAAAATCACGGCTGGTTTACATTAAAGCCAATTTAACTTTACTTTTTCTTCATTATATGTATATTTTCACTTAAATCTTTCTTTTTCTCGTAGTCATGGTATAAAGTATAGTATGCAACTCTTGAATAAAACGGATTTATATCGAGGGCCATGAATCGCTCGCGTCGCTCAGGATTCTAACACTTGAATCACTCGCTACACTCGTGATTCAATCATCATGAATCACTCCCTACGGTCGTGATTCAATCGTTAGAATCCTTCACTAGCTCGTGATTCATCTATGGCCCTCGCTTTAAATCCGTCTTTTATTCACTAATTGCATAATATACTATTAATTGGGAGAAGAGGAAATGCCAGCGTAAAAATAATTGAAAAATATTTTGATAGCTCACAGCATAACGTAAATAAAATAATTTTGTTTGCCCTTCCTTATGGCAAAGGCTTGTCACGGACCGAAAATAACGTTAGATATATATGTAATATGAAATTAAATACTATGACAATGTATAATGAAAAATTTAAATTTATTGACTCTAATGTTCTCATTAGTCAAAATTATTTTATGACAAAAGTTAATTATTATCTTTGTAAATATTATAAAGGACAGATAGCAAATTCGCTATCATATTGTATTTTTAACTCAGCCAAATGTTTGGCTAACTATACTGCTCCTATTGAGCAGTCTCATAATAGTTCTTTACAACAAAACTTGGAATTAGTTCCAAGTAATTTAAATTACACCTCGAGACAATAGAGTCAACCTCTAGCAATGTTAACATTATCGTATCAGAGAATGTTGAGGCTATATTTTTTATGTATTTTAGATATGACTGGCAGCATGAGTGAGGTTTAAGAAGAAGAAGAATGTCTTGACCATATCAAATAAAAGTGATATAATATTTTTCACTATATTTTTATTTATGTTTTCGCCACGAACATAAATTTGGTTCCGATACCGAAAAAATATGATTCTGATACCGAAAAAGTTAGTTTCCGGCTGAAAGGGAAATTTTAAAACGCGTGGAGGAGAATTTCCTGCGGTCTTGGCGGAGGGCCTGGAGGATTGCTGACAATTCAGTATTATACATCCAGGGCTTCATCTGCTGGCTTGCGGGGCCTTCAAGCATCAAGCGGGGAATCATAATCATCATATTATTTAATAAAATATTCCATAAATTGGATAACCAGGTATTTGGTAATTTTGTACTGTGCAAGAAGGAGACGGCAAGATCAGCGTGTCGTTTTTGTCGTGCATCTAGAACGCGAAGTGCATGTGACGCGGTATTCAAAAGGTAACGTCCAATCAGAAAAAAGAAAAACGAAACTGCGCAAGTTATACCAACCTAATCATTGGTTGCGGGGCTTCGTGATTCGTCAACATCGCGTGTCGTCAGGTTGCCTGCTTTGAAAAAACGCGTCAATTCTAGGTGCCTGCGGCGATTTCGTCAATTTTTATACTACGCCATTTTGTTTTGTTTTGCTGTTTCTTTGTAGCATTATTTATTTATAGTCACTATTGTGCAAGTGCATACAAGTACCTAATACGATAAAAACAAAGTATATTAATATCTCTTATTGCATTATTGCAAGCAATCGGTACAATGGCCGATTTGCAAGAACTTGTAGCTCAAAGAGGCTACGTCAAAGGTAGTATTACTCGATTGTTCAAATTTTCACAAAATGATCTCTCCGAATTACAAGTAGAGTTGCTTAAAGAAAAGTGTAAGAAATTATCAGAAGCATTTAGGGAGTATGAAGCTCTAAATAAAAAAATACTGTATCTATGTCCTAACGACATGGAAAATTATGATGAAACAGAAGAAAAATATTACATTGCTGTTTCCACTTTCAATACAGTAATTGCTGCAACATCTAATTCAACGGATGCTAAACCTACTAAGGGTGAGTTTAAAAAACTACCAGTCATCAATATACCGCCATATAATGGCAAAAATGTTGTGGATTATCCACCATTCATAAATATGTTCAAATCTGTAATTGATGCAGACAGTCGATTAAGTTTATGTGAAAAGCTGCATTACTTGCGCTCATTCTTGGCTGGGGAGGCTCTAGATTTAATAAAAAAATTAATTCTAAATGATGAGAATTATAATGTTGCTTTGGAGTTGCTAAACAATAGATTCAACAAAAAGCTACTGATTGTTAATCATCATGTTAATAATATTCTAGACATGCCCGTACTCGTTAAATGCACTGCTCAAGGTCTTAGGTCTCTTGTTTCAGTAATTAACTTAAACATTGCTGCTCTAAAGAATCTGAAGGAGCCGGTGGAGCACTGGGACACCTTATTGGTAAATATAGTGACCAAAAAGGTGGATAGCTACACAAATAGAGGGTTCCATCAGGAACGGCTTAGTAAGGAGATACCTAAGTTGTCTGAATTTCTAGATTTTCTAGAACGGAGGGCTATAGCAATGGGTGTGACATATTTTTCCAGGTGCTGCGCCGTGAGACCCTGCCCATAACTCCATCAGGACCTTACCTGATAAATACAAGTTTGGGATATGTAGTAGCAGGCAGTTTACCTGTCACCTCAAGAGGGATAAGCTCCTCTAATCTTTGTTTACTAATAAATCCATATAACTATTCAAAGGTATGTAACACATGCATTACTAAAGATAGTCAGCTTGAACAAACAATTTTAAAATTTTGGGAATGTGAAAGTGTCCCCAAGGTTTTCAATGAGGATACTTCTGAACATGAGCAAGCTGAACAAATATTTCAGGATTCTGTAAAATTGGAAAATAATAGGTTTAGTGTTGCTTTGCCTTTGAAAGTTGATTTAGATAATACAGGCTTAGGGCAGTCATTTCGTGTCCATCAGAATGGCTGGTTGTCTGTGGCGTTGGTCAATGAGAGTTGATTCAAAAATTGCTACATAATTGCTTATATTTGCTACATATAATAAATAATTGCTACATAGCATGTATATTTAGAAATCAAATATTTTTTTTGACCAGCCATCCTGACGTTTGGTTGGCTGGTCACCTCCTAGTTTAAAGTCAAGCATGCAGAGTTTCCCGAAATGTATTGCGTCAATAATTGCTACATATTTGCTTCATTTATCTAGTTTAGTTGTAACTTCAAACATATGTTAAATAAAGGATGTAGCAATTATTTAAATTATCCAAAGGAAAACTGCCTGATAAAATAATAAAGGCAAATAGTTGCAGTGTGTTTTTACTCAATGGTATTGCTATTTTAGGAAGCAGGCGTTTTAAATTGTTAAATGCAGGGACCGATTAATCGGGTTAAAAAGTTACCGATTAAATCTCTAACCCATATGTTTGGTTAATCTTAATGCAGGGTAACCGGTTAACCTTTTAATACGGATACCGTTACCGGTTAATATTGCTGATTAACCCGAATGAAATAGAACAAAAATGAAAAAAAAGGAACAAAAATGAACTCTATGCGCGAACCGGTTATTATTAGGCTGATTAACCCAGAATACGGGTTAACCTTAATGCAAGATTTTTCACCTAACCCAAAAAAAATAACCCGGATGTGACCCGGGGTGACCTTTTGTCCCTGGTTAAATGGCATGTTATGTTATGAGTAGGTAAGTGGATAATAAGCACAATATAAGAATTTTGACTAACCTCGACGTTTCAATCAAGTTGCATTGACCGTAGTCACGAGAAGACTGAAGTGTGTGGGTATCATCGTCTTGAGCGGCGGGTGAACTACCCGCGCTTGGTTTTGTGAAACCTAACTGCCTAAATCACGACACACAATACTGACGGTTTCGGCGGACACACGCAGAAAAGACACGACGCGAACACTTCCTGATAACTGGATTCCACGAAGACGACAACCTAAATCCATCTTCCCGATTGAAATTTTTGTACTTTTTAATTTCAATCGCTTCACGAACAATTCTTAGGTAGAAATGCCGATCAGCTACCACAACTGCAATCGACCTTGTAAACCCCAGGTTTTTGGAAGGGTACTACATCTTTTGCCGTTCTGACCTTCTGTGCTACTTTGGATAACGGAGTATATACAGTCTTAATGGAGTAGTTCTTCAGTACTGTTCCAACTTTGTCCGTTATTCTTTTCACGTACGGAAAAAACACTGGCTGTTGGCTGACATCAAAGACCGTCTTCTTCCTTTGGTATCTACGCCTAGGTTGCCTCCTGCCCACTTCATAGCCGTTGCGTTTCAGTACCTCCTGAACATGTAACAACTCAGACGGTAGAATATGTTCAGGGTCACAAAGATCATAGGCTCGGTCTACTAAAGACCTAACGACAGACCGTAAGTGCCGGGGGTGGTGATATGACGAGGCATCTAGATACCTGTCAGTGTGTGTTGTCCAGGGTAGTTCGAGACAGCACCCGCCGCTCAAGACGATGATACCCACACACTTCAGTCTTCTCGTGACCACGGTCAATGTAACTTGATCGAAACGTCGAGGTTAGTCAAAATTCTTATATTTTGATTAAGTTTGTGCGCGAAAAGTCCCGATATAATTGAAAACATGTGTACAATTCGCGAAGGGTACTTATTCCTTAAAATGACATAGAACTATTTAAATTGTCGAATAAAATTAAATAATCCTGGAGTGTGATTCCAATATGATATCTGCACTAGCAATGACTAAGAATAATTATTGTAATAATGATACTTAATGGATTATTGAGAGTTAGGTACATATTTTTTTTAACGCAAGAATCGCATTACTGATTCTGTTAACAGAGCCTAAACGATTAAACCGACACCTACAGAATTAAGTATTTGCCTTTATTATTTTATCAGGCAGTTTTCCTTTGGATAATTTAAATAATTGCTACATCCTTTATTTAACATATGTTTGAAGTTACAACTAAACTAGATAAATGAAGCAAATATGTAGCAATTATTGACGCAATACATTTCGGGAAACTCTGCATGCTTGACTTTAAACTAGGAGGTGACCAGCCAACCAAACGTCAGGATGGCTGGTCAAAAAAAATATTTGATTTCTTAATATACATGCTATGTAGCAATTATTTATTACATGTAGCAAATATAAGCAATTATGTAGCAATTTTTGAATCAACTCTCATTGACCAACGCCACAGACAACCAGCCATTCTGATGGACACGTCATTTCCCATGGCTTTGAGCAGATTGCATAATTTAGAAAAAAGATTTGCTAAAGATAGTAAATTGTTTCAACAATATAAAAAATTTATATCTGATTATATTCAGCAAGGTCATGCAAAATACTTAGATACTAACAGCAAAAACCTAAATGTAGGTAAGTTAAACTTTTTTCCTCATCATCCTGTTTTAAATCCTAATAGTAAAACAACACCATGCCGGGCTGTGTTTGATGCAAGTGCAAAAACAAAAAATGGTTTAGCATTAAATGATATTTTGTTGAATGGCCCCGTTGTCCAGAGTGATTTGTTTGACATAATGACTTTATTTAGAACATACAAATATGTTTTGCTCTGTGATGTTAAGGCTATGTATAGACAAATATTTCTAGATGAAAACCATTGCAGTTTACAAAATATTCTTTGGCGCGAATCGAGGGACAGTCCCATTCAGTGTGTTCAACTACAGACTGTAACATATGGCGTAAAAAGTTCTGCCTTCCTTGCCACTCGCTGCTTAATTGAACTAGCGCATAGGTTTAAGGATAAGTATCCTTTAGCTGCATTTTGTTTGCATAATTCTACTTATGTCGATGATATACAATTAGGCAGTGATGATATCTATGAGCTAAACCAGACCAAGAATGAGCTTTGCAAATTATTAAGCATGGGTAGCTTCGAATTGCATAAATGGTGTTCAAATGATATTCGTTTACTGGAAGACATTCCTGTTAATTTACATCAACTAGATAAAAAGGATTTTGATAAAAACTGTTTGTATGTTAAAACATTGGGGTTAGTCTATAATGTGAAAACTGATAGCTTGGAAATACAATGTCCTGTAAAAGAGTTAAAGCTTGAGTATACTAAGAGGGAAATGCTTAGTTTTATAAGTAAATTTTTTGACCCGCTTGGTCTTGTGGGACCTATATTGGTTTTAGCTAAACTTCTGATGCAAGAAGTGTGGTTTCATAATATAAGGTGGGATCAGCTTTTGCCATCAAATATTAATAAAAAATGGGTTGAGTTTGCTAATGGTTTGATAAATATGCCATGTATTGCTGTCCCAAGGAATATTAAAAGTATAATATGTACTAGCTTTGAAGTAGTAGGATTTTCAGATGCCTCTAATGTCGCTTACGGTTGTTGCTTATATTTAAGAGTAATAGGGCCTGATAAATGCGTAAATATTAATCTATTTTGTTCAAAGTCACGCATCAATCCTAAAAATAAAGCACTAACAATACCTCGACTTGAGCTTGAAAGTGCATTATTGTTGGCCACGTTGGCAAATAAAGTTAATGCTAAATTATCTCTAAAATATAATGTTCGTACATATTTATATTCAGACTCTAAGATAGTACTTGCCTGGCTCAAAATAGAACCTGTAAAACTAAACATGTATGTTGCTAATAGGGTTAAGAAAATACTTCAGTTAACTTCCTCTTATGAATGGTTCTATGTTAACACTGCAGATAACCCAGCAGACTGTCTGTCTCGGGGTGTAAGTCCTTCTTCTCTGAAAGATAATATACTGTGGTGGCATGGACCCAAGTATATGGGGAATGCTGAATTTGTTCATGGCACTGATCCACTTCTATTGCCAATAGAAGATATACCCGAAATAAAAGAAATAAAACCTTTAATAAAATCAAGTAATATTTGTGTTAAAGGCAATACGTTATTGACTTTGTTGGACAAATATTCTGATATAGAGAAAACTACTAGAATAGTGGCATATGTATTAAGATTTATAAATATTTGCAAGGTGCAACATTGTAAGGCGGTAAAGGAGTTTAGTCCAATAGAATTAGATTCTGCCCTGCAAACAATAATAAGATTAGACCAGAGCAAACATTTTGAAAGTGAAATTAAATGCTTACAAGCTGGTAATATTGTAACATCCAGTTTGAGTGGTCTTAATCCTTTTCTTGATTCTTGTAAGTTATTAAGAGTAGGTGGTCGATTGCACAATGCTGACTTACCTTTTGCAGAGATGCATCCTATAATCTTAGCTAAAAAGTCGAATGTTACTAAGGGGATTATATGGAGGCAACATATTCAATTAAAACATGCAGGTCAAAGTTTAGTTCTTAGTAGTTTGAGTGAAAAATACTGGATTCTCAATGCTTCACGTGAAATTAAAGCTGTTTTATATAAATGCATTATTTGCTTCAAATTAAAGGCTAAGAATGCTACACAATTAATGGGATCTTTACCATTGGATAGGGTAAATACTACAAGGCCATTTCAGATAGTTGTCACTGATTATGGTGGCCCTTTTTGTGTTAAGCAAACTCGTGTTCGCAATCCAGTAATAACCAAGGCCTATATCGTGTTATTTGTTTGTTTTGTAACTAAGGCCATACACATAGAACTAGCATCTGATATGTCAACAAAGACCTTTTTAGGTTGTTTGAAAAGATTTATATCCAGAAGGAACAAACCCACAAAAATTTATTGTGATAATGGTGCCTGTTATAAAGGGGCTGCTAATGTGTTAAAAGAATTGTATGATTTGCAAGCTTCTACAAATCACCAAGACACTGTAATGGAATTCTGCAATGCAGAGAGAATATCCTTTCATTTTATACCAAGTTATTCCCCTGTGTTTGGTGGATTGTGGGAGGCGGGCATTAAAAGTGTCAAGTAGCATATGAAACGGGTAATAGGCAATACAGTGTTAACTTATGAGGAATTGTATACTGTTATTGTACAGATTGAAGACATTCTGAACTCGCGGCCGTTGACGCCTCTGTCTAGAGACCCAGATGATATGTCTTACTTGACACCTGGACATTTTTTAACGGGATCACCATTGTCTTTCTATCCTGAATTGAATCTAAGTAATGTAAATGTTGGAAGATTATCTTTTTGGAAACAGTGTGAACAAATGCAACAACTATTTTGGAAAAAAATGGCATAAATATTATTTGGTTATTTTACAAAATAGACCAAAATGGAAAAGTATCCAAGTAAACTTGAAACCAGGTGATATGGTGATTTTAAAGTATGATAATGTTAATCCACTTAATTGGCCGGTAGGAAGAATTATAAATGTAATGCCTGGTAAAGATGGATGTGTTCGTGCTTTAGAAGTTAAGACTGCCAAGGGATCTGTCATCCGAACTAGTGTTTTGAAAGTGTGCCCTTTTCCTATTGAAAATAGTTAATATGTACTTAAGTTTAAACTTTTATGATTGTTTGGTTCAACTGTTATGTTCAAAGGGCTAGAGGCGCCCCCAGTATGTTCGTATCCGAACATCATTTTTATTTTACTTTTTTGTGCTGGCTATATTTTTTATGTATTTTAGATATGACTGGCAGCATGAGTGAGGTTTAAGAAGAAGAAGAATGTCTTGACCATATCAAATAAAAGTGATATAATATTTTTCACTATATTTTTATTTATGTTTTCGCCACGAACAGAGACAATAGAGTTAAACTCTAGCAATATTATAAGCAATACTGTAGTATCACCACCATCAGACTCTATGAATAAAATTAACTGTGATAAACATCATTTAAACATAGTACATCAGAATATTCAAGGTTTGATGGGTAAAGACTTGGAATTAGAGTTGTTCATGAACTGTAGTAATATTGATATTTTGTGTGTTACTGAACATTGGTTAAAAGAGCACCAGTTCATGTTCAGCTTTAATAACCACCATGTTGCCAGCTCGTTCAGCAGAGTGAATATGATACGTGGTGGCTCCTTAATAATTGTTCGAAACAATTTAAAATTCAAAGAACGCAATGATATTGTGAGCCTTTCTGTTGAGCGAGTTATTGAGATAGCATGTATTGAGCTTGAGCAGTTCATTGTAATAAGTGTGTACAGGCCCCCATGTGCTGCATATGACGTTTTTGAGAAATCTATGGAAGAAGTATTATTTAAGAGTTGTAACAATAGTAAAACAGTTGTTGTCTGTGGAGACTTTAACATTAATTTAATAGAAAAATCGGCCGTTGTTAATAAATTCATAACTTTATTTAAGTCATAAAATTTGTACAGTTTATTTTTGGAGCCAACTAGAATAACTGCCACTAGTGCTACATGTATTGATAATATTTTCACAAACATGAAACCTCATACCAAGTTAATTATAAATGAGCTAGACTCTGATTATTGCGGTCAGTTACTCACTTTCCCTAGGAAATTAGTTAAATCTCAAAGAAAACTTGTAAGTTTTGTTCCGGTAAACAAAAGCAGCTTGGCACTTTTTAAAAATAATTTGATAGATAAATTACCTGTGTTACCCTATCACAGCAACCCGGATCAGGCATACTCCTTACTATTTAATTTGATCAATTGTGAATTTAACAAGGTATTCACCTCGAAAACATTGTCTGTTTGTGATCGCGTTATGTTTAGCGACTGGGCAACACCAGGTATTTATAAAAGCAGGCAGAGATTATATGAATTGTATTACGAAAAAAACATATAATCATGATAAACTTTTTAAAGAATATGTTAAAAATTATTCTAAAACATTTAAAAGAGCCTGTACCGTTGCAAAATCAATACACATTAAACATAAAATTAAATCCTCTGGAAACAAAATTAAAACCACTTGGAACATAATTCAGTAACAGGAAGAACAACTGTACGAGACCGTGACTTCCATCTCAAAATTAATGATGTAGATGTTAAGGCGGACATGGAGGTAGCAACCGAGTTTGAAAATTTCTTCACTAATATTCCTATTTTAACAACTAAAATTCTGTTGTCATCTTCCGCTTCTGCTTTCGCCATACTTAAAGACTGTGTAGCAGAATGTGACACAAGTTTTGAATTTGCAGTTGTTAATGCTAAAGACATTATGGATTCTTTTAAGAATCTCGAGATAAAAAAAACTGCTGATCTTTGGGGATTATCAGTACATATCATCTCAACAATAATTGAGGTTATTTCACCATTCTTAGCAATTGTGTTTAACTCTTGTGTCGCATCCGGTGTATTTCCTGACTTGATGAAACTAAGCAAAGTAATTCCACTGTTCAAATCTGGGAGCACATCTGATCCCACGAATTTTCGGCCCATTTCGATTCTGCCCACATTAAGTAAAATTTTTGAAAAATTGATTTTAAATCAAATGTTAAGACACTTCGGTCAACATAATATACTTCATAAGAAACAATTTGGATTTACTAAAGGTCGTTCAACTACAGATGCGGGCGTGGAATTGCTGAATAACATATTTGAGGCCTGGGAGGATTCGCAGGATGCTCTTGGCGTCTTCTACGACTTATCCAAGGCCTTCGATTGCGTACATCATAATACACTCATCAAGAAATTATACCACTACGGTATAAGAAACAGAGCTCTCGACCTTCTGACTTCTTATCTGTCCAATAGAATTCAGAGGGTGGATGTTAATGGCAAACGATCAGCAGGATCTACGGTCACCATGGGCGTTCCGCAGGGTTCAATTCTAGGTCCTTTTCTGTTTCTTGTATATATAAATGACTTACCTTACCACGTAAGGGATAATCACAAGATTGTATTGTTCGCAGATGACACTTCACTCGTTTTTAAAATCAAACGTCAGTTAGATAATTTCAATGAAGTTAATAATCTACTCACTAAAATTGTCCATTGGTTTAATGTAAATAATCTTCTTTTGAATGAAAAAAAGACCAAACTTATTAAATTTTCAACGCCAAATGTCAGGCAGCTAAGTACCAATGTACAAATAAATGGAGTAGAGTTGGACCCTGTTGAGTCAACAGTTTTTCTTGGAATAACTATTGATGCCAAATTACAATAGGGCCCACACATAGACAAATTGTCAGGAAGGCTTAGCTCGGCCGCTTACGCTGTCAAAAAAATTAGACAACTTACTGATGTGGATACAGCCAGAATAGTGTATTTCAGTTATTTTCATAGTATTATGTCTTATGGGATTCTTCTATGGGGAACCTGTGCAGATATTAGTGCTATCTTCATTTTGCAGAAAAGAGCTGTTCGAGCCATCTACAACTTGGGCCCAAGAGTTTCTCTTCGAGAGAAATTTAAAGAGATAAATATTCTGACTGTAGCTTCACAATACATTTTGGAAAACTTGATGTATGTACACAAAAACATATCAAATTTTATTAAAATGTCTGATGTACATAGTTTGAATACCAGGAATAAACACAATCTTGCTGTTCATGCCACTCGCCTCCACAGAGTAAGCAACTCATTCATGGGTCAGTGTATACGCTTTTACAACAAACTTCCCATCGATATTAGAAATTTACCCATTAAGAAATGTAAAAATTGCATTAAAACCAAACTTTGTAAAAGAGGTTATTACAAAATCGCTGATTATTTAAATGATAAAAACGCTTGGGATTGAGCTGCTCGCTTAATTAAGCTATGTGAGTATTCCTTTGCATTATAAAATTACAATTGTATTATTTTATTTTTTAACTTTGACTAGCATTCTGACATAATGAACACATGACATAAAACCTTGACATTATAATGCGCTAATTTTTATTCTCAATTTAATACAAATTGAATTACATATTTTTATTTCAGTATCCTTATTTCAATATTGTACATGTGAGTACTTTGTAGCCCTTTAAAAGTTTTAACCTTGTTTTTAGTATGGCAGTTAGGAGCATGTCATGCTCGCTTAGATGTACCGCTGATGGTGGCACGTTTATTGGATCGTTCGATTCCCTCCAAAATGGTTGAGTTAAACGGTGCTGATGCGGGTGTCATGTTCGTGAACGGGCGCTGTCAGTTGGTACTGGTCATTTCCTGACTGTCTAAGTAAGTAAATAAATATAAATGGGCCAATAATGATACTTAAATTATTACTTCTTATTGGCTTTTTTTTTTCTTTTGTTTACAATATGACATGAAATTATGACATGAAATGTTTTCTTTTGAAATTTTAATTATACATCTTATACAATGACATTTAATGTGACATTACTATTTTATTTATTATAATTGTAAATGTGAGAACTATGCGGGTTATTATGCCATAGTTCCAGATCTGAAGTTCAGTCTGACAGTTTGAGTACTTTATGGGGCCTACTCAAAAGTCCTTTTAATGGTAATGTTCGTCGGGTCGTTGAGCTCCCTAAGTCAGGGTTGAGCTACTACGATACTCGGCACATGCGTGCTCAAGAAGGATAGGTCCACTCAAATCTGTATGGCTCTTTCCTCTAAAGGCCATTCCAGACTAACCTACATGGTTCTTACATAGTTTATTTTTTTATTGTCTGGACTTTAAAACAGACCTTGACCTTTGAGTTTGTTTCGGTGTTTCTTCTCAGAGGTAGTCAGGTAGGAAACACCGACCTCATCTAGTAAAAATATTGACATGTAAAAGCGTTATTTATAACCTACTTACAGAATAAAGAATTTCAATTTCAATTACGTCGGGGACGGCCGGTTCGTGTATTACTGCAGATTGCAGTGAGTTCGTGTATTACGTCGGGGACGGCCGGTTCGTGTATTGCGTCGGGGACGGCCGGTTCGTGTATACTGCAGATTGCAGTGTGTTCGTGTATCACTGCGCGGACGGCCAGTTCGTGTATTACTGCGAGGACAGTCCGTGCTGAGCGCAGTGTCTGAAGGCGGCTCTCCGAAACCACCTTCAATATCGAGGAGAACGAGGCGGACGCGCAGCAGCTACTTATAGACGAGGAGATGCAACGTAAACAGGAGGAATTGGAGGTCCTGGAAGAGATGCGGAGGGAAGGGGGTTTCTTCCCCAGAGGATCCCTGGTGCGCACCCCGCCGCAGTGTTTCAGCACCTCGCCCGCTCAGCAACCGGAAACAATATTGGTCGACATATCGGCGCCATCGCCGCCGGAATCCCAGAAACGAAGACTGAGCTCCCCGGAGGAAGTCCAAGACGCCGTGCGCCGCCGAGTCGCGGCCAAGAAAGTGTCGTGCAGCGAGGTGCCACCAATCGGAGGGTTTCTGATGTCGAACCCTGCACCGACACCCACGATCGCCCCAGCCCCCACCCCCGCCGTTGCTGCCGTGTCAGAAGAAGACTGCGCGAGGAGGTCGACGGGCTGTGCTCGGCGCCGGTTGCCACCCTTGCAGGAATGGCCATGGCCTGCACAAAAGGGATCATGGACGCAGTCCGGTCCAAGTACTCCCGGCTCAATAAAGAAGAAGTGGCTGCCATTGGTGGCTACACGGAGAGGCTGAGCGCAGTGGTGGCGCACCTCACGCTCAGACTGGCGGAGGCTGAAATCTGGCGACTGGCGGAGGCATGGCACGAGTCGCGGAGGGAAGCGGAGCGCACAGCAGCACAGATAACCTAAGACAGAAGAGCAGACTGGCGCGACGACGAAGAAGAATGGCCTGTATCGTCAACGCCCCAGAAGGGGGAGAGTTGCGGTTTCGCATCTGGCCGCCCCAGAATGGGGAGAAAGGCCGGGGACAAAAATGAAACTTGTAGAGATCAAGAAGCGCCTGCGGACACAAAAATAAGAAAAGCCAAGGGAGCTATGTCCGCAGCCGTCTCGCGTTTCGGCCCATATGACTGTATGTCGGAGGGGCCATGGGAAGGTGGAGGGAATGTCCCTATCTACTTCGCTGCTAGCCGTCGTGGCGAGCAGACGTGCCGTACGGTGCTTTCGCCATCCTGTGCTGTGATTGGTAGTTTGCGCGAATCGGTGCCTCTCGTACTATCTTGTGGCATCTGCCATTAGAGCCCGCAGCCATATTGGCATCAGAGCGAGTTCGAATATCTTAGTGAAATTAGTGGAATCGGCCCCTCTCGTTCCAGCCTGTGGCTTTGGCCATAAGGCCCCGCGGCCATATTGGAATCAGAGGGAGTGCGAAATAGTGACAGTGACACTCAGCGACAGTGACGTTTGATTGTGTGATACTAACAGTGACAGTGACAGCGACGTTTAGTGTAGTTTAGTTTTAGTGGTGACAGTGACACTCGCGACAGTGACGCTTCCTCGCGACAGTGACAGCTGTCAGTTTAGCCTAGTTTAGATTTAGTTGTGACAGTGACACTTGCGACAGAGACGTTGATTCGTGTCTGTGACAGTGACAGTGACAGCTGTCATGTAGTTCGGGAATTACCCGCGACGCCATCAGCGCCATTTGCGCCCGTGGCGTGCTTGGCGACGTCACCCCGTGACGTCGCCCCCTCCCGGGTAAGTACCTGGTGACACTTGTGTGTGCGGATACTTTTGTGACGTAACCCTGGTAACGTCACTCTCGGGTGGCCCAGTGACGTCGGGACCCGTTGGCGTACTAGCCTGAACTTAGTATATTTTAGCATTCTGGGACTTAATAACTATAATAAGTAATAATTTTAATAAGTGCGTCGGAGAGCACTGCTCTAGTACTGCGTAAGCACGAGTCGATCCCGTCGACCGGGCTAACTGGTCACCCGTAATAGAACTCTGGGCGCGTGCGTGCACGACTAGTGTCTCGTTGGTGTCACGGCAGTAATGGCGGACGACGAGGCCGAGCGATTGCAGCAGGAGCTGCTAGAAGCTACGATGCTCGAAAAGGAGGAGGAACTGCAGGCGCTGGAGGAACTGCGACGTGAGGGAAGTGTCGGATTCCGGCCGAGATTGTCGCTAGCGCGGACCCCCCCGCAGTCGTTCTCGACCCCCCCCCCCCGGCCCTACTAGACCTGTCTTCACCCCCCCAGGACCAAACCACGGCGCCCATGCAGCCCGCCGCAGCTCCGCAGCTAGGCAAACGCCTGCTAAGCTCCCCGGAGGAAGTGCAGGAGGCCGTGCGACGCAAGATTGGCGCCAAGAGGCGGGAGGTCCCCCCCGTGGGTGGAATCCTCACGGCTGCCCCCACCCCAACCGCACGAAGTGACGCGGCCAGCCAGGGACCCACCACACAAGACGGGCTAACCATGGAAAGGGACGACTTGGCAACAGCCCCGGTGGAGCAGCTGGCGGGCCTTGCGACGCAGAGTACCAGGGGTATTATGGATGCGGTGAGGGCGAAGTCATCAAAGCTAAATAAAGACGAAATAGCGGCAATAGGCGCGCATACTGAGCGCCTCGCCGCGGTAATAACACACCTGACGCTCCGCCTTGCCGCTGCGGAAATCAGGGTGGAAAGACCCCTGCCACAGCCAGATGAGTGTCACACAGCGCCTCCCAGGAGAACCTTTGCGAACGCTCTGCGCCTTGGCAGGAACGCGGAGCCAGTGCCAATACCACGACCACCGGGCCCGGCCATAGCTATATACCCAGCGGAGGCACACAAGGACACCTACAAGACGGCCGAGGACACCAAAAAGGCCCTGTGCACAGCAGTGAACCCCGCGCAACTGGGAGTACAAATTCACAGCGTCCGAAAAGTGGGCAACGCGGGGATCGTAGTTCACACGACATCGGTGGCCGCAGCGGCGTCGATTAAAAACGCCGCCCGTCAACCCTGACAGCGACGGAACCAGCACAACGGCAACCAGTCATTGCTCTGACCGAAGCCGACAAGGAGACGTCCTTCGAAGCAGTCATCAACGACATCAAAAACCAGAACCTTCGAGAGGATGACAGCTGGCCGCAGGAAAGACTCCATAAGGACCTCAAGCTCTTTTTCAAAAGAGACCGATACAACGGCCGAACCAAACTGGTCTGCCAGTGCTCTCACGAGCTCCCCCGAGTGCTAGTCGACCGAGGGAAAATATACATAGGATGGGACGTAGTGCAGGTCACAGACCACGTCAGCGTGACCTGCTGCAACAGACGCCAGCAGTACGGCCACCCCGAAAAGTACTGTAAGGCCAAGGCCATGGTTTGCGGCAACTGCGGAGACTGACGCACGCACCCACAAGAGCACGGAGTGCCAGGCGGTGACCTCCACGTGCGCTACCTGTAAAAAGTTCGGGAGGAAAGGTGCCAACACCCACAGAACCGCTGCGCGTGACTGCCCCGCGCGTGTGCACGCCGAAGCCCGTGCAGTAAATGGCATAAATTATGGATAGGTTGAGAATTGGTCAACTGAACCTGCAGGGCTCGGCCGTGGCCACGGCGGAGCTGCCACCGATTGCCAAAGATCTGGAACTGGACGTTGTCCTGGTGCAGGAGCCCTACACCTCATCAGCCGTCGCTGCAGCGCAACTCATATTACCTGGGGCACCCATCCCGAAGGCAGGCATCTATGTCCCACGCCTTGATGTGGCGTGCGCGGTGCTCCATCACCTGTCCACCAGCCATTGCATCGTGTGCCACATAGCCTGGAACTCGGAGTCTGCACACCTTGTCAGCGCGTACTTTCAGTACTCCGATGACATAACTACACATCTACACCACCTACGACGGGTACTGGATCAACTTCGAGGTCATCGGGTACTGATAGCAGCAGACACCAACGCCCATTCGCCGCTGTGGCACTGCCTCCCTCGTCATTATGTGGGAAGGGGGCATGACGTCGCGCACCGGCGCGAAGAATTCGAGGGCTTCCTACTGGGTCGGGACTTGGTGGTGCACAACGTGGCGGAACAGCCACCAACGTTCGCCACAGCCAATGGTGAATCAAATATCGACGTCACGATGTCGACCCGTGGCATAACAGTCGACGAGTGGAAGGTGCATGAGGACGCCAGCAGCAGTGACCATCGCCTCATTACTTTCATGCTGTGTGGTGCACAGGTGCGGGGGCCTCCCAGCGTTGCGGAACCGTCGGTGGTGCCAAAGAGGTTTCGGGAGCGTGGTGTGGATTGGGCTCGCTTCCGAGCGACGTTTCATGAGCGCGTGGGGATGATTAAGTGGGATAAGTCTGCGTCAGAAGTATGCAGGGAGTTCACGCGAATTATCGGGTGGACCGCGAATGAATGTCTTGGCGCACGAGGCGATGGCAAGAAAGTAAAGGGTTATGAATGGTGGTCTCCATCGCTGGAGGCCTTGCGTAAAAGGCAGAACAAGGCGAGGAAAGCATGGCAACTGGAGAAAAAGAGAACGGGGGATGTGAACGATGAGGCAGGACAGAACTTCCGTATGTGTCGCAGTAGATATAGGACAGCGTTGGAGAAGGTGCAGCTCGACTTCTTCCACGAGCTGGCTGAATCGGGAAACCAAGACTCTTGGGGATTGGCGTACCGCACTGCCAGTGGCAGATTCAGACCACCCCAAAACGTGGTAAACGGCACCCGGCTTCTCCAGGGGTACGCCGCTGACGTGGACACGGCCATGCGCAGCCTAGTGGAAGCGCTGTGCCCCGATGATGACCCATCACGGGACACTGCCTACCACAGGCAAGTTCGGCTGGCCGCTGCCTGTGTCCCGTCGGGTCGGGATGCGCCTCCTCTCTCAAGTCAGGCTCTCGAGAAAATAGTTAGGGATTTACCCAATACGGCACCGGGAACCGATGGAGTCACGGCGCGTATTGTCAAGAATGCTTGGCAAGCCGGCACAGAACTAACGGCGTTTTTCCCGATGCGTGGAAGGACGGCCGGCTTATCATTCTGCCCAAGGGCAACGATAAGCCGCTCACCGATCCCAAAGCGTATCGCCCCATCACGCTCCTCTCTGTTCTGGGCAAAATCCTTGAGCGTGTCATCCTGGCAAGCGCACCTACCATCTCGCGCAGTATCTCGCCTTGTCAGCACGGGTTTTCTCGGGGGCGGTCGACGCTAACAGCGCTCAAATCCATCTTGGACACCGTCACAGGGAGTCGGTCTCGGTATGTGCAGGCAGTATTCCTGGACATATCGGGGGCCTTCGACAACGCATGGTGGCCAATGATCCTGCTCAAGGCGAAGGGTGGGGGATGTCCACCAAACATCTACAGGATGCTGGCGGCATATTTCACGGACCGTCGTGTTGGGCTCTTTGTCGGGGACAGGGTTGAGTGGAAGACCTCGACCATGGGGTGCTTGCAGGGTTCTGTACTGGGTCCTACATTATGGAACCTTCTTATGGACGACAGGCTTCGGTTGCCATTCCCGGACGGAGTGCAACTGGTCGCGTACGCCGACGATGTAACGGTGCTTATCGAGTCTGATTCGCGAGCCGGCATAGAGGCCTCGGCCTCGTGCGCCATGGCACTCATTAGTGAGTGGGGGGCGCGGAATAGACTGGGCTTCTCTCCTTTGAAGTCGTGTTCCATGACTTTGAAGGGGGGATTGTCCAAGCGGCCCCCAACGATCAGGCTTGATGGCATCTCAGTCAAAAGCGTGCGCTCGACCAGGGTTCTAGGGGTGGTGATCGACGCAGGGCTGTCGTTCATGGAACACGCCC